>JALGQZ010000010.1:48032324-48437324 GCA_023105745.1 Austropuccinia psidii | reverse complement strand
CACATCTGTGATGTTAATTCCTTCCATTGCAATTTGAGGTTCTAAATTTTCAAGAATATAAGAAGGATTTTCAGGTTTGTTGGGTAATGACAATATACTCAAGTCATAAGCATTCTTTTGCATATTTACATCTTTATTTACTATGGTCTTATTTTCTCTATACTCCTGTATATAAATATGCAATATTAACATGTGTCTGTTTGGAGTTTACATGTTAAGAAGTGATTTCATGGCATTAAAATAAGTAATTACCTCAAAAAAACTACCATAAGGACAATAAAAAGCTTTTCCAGAGCCCATACAAGGAGAAGGCACTCCATTTGGCTTGATCCATATCTAGCCTCAGTAGGTTTTATTTCTCTTGAGATAACACAAGCTGGACCTTCATAAGGCTTGTAATTGACAATTTGAACTTGATGAAGAGCTGAAACTAAAACACCACCACATGCATCAATATACAGATTGAAATGAAGTTTCCTATCTGGAATCAAGAATAATGGTGCATTGGCTAAAGCATACTTGATCTTTTGATATGCTTGTATCTTTTATTGATTGTGTCATTCAAAAGACATTTTATTGATCAAAAATTCTGTAAAATGATCTGGAATGGATTGAAAAATCTTTAAGGTGTTGCCTGTAATATCTGGAAAACCCTAAAAAAGACATCATTTCTTTCTTATTCTGGTGCATTTGTTTCAATAAGACTTCATAAAATTTATTTTTATCAACACCAAGGCTTAGTCCTGAAACTACATGTCCTAGAGGAAACCCAAAATTACATTTCTTGAGTGATATTTTAATTTTAACTTGAAGTATTTTCATAAGTACTAATGAAAGTCTTTCTAAATGTAATTGACAGGTTTATGAAAAAATAATAATTTCATCAATATAAATGATTAGCCATCCCTCTGATAATTAATGGGGGAAAATGGTATTCATCATTCTTTGATAATGAGAGGGTGCATTTTTAATTCCAAAAGGAATCCTCAATTATTAATAAATCCCACAATGAGAAATCATTCTCAATAATTTCCTAGCATGAGGTGTCAAAACATTCTAATGGAAACCTTTAAGAGAATCCATGAAAGTGATGAATCTTTCTTTGGATAATTGAGTAAAAGTATCATAGATTCTAGTAATTGGATACCTGTCTGGAATAGTGTAGGTATTCAATGCTATAAAATAACCAACCATCTTTGATTTATAATTATGAAAATTAATGAGTACAGGGGTTGTAACTTCTACTTCCTCATTGTGTCCCACTTATACAAGAACTCCCAGTTTCATCAGATAATTAATATGAGTTTCTAATGCTTTTTTTAGCTCTGGGGCTATCTGGGTAAGGTGGTCTTCTTAATAGTTGAGGGTAAAGTATTTCTACATTAAGCATAATTTCCACTTGATGGCCTTTATAAGCCCTTACTTGTTCATTATCAGAAGAAAAGGCTTCTCTATCTTGATATAAGATTTCAATAAGGTCTTCCTTCATTTATCATGTTAATTCAGGACTAATTTGTGCTTCAATCAATTAATCTGTCACAAATTTTTCCTTCCTAGGAGTTTTTGCTTGTATAATGACAGTTATTTCTCTTTTCTCCAGAGGAAAAGAAAATTTTTTCCTTTTATTTTACCCTATAGTTAAATTTCTGTCCTTATCATTATCAATATCAATACCAGAAATATTGAGATAATCATTTCCAAGTATAAAATATTGTGAAGTGCAGTTATTCATAACAACAAATTCAACTTTCAGTCTTATTATTCCTGAAGGGTGAGGGAATATTATTGCTGGTTCAAGAATTCCCAAAGGGTGCATTTCCTGGATAGAACTTCTGAATTTTATACCTTCAATTAGCATCAATTGCTCCTGCCAATTGGTATAAAATTTTTCAAGATAATTTTTACCAACACAAGTGCAGAAAGAACCTGAGTGAAGATGCATATTGTATTATTTGTTTTCTATCACAATATTAGTGATACAAGAGGATCCAGCTGTATACACTTTACCTCTAGCAGGCTTGGTGTTCTGGATTTTCGCATCTTGCACATGTATGAGATCCATACATTCATTACTATATTGTGGTAAGTGAGTATGCACTTCTGTGACTTAAAAGCATAGATTAATGTTTTATATACTAAGTTTATCTGCTAGTTATTCTTCTTCAGAAGCCTCAGGATCACTTTCATGTACAGATACATCATTTGTTTCTTTTGTGTCTTAAGTTTTTTTAATTTAAATCTCATTTATTCTTGGTTTCTTTGGACAAGTATTAGCAAAATGAGATATACTTCCACATTTATGACATTTAAAAGGAGCTCTTCCTTGTGGTTCATTTGGTCTTGAAATTGGTTTTCCATTAGTCCTATTGTCTATTGGGGGTTTATACCAATTTCTACCAATTTTTGTTCTGGTAGTGATGTCTTCCATGGCATTGGTATAATCTTCTGTAGAGAAAGGCTCAATAAATATGCTTCTTACAGAATTCTTAAGGTCACCACAAAATTATATTAATATCCTTTTATGTACCATTTTTTAGACATATAAGTATGAAGGGCAGTTGATCTGTTCTTCTTCCTCAGAAACCAGGACATGGGCCCATCTCTTTCAATATTAAAAATGCCTTCTTCAAAAGAATGTTTCATTCTAAATCTTGAAGAGTAATTAGCCCATTTGGAAACAATCTGTTCTTTCAGCCAAGGACAGGAGTGTTTATCATGGTCTTGTCTCATTTTATGGTACCATTTCTTGGATTAGTTGTTAAATAATGAGTTTTATCTGGCACTTATGTATTCATCTGGTATGTTGAAGTCTTCTTTAAGCATTTCAATTTTCTTCATAAATTACATATGATTGTATTCTCCTTCACCAATAAATGTAGGCCATTTCTATAATCTTAAAGGCAGTTTCTACCTCTGCATTAATTGAAACTGTATGAGCTAAATCATTATTCAAGCTTAACACATTTCTGTAAAGACTTGGTGTAGACTGTCTTGGTAACTCGTTTTTCAAGGAGATATTATTAATATTTGATTGAATATATTCTTTCAGTTGAAGTCTTTCTTTATCAATTTTTTCCAATTGTTCTTGGAAAAGCACTGTATTGTGACCAGTTGAATTTTTAAGGTTTTGAAATTGTATTCTTAATTATTTTAACTGTTTAGTAGTAAAATAAATAGAATTATCATCTGGCTGATTAAGAAAGGTAACTTTGGATTCTATCCTTTCACAAATATGTGTATAAGACAAAATATTGTGTTTATTTACATTTTCAAGACACATTTTATCTCTTTGGAATTCTGTAATTCTGAGGGTAAGACTTTTTCCACTTGGACTTTGAATTTATCTTTGCCTTTTTATTTCCTGTCTTTGGTGCTTTTAGAGGCTTGCAGAGATTCCAAAGTGCATTTTTCCTTCTTTTGGCCCAACTGCTTCTTCTGATCCTCCAATAAAATGCTTTTGTTTTTCAACCAGGATTTTATTTGTTGGACTTGCCCTTTGAAAGACATTAGAGGCCAACCTTTCAGAAGTTCCTCTGTCTTTTATGAGCCTTGTTACTTCTTCACTTGAAGATATGAGTTCATTTTCCCTATCAAGAGGATTGGTAGAAGTTCCCACTCCTGCTTCTTTGCCACCATAAACCAGTTCTTGTACTGAGACTGGTATATCTCTACTGCTTCTTGTTGGAAATTTCTCAGATCTGATAAAAGGAATAGCAGTTATGTCAGCTTCTGGACTCTCAATAAGAGTGTAAAAGGTTCTGGATAAACCTGGGAAACTGGTGGAAGTTCTGGAATACTCCAATTGTGCCTCTCCTCTGGGCTGACATTCTTGGCTTTTGAATTTATGACTTTAATTTTCTGATCCAGATCCATTTGATTGGATGGAGTAGTTTCTTCCACTTCTAGTAGCAGTTCTTTCATGTCAATTAAAAGAAAATTGGACTAAGAGATGGGTTAAATTCACCTTCTGGACCCTTAAAGGGTTCACTTGTAATTAAACATCTTTTTCTTGGGCTGGTTTGAATTTCAACACTTGAATCTGAGATTCTAGAGTCAGAAGAGCTTTGTCTGATAGATGAAACTAGAATAAAAAAAAGAATATAAGTTATTCCTATTAATAAAGGAAAAGATCTTATTAACTCAATATACTGGATAAAGTTTCTATAAAGTAATTTATGGAAATTTATGTCAAAAATAAAGAAAATTGTCTAAAGAGTAAAAAAAATATCTTTAAGTAAATATTTTCAACTTTTTAATTTTTAATTTAATTTAATTATTTATTTTCTTCAAATGAATGATGATTTTATAAGTAATAAGTTATTAATCAAAATTATACAATTATTAACTTTATACTACAATAAATCAAAGAATAAATTTCAGGTCTGTGATGTGAGAAAGCCACTAGTTATACAATAGAAATTTATTCCAAATAACTCAATAGATTATTTTTTCAAACAATATTTTTAAGAAAAATAACTTTATTAATAGAATAAAGATTATTTTCAAGGGATAAATCCCAAAAAACCAAAATTTAAATAAATATGGAAATTGTATGTCAAAAAACAGTATAATAAGGCTTTAAGGTGTGGATATAAAACTTTGATTAAACAATAAAGTACTTTTCCTGTCCTCAAAATTTGTATAAGGTAAAAAAAATGATTAAAAATAGTATGAAATAGTATTTTTAAGAGAAAACACGCCAATTTTGTTGTTTTTAACTTTTATAAGTATAAAACAATAATATTATAAAGATTTATTTTTTTACCAACAATAAACATTTATCCAAAAATACTTTACAAGAGATATTTAAGGCTACAAAAGAAATTTCTTCAAGAGCAATTTCAATTGGAATTAGTTGAGCAAAGAACTGCAAGCAATTAATTAAGGAACAAATTCTTCAAAAAGATATTTAAAGAGAAAACATGCCCAAAAGTGACCAGAGTGAATTTGGAAAAAAAGTGACCAAGTTAACAGTGATAAAAGATGTTTTAATTCACTTATGGGGTGGCTCAAGGGGTAAAAATGATTATAAGAGTTACAAAAAAGGATTATAATTCTTTTTTCACATGGTTAAAAGGTTTAAAATGATATAAAAAAGGTGGTTGAAATCTTTTATTGATTGGTTTAAAAATGTTTAAACTAATTATAAAAGGAAAAGATTGTAACATGAAAAGAAAAGTGGGGCAAAGAAGACATTATTTTATAGACATCAATTTTCTTACTCCAAAAGTGAATTTTACTCTTTTCAGTCGTGGAAAATACTCTGACAACAGAAAAGCCAATTATGGGATCATTGGACCCTGGTTTAGACCAAAAAAGGGCTGGTTTTAGCCATTTTAGACCCTTAAATCGGCCATTACTATAGTAATACCTGGTCTAGAACACTCAAAACACGTCATAATGTGTGTAAGAGAAGTAGAAACCAGTTAAAACTGTTTTTACTAAGATTGTTTCAACCTCTTGGAAATGGTTAAAACTGTTCTGGTTGGTATCAAAACCTCATCATCAACTGAGACACAGACCGTGTGACCCAATTCCAGCACAAAATTGATGAAATTTTGCATGGATTTTGACATCCCATGCCTGTCAGCAAGGAATTTGGGGGTCTGGCTCCCCCTTAGAGCTAGAGCCCCTTTCCCCCCCAGAATTAATCTTTCCAATTGATTTTTTCTTTAATTCCTCATCATGTGATACACTTGTAATTTACACATGCAATTCAATCGAGTTTTTACAGTACACAACTGTAATAATTTATACCTCATATGTAAATTACAGTTCACTTACATAATACATGGGCACATTTTGACATTTCAATTGCAAATTCTTCAATTCATCATTACTTCTAAACTAAACACAACAACTCAATTTTAACACAAAAATTGATGGTGAACACCACATATGGTATGAATTAATTTAAGGTTTTTAGGATTTTCAACTTTTGTACAGAAAATACTAAAAACTTAATTTAAACTTATTTAGAGTTGAGTTACAGAAATTTTACACAGAGGTGACCCCACCTTATTTTTTATGAAGAATCTAATGATGAAGTAATTTTCTTATTTTTATTTATTGGATGAAAAGTTATAATATATTTTATGTAAAGTTTTACCAAAAATATTTTAATTTCATTAATTTTATCAAAAATTCATTTTTACTTAATTTTTTCAAGTAAAAATGTATTTTCATAATTTTAAAAATTAATGTAATTTTTATTTTAAATTATAATTAAATTTTTATTCTTATATATAACTTTGTATTTCTATTTTAATTTTAATTTTGATAATATAAATAAATTCATTTATATTTGTATCTTATTTTGTTATTTGTGGTCTTTTGGGTATATGAAAATACCTTTAAGGTTCACAAAGGTCAACAGTATTATTTATGTCCCAAAACTTGTGAAAATCATGGCCAGGCCCCCAAATGTAAGGTTTATCTATGAAACTCCCAATAATAGTAACAAATATCAAGAGTAATAAGACTTTCCTCAGTAGAAAATATAATATAATTAAATATTATAACCACAAATTATTATATTTATTAAGAATAATTATATCAAGAAAAGGATTGATTATTATTAAATAACTTAATAAAAAAAATTATTAATAATTATAATAAATTAGAATCACTCTATTATCATTATAGTCACTGACAGTTATAATAATAACAAATAGTAAAGCTCTCAATTAGACAATTATATGTGTAAAATAATAATATTTATCCACTTATGAGCAATCTAAATATTACTTGTAAATGAAATATCACATACACTGTGCAGAGATAAATATTATAAATAAATTTCATATAAAAAAATTAGAAATTCATAAAAAACTGGATTTTAATGTTTACTTAATTCAATAAGTCAAACAACAGGAGTTATAGTATTTAATAATTTCTATAAGTTAAGAACATGCCTAAAAGGAATACTATTAAGGAATAAAACAAACTTTTTATGATAGAATAATATTTAAGACTTTTTAAAAGAAATTTATGGACTTAAAAAATATTTCAAAAGGGAAATTTAATATAATAAAGTCTATTATTGATGATTAAAACAATATAATCTAAATTATATGATCTCAATCCTTTATTTAAAATTTATAAAGAGTGAAATAACTTGAGAATTACTTTAATAATATAAGATTTTATATTGAATAAAATATTACCTGTTTAAAATGTCTAATTGAATTATTGATTAATTGTTAGGGACAAAAAAAGTAATGTAAGGGCTGTTTTTCTGCCTTAAGAGCAGCTCTCATGATTAATAATGTATATATAGGGCGTTCTGAGGTCAAAACTGAAAAATTAAGCTCTTAGATTAAGGTAACTTATTCTTCAATTCAATCTACAGTTACCAGTGTTATTCTTAACTCCAATTAACTTTAATCCTCTTTTGGATTAATTATTTCAAGCTTAAATATAAGATAAGCTTACTTATGTGAAAGTTCATCACATGAAAACCTTCAAGATGAAGTTTCAAGTAAAAATCTCTTAAGCTGAATTCTTAATTTTTTTTCAAAAAAAATCTCAATTTATTTTAAGAATAATAAAAAAAAACAAAATACAAGGCTAATTACCAAAGAATCCTGTTTAAAAAAGATACTTAAAATTTAATGTATACACATATAACATTGAACTGTAACCTGTGTAAGATTTCAAGAAAATCCATTAAGAATTAAATTTTTTAATGAATTTTTGAAGCTATTGATATTTTTCCATGTAAAATGAAAAGAAACACTAAGCCTTAAGTTTTGATAAGGCTTTAACAATTACAACTTCGAATTTTAAGCTTCTTTAAGCTTTTAAAGTTCTTAAAGCCTTGATTACAAGTCTGAATATGGGGATAAGCTAGTTTAAACTTTAATATTTACTAAATGTCTAATCTTAAAGTTTAAATAAGGTTTAAAATAATCCAGTAAAGGTGGAAAACCTGAATCAAGTCCTTTCTGATCCCAAAATTTGGGTACCCTGGCTCATTTTGAATCTTATCCTTTGTCCCACCTTATTGAATGAATTCTCTCCTTTAATTTATTTAAAGTCATACAATGGCTTTAAAACAACTTAAATTGTGCTCATACAGTATTTACATCCTTTATGGAAAATCTCTAGCCAATTCAGTAAAACACACCACACCCTAATTTTAACAAAATTTTTATAATTTTGCATAAACCTTATGCAAATTAAAGTTCAAGCTTATGATTAACAATTTAAAAATTTTAATAAAAATTGAAAAAATGTATATTTGTACTGTGAGACTCTTAAACCTCCCAATAGCATAAGAAATAGCCATTTTTGGGTATAACACCCTATTGATCCACCCTAGTTTATTTTTGGTGTATAATTAAAAAAGAAAATGATAACTAGAACTTTGTTTATCAAAAATAGAGCTATAATTATTTTTTGTTATTTTTTATTATAAATACACTTGATAAGTCTGTTTACGAATAAATCAACTGTAGAAAAAGCTATTTGCAGGCTTATGGGTATGTCATAAATACCTCACAGGCTCACATTCTGAGTCAGACTGTTTTCCTCTGGGGTAGACACTCTTTATTTAAATTTTTGAAAACCTCCTTTCTATTTTTGTACCATCTAGTTTTTCAAGCTCATATGGAGAAGTGATAAATTGCCTAAGAACTTTATACACTCCATTTCATCCATGTTTGAACAATAATTGCCATTTTGATTCAAATGATTTATTTTATACAAGAAAAAATTCCTCTGGATTAAATGCTTCTCTTATTTGATTGGCTAATTTTCATTTCCAATATTTTACTTACTATTTTCCAGACTTTCTTTCCTTTTACTTTTCCCCTTTTCTCATTTCTTCTTTCTTAATAATTAATTAAATTAGATAGTAAATTCATTCTTTTATTTTATTATCCAAAGAATTGAGGTTGCTGTTTTGGGTAATACAGGACCCTCAAGCTCAGGAATGAAGAACCTACATAGTAGGTATAAAATATCCTCCCCTTGTGCATTTCTTAACAATAGGAAAGCTTACTGTCATACCAAGGCACTTCTGGTCTTCAATTTAAATTAATAAAAGAAAAAATTGATTACTATTAATTAATTAGTATTATTATTTGGTTCCTAATAAGCTTAATTAATTTTGTTCCATAATATTTCTTGGTCCAAAATTATGGTAATGAGCTTTGATGAATTCTTTTGGATCATTATAGTATACAATTTTCCTTGATAATAGCTTTAATTCTTGCAGCATTATTCAGTTGAAAATCATCTTTCCTTCTTCAATTATTAATTCATTGACCAATCTATAGCATATAGATGAAGATTTCACTTTAATACTCTTCAAGTCTTACCTATTCATTATTTTAGTTGTATTAATTTCATTTGAAACCATTACCCCCGTCATGAATATATAAATGATATAATATGATCCCTCAGGGGCGCCACCTCTGCAGTTTCAAGTAATACAAGGTCCTTAAAAATACCTTTACTCCTTTCATGGACTTATAAAAATGATTTCAAATTTTATTAATTGAAAGAAGTCACCATGCAATTTTTTTATTTTCCTTTTTTGTTCCCAAATACCCCCAAAAATTACTTATCTAATTAATCGAGCCCCAAAGTGATAATGAGCAATTAATTCCTCCAAGTTTTCCTTTGTTTATCATATCTTTTGTATTAGTTCTTCAGCTCCTTTTTTTGTTTATTTAGTATTTATCCAATATTTGTTCTTTTTTTATGGAGCTGAGGAATAGGTCCTCCCCTCCTTTTAAATTTCTGCAATAGGTTTATCTAGCTTATTATGTTTTGAATCTTATTCTTGTTTTATTTTCTTTATTAATTTTAAATGTTTAGTCTTATTATTATTATTATTATTTTCGGTCTTATTCAAACTCAGAAGAGGGTTTAATCTATGTGTTGGACTTCCAATATATAGTGGCAGTCTACAAGTGTATGAATATGATAAACTCAGAGCTTTTTACTGTCATAAGACTAGGTATGACCTTGGATTCTTAGTGTATATGTATTTTCTAAGTACATGAAGACAAGTTGTCCAAGTGACACCTAGAGTGAGAAGACCATTGAATCCTTTTTTTGTGGATGAGATTTCCTTTCAATAATAATAATAATGAAAAAGCTCATATTTAGAATATTGAAGTGATTAATAATTTTTTATTGTTTCTTTTTGCATTTTTATCCTATACCTTTTTTTTGTTTATTTATTTATTTTAATATTATTTTCATATTTTTTTATGCTAGTAGTAATATTATAATATATTAAGACTGTGGTCATGATTTACCTTTGATGAAAAATAACATTATATACTTATATTGAAAATATATGAGTTTGATTTATTTTTTGATAACATATGAATTAGTATAGAAAAGTGATAATTCAAATTGGATCTCTAAGTCTATGGCCATAGAGGATCTTATATATCTAAATTGAAATCAAGATTTCCCTAAAAATATAAATAAGCCATTAAAAGGAAACTAATTGTCTGGATAAAGGCCTTAATAGTCTAAATGGGAATGGATATTAATATAAAATCTGAAATAAGTCATGAAAAAATCACTTTATAGTATTTATGAGGACCTCCTGAGTCTAAATTACCATATATATCAATATAGAATTAGAAATAAGTCATGAAACAGGGAATTTATGGTATTTCTGAGGACCTATATTTCTATTATTCCTATTTGGTATGATTATTGCTTATTTCCAGGGTGTTTATTCTGGTTTCACTATCCTTTCTGAATCACAAGTTCCTATTATCCATCATATGCAATTACCTTAGCTGAAACTTAAATTATCCTTGACTTCAACCAATAAAATTACAGTATTCTAATCAATAATATCTTATCATTTGGAATTCAGAATCTGACCAATAACAATCCAGAAAAATTCGAACTCTCACAAATCATACTATTCAAAAGTTTGTTGTTTTTCCTGGTCAGGTTGTGGCTTGATGATTTTTTTCTTTTTTAAATTTAGGTTTGATGGAAATCATAAAAGGAGGCCTTCTCCCCAGAGCATATTTTTTGCAACTTTTTTATATTATTTATAAATATTGGTTTATATCTATATTTTATCTCTGTCTCAAGTAAATAGTATGTAAAATATTTTTCTATGGGATCAATTTTTCCAGTTGAACCTTTAAATATATTTCTATATCATGATACTTCTATCATTCTATAGACTTATTATTATAATCTTTTACTATTTTTATATTGTAATATAATTTTATTTACATGTTACATGTTATTGTCTTATAGTATTTTATTATCATAATATTGTAATATTATAATATTATTTAATTAAGATATTACACTATTTCAGTAGCTATAGACTGTTTTATTATGATATAATGGTATTATAGTACTATTAAGTGTTTCATTATTTTTAATTATAGTATAATTATATGTCATATTATTAAGATCTTGTTTATTAATTTTTTTCCTTTTGTGCTAAAGCTTGTATTTTTTGATTCTATTTTTCTTTAAAGAAAGGGGGGGTGGGCAGTTCATTTTTATTAAATTTTCTTAAAAAAAATCAAAAAAATGAATAAAGAAATAAATTGAAAGCCTGGTCACCCATCCTTGTGAGTGGGATTCTATGTATGTACTATATGTGTGTGCATGCTTTGCATCTTTATGTAGCATTTATGTGCATTTTTTATTTAATTTGAGCTCCCAATTTATATATTTCAAGAATAATAAGATGAGTTCATTGATATTTTTGTTTGAGGACTGGTGCTTGATAAAGCTGATAAGAGTATTTTTCCTTATTTGTAAGTTATCCAGTTTTCTTTCAGTTAAGGAAAAAATCTTGAATAATTTATTAATACATGCTTCTTTTTATTTAATTATAAAGAATTTCTGTGCTGTGTATTTGACAGACTTATCAATATATATAGCCTCTACTATTCTTCTGGTAAGTTTATGAAGATCCTCTATTTGTTCAATTTAAAAATAACTCTGCTTTCATTTTCCTTGTTTTCATTCAATTTTCGAGCTATAATTTGAAAGAATTATCAAAATAAAAACTTCAATTTTTAACAAATAATAATTTTTTTTTGGAAACGTACAATAATGAGGAAATTTTGACATGATGAAAGGTAATTCTTAATGAAATTTATAACTTAGAAAGCTCTAAGTACTCGAGTAATTAAAAAAAAGCTAAAGAACTTATAACTTTAGAGTATAGTGAATTTGATTTATTAAAGTCAAATAATTTAATTTTTTTTAATTCATAAAATTTATATCTTATGTTAAATCATTAAATTAACACTTTCACCAAAAAAATATAATGAATGGTGTGTTTGGTGGTATAAGGAATAGCCAATCACCCCCATCATTTTAGATTCCAATAAGTGTATGATGCTGATACATTAAAGAAATTTTGAGTTACAGATACATTGGTATAATTTTAGTAAAACAGTTTATGCGGGTTCTCTCTCTTTTTAAGCTTTTGATTATCTTTGATAATTTTTTTTTTCATTTATTTATATTAATTATACTGATATCCTATATATGATACTTTTACAGAGAACATTCATTAAGTAAAAAATTGAAGTTTCAGGCCATTCAGTGCCAATAATGTATAATTGGTCCTTGAATGTTTTATTATCTTCATTTTAAATTTCGTTATATAAAATTTGAGAAGACACAGAGTAGCTAAAGAGTTGGAGTTCAGTTTAAGGCCATGCTGAGCCCATTCTTCAAGATCAAACAACTTTTTGAATAATATTTTTCATAATATAATTTTACATATTTTCCTTCTGTATTTCTATCTTTATTGAAACAATCTCTTTTCATAGTACTTCTCAGTCTTCTTTATTCAGATAAAATTTGAAATTCTTCATTATAATTATCAATTGCAAGACTTTATCTTCTAAGTTAAACTCAAATTCCTTTTCAATGATATCACAATCCCCTCTCCAGTTGATACTCTTACAATCAATATTAGATTAGTAAACAAAGAATCATACTCAAGCCTTTGTTGTACATAAAAAGAGAATTTTCCTTTTATACTATTCCCTATAAAAGACTTCATTCCAATAATAATTACCACTATTTCCCATTGTTTCATCATAATTCAATAAATACATTAATTCAAATCTTGTTAGTCCCAATCAAGGTTTTTGATTCAATATTTATTGATATTGAATCTCTGGATGTTTTGTTTTCATTTCTATATAGATCTTCAAATTAAATAAAAGGTATAGCTTGGGTATGTGTTATTTGAAAGTTCCAAAGCAAAGGTAAGCCTTGTATCTGGTCTTCATTGGAATGTTCTTGATATGTATTAATAATAAATTGACTTGGTTCTCTTAAATCATTTCTAAACTAGGTCCATAATTCCAATAGTCTTTGTTTGCTTCCAAGTTGGGAAAGATAGTGGTGATAAATGCTTTGGTAATTGTGTCTTGATAATTAAAGAGGCTTATTGAGTATACTTATTTCTTAGTAGAGGTAGCTTACAAAAAGTAATGATTTTTATTCTAAGAAGTAATAATCTGTTATTAGGAAGTAAGTAAATGCCAAGAATTAATTAATTAAAAAAAATGATAAGGGAGGAAATGCTTTGGTCTCCTTTGATAAGGCAGGAGGTCACCTCCAAAAATACTGGACTTGATTATTTATATTGAAATTTACTTATTTTCTTTTCTTCTTTGCTTTAGTATTTAAGAATTTGAAGTCTTTCAGAATTAGCTTTAGTAGTACTTTGTGAATTGATGGTAATTATTCTTCATAATAAGCTCGGTTCTTATCAAAAAAAAAGTTCCTTAAATCAAAGCCTTATTTATTACCGTTTATTTCCTTCTTCCCTTTATTTTAATATTTATCACTGATATTCTTGAAACTATTCATCTTCATTCTTCATCTTTCTTTCATTCCAAACTTTTTCCTCCTTCAAAGAATTATTGCCATAGCATACAAAATTTGGCATCCTGAACTGTATGTTTATTTTTCTGGAGTATTTATTTTTATTTATTTAATTCTTTCCTTTTCTCTGATAAAATATTTTTAAATTATCAATCTTGGTAATAATTTTTCATTTCAATTGAAGGCTATATTTAAATTCCAAAGGCTCTCGTACCAAAAACCCTTGAACCATTAGAGGTGGAAGAAGAAACAGACACCCATTTCCATTTTTATATTTAGAAATAGAATTGTGATACTTTTAAAGTATTAAATATTAATGACCCATATCTTCATTCATTTCAATTATCTTAATAATTCTTATTGATGATTTTTTTCTCAAGTTTTTCAAGTTTTTGGGTTTTTGAGTTTTTTTACATGCAAAAAAATATATATTAATTTTATGAAGCCCATTTTCCATTTTATTTTCTCCAAATAATTATATTCAAACATAGATTCTTAGATATTTCCCCAATCATTATCCTTCCTTTCTTTTCTTATTCTGGGGTTTTAAATTTCCAATTTCTTATGAATACTTCTCCTTTATGTATAAAGAGGTCTCCATACTCTTTCCATTAGAGCCTCCAATCCAGAAGCTTAATATTATAAAAATTGAAGTCTTCTTGTGGAAAAATTCTGAAGTTATACAAAAATTTTGTTATTTCATTAAAAGGAAATATCTCCTACAAGTATCTTTTTCCTAAGTTACCTTTAATTAGTTGCTAATTAAAATTTCCATGGACTCTTGCCTATAAAGGTCATATTCTGGATGATTCTTCAGAAGTCTGCCTCCTTTATTATTGATTAAACTTCATAGTGTATATCCTTGGATTCAATTTATGTAAGAATTATGGAATCCGGTTCTTCTTCAGGTGTTGGTAATTTTCATTCATAAATCTTATCATGATACCTCAAAAGAATTTCTTCATCCAAGCATCTTTGTTTTTACTAATAAGCCTTTCATGGGCTCTGAACTTGAGTAGTATGACACAATAGTGTTTATGAGGTTTATGAGAAATGGTGAGAATTCAACATCTACTAATTAATTTACATCTAGCTTTGAATATAAGGATAATTTTAGTTTTCTTTCCTTGAAGGGGTGATAAACTATGTAGGATTCCCGAAGATTTTTGTAAGCATGTGAGTTAGTTAATTCCTTATCTTGTGGTTCTTGAGTTATTTCACTTATTTGGAACTATTCAGTTGAGCTAATTCCTTTTTTATTGTATTCTTCAATGAATCATTCATCTTAAAATCATTCAAGAGTTATTTTTATAATATTTTGAAATGAATATTCGGAGCTTTCATTATTTTTTCTCTAATTTTATTTAAATCTCCCTATCTTGTAGGGATTTGTGTTTTTCAAATATGTTAGACAGATTCTTTCTACTATGTATGGGAAGTCCTTATATGATTTCAGGGCCATTAACCAAATATTGATATAACATACTTCTAGCTTCAATTGGCATAAGCTGACTTATCTTAATTTTTCTCTGCTTTGATGAATTCTTCCTTATAACAATTTCCATCTTGTTTCCAAATATAGCTTTTTTTGTCTTCATGTTCATTATAAATATTTCAGAAGTATGAGAATTAACTTAAGCTTAAGTTGTTTACTTGATGGTCTTTTTTCTATATAACTATCATCTTTACTCGAGGGTGGTAGGTTCCTGTTGATCCATTTCTTCAGCTTCTCAAGATCAAAGGTAGCCCCTTCCTTGTTCTATTTTACTTCTTTTCCTAAGTACCTATCAAATGAATTTGGATCATCTGTTTTTTTAGCTTGATACTGATCCTGATGATTTCCCTTTTTGTGTTCCCTGTGTCTCCAACCCTTGAAATTATTTAAGTTCCTCCTGGACTTCATCCTTTATTCCCCTATAAAAAATAGATAATTGGTCATATAAATTACTTCAAATAGACTTAATAGTTTGATAATATTTGTTTTCAATTAATTTGAAAATAATTTCTTTGATTGATTTAGCTTTATGTTAAGCTTCTCTTGATTTTTATTTGATAAAAAAGAATTTATTTTTCACATTGAAAAAAGCTTCATTACTCTTGGTGGCTCTGTTTTCCCTCCAAAAATATGGGGCTTACAGATTGACATACATAATTTTGTACCATCTTCTTCCTGATAGCTAAATATTTCACCTTGTGTATGTGAAAAACCTAGTATCATGTTGTTATGTTCCAAGAAGGGCCTTCCAAGGTCTGTACACTTATTTTCTTTGTCTGAGGGAAGAAGTACTTTTGTAAGTTCAGAAAGCATAACCAATGAGTTTTCATGTCCTCCAACTCCTCTGAGATCCATTTTTAGCCTTATATTTGTAAGTGAATCTTTCATTGCTTCATCTTTAGTCATTATGTTGAGCTCTGAGATTATATCAAACAGTGCCATTACTGAACACTTTTTTCCAACAAAATACTTTCATGAATCCAAGGGTGCAGGAATAATTAATCCTTGTAATTGAAAAGCTTTTAATCTTCATTGAAATAATTTCTTTTTGAATGTAAAAAGTGTTTACTTATGTCAATGACTCCTTTTATTCAACAGGAATTCATTGCAAAATCTCAATTAAGGTTGGAGGAATGGATGTGATTTCTTCAAAAGTTAAGTTTATTTTCTCTTCCAATATTTTCTTTATCACACTTTTAATTGCTAATTTTTATTTTGGTTATTTCTTATCCTTCTTACGTCAATAGTTTCCTTCTTTCCAATTTTGTGAAGAACCATATTTTTATTTTATTCTTCAATTTCCTCTTCAAAATCCTTTTTTACCTCACTACAATTTCTCAGAATCTCCATTTGATTTTGCATTGCAGCTTTTATTACTGTGTTTTGTTGGGAAAATAATCTTAATCTATTATTCCATTTCATCCACATAGTAGGTTCCTGGGAATATGGTATTATTAATTTGAGATTACTCTTAATTTTGGCTTCCTTCCTTGGCCAATCCTTGCTTTGTATTTCTGAGAGTTGCACATGTTTCCAACATCTTAGTGAGTGAAAATACTTTTGGTGGTTCCCAATAGCCCCAGCTGTAAGTTTTTCTATGAAATCTCAAAAAACTGAAGAGTACTATAGCTGTCCCAATGAAATATGAAAAAATTAGCAGAACTACAGTTTTAATTATAACAATCAGATCTTTATAGCTATAATCTTATCAATACTAATTAAAGTGCTCAATTCTTATTATACCACTTATTATACACTACCAGTGATAAAATAGGAGGAGGAAATTGTATAAAATAATCAATATACCTAGTGGATATTAAAAATAATCCACTCACAAATAATATGAAGTATTATTTCTTACAATAATTATTGTAATAATAATTTTAAAGTAGAGAGAGAGATTAAGAGAGAAATAATGTATATTTATAAGAGTCTTATAGAGAAAAACACAGAAAAAGATTTCCAAAACAATTAAGAAATACTGATTAAGGGATTTCAGAAGTATTTCAGAAGAATTGTGGATTTAAGAATATTCAAAAGATAAAAAACAACAAAAATAAGTAGTCTAAATGTTGAAATACTATACTTTATAGTAATATTCAGATTTTACAATATTTTAATGATTTAAAACGATTAGAATACTTTAGTAGCTACTAAGACCAAGATTTTGTGATTTGATTGTAAGATGAAGTTCAATTATGTGAAAAAAGCAGTAGTAAGAGGGTTCCTTTTGAGTTCTCTAAAGTACACAAGAGCAATAGAAGGCGTGGAAGGAAGCATACCAGCAAACCATGAGGTGAGAAATAATTCAAAATTTTGGATTAAAGATTACATCATATTGTTTCTTCATGAAATCATTCAATTACTAATTAATGGATTTCTCATGACTGCCAACCCATTTATGGTTAAGAAATAATCAAGGTACTCATTTAAATCTCTCTTTATTTAGAAATATACATTTATTTCTCACAGTTACCAATTTTATTGGTGATTCCATCACAGATCTTATTTCCTGTGAATTTTCAAAGTTTAAGTGACCTATGTGAAATCATTGAAAAGGGAAAGTAAATAAAACTTTCAATTGACATTGTGAGCTTATGTTTATTTTTGGATATAATTGAAGCTAACCCCTTTTTTCATATTGATTCAGAGAGTTTCAGAGAAATGTATCAAAAAATGTGTTTTTAATGAGATTTTGAGGTTATCATCATTTTCTGTGAAATAGTAACTTACAGGTGTTTTACTGATTGGTTTCCAAAGTGTAACAGTCCCAAAATGGGTTATAAGTCTGGGAAAACTTCAAATTGGCTTATGGGAACATTTCTGAACCTTAGAGGACCCAGAAATTTAGGTACCCAAGCTCTATTTTATTTTTGTCTTTGCTCCCCACTCTGCTATAATTAGTACCTATAGTAGTATGTCTATAATGCCATAATGTGTATATGGTAAAATGAAAATGCATCAAAATTGTATGGAATTTTATTGCATGTATGCTTGTCCCTAATATGTACCAATTAGTACATATACATGGCATTCTTAGAATACTATTATACCTCTCTGAAATTGCATTTTAAGCTTACAATCAGGGTTTTTTTTCTGAGTATGGGTTTGGAGGTTTTCCTGCTAAGAATTTCAAGTAATTTATATTAATTTTTTACTTATTGATAGACATGGTCTAAGAGTCATATTTGGGTATACCTCCTTTGAGGGTACCCAGGCTAAAATTTGGTGTAGAATCCAAATTTGGTCTTGAATCCTAGTTCTTACATACTCAATGAAAAGTTATTAATCTCTTTATGCTTGAAAAATGATAATTTTTGGTAATAGACATGACTTATGGGTTTTTAATGGTTATTTAGTTGATCTTGTTTTAAGTTGTGGCCTATTTGGTAATGTAAAACATACCTTGAGGCTCCCACTAGTCTTCTACTTGAGAAATTGGAACTTCCTTTTCTTCCATCTTCAGCTCTTCTGATATTGATAGAAGCTTTTAATTTTAAATTATCTTTGATATTTCCTTTTTTTCCTTATCAAATTCACTGACTAAATCCTTTCAAGATTTGTTTCTCTCTGAGGGTACCCTTGGAAGCTAGGGTAAAGGAAAGTGAGTCCTTGATTCAAATTTCCTTTTTCATGTCTTCCTTCAGAGAACTTCATATTGTTAATAAACAATAATTTTAAGAAAAATATTAAAACTTAAAGGGTGGTATTGTATAAACCTGTTCTAGTACACAAGGTTAATAATTTTCAGGTAAGAGTTCCTAAGAAATATTTGGTATTAATGGCTGTGAATTTGGTGCTAAACATCACCCTTGTGTTTCTGGTATTTCTTTACAGACCCTCTTTGGTGAATTAACAGTCTCTGATAGCTATTTCAGTTGGTCCAAGGGATCCTAAAGTGAATTTAATTCTTTTAGGGATTAATAAAAATCAGACTCTTGAGATGGTGGATTATATATTTTCTAAGTAATATCCTTCATTTTCTTGAAAAAGTTCTCCTAGCTTTTATCTTCAACTCTCATTTGATTTCCACACTTGATTTATTTGGATTTGTAAATTGTTCTTTCCCTTTAATAAACACTTCATCCTCAAATTATTCCTTAAAATAATTTCTGAGAACATAAATTTCAGGTAAGATATACTGCCAATCTCTTTCTTGAGCCATGACCTTGTCTTTTATCATTTTTTAGACACACTAATTTTAATTTCTGGTGATAAATAATCAAATATAACTTCATGGTAATCATATTCTCTTGTTATATATCCATACCTAAGTAGATATTTCCAAATTATGAGCTACTCCACAAAAACCCTTTTGTATTGGGACAGGTTCTTTACTACTCCTTCTTCTTGAGATTGACTAAATAGTCTTGTTAATGAATTTTTCCCAAGCCTTATTTCAGCATTTCACCATTTACTGAAAGATTTTTTTTGAATTAATCTGAATCATTCATTTAACATCCCAGAATGCTTTGAATTTATATCTCAATTACATAATTCTATTTGCATAGCAAAATACCTGTCATCTGCTTTTCAAATAAATGGCATTTTTTATATCTTTTGATGAAATAATCAAAATAACTTCCATTGAGGTTGAGATTATAGTCATTTAAGTTTTTTTTGACAATCCTTTCTTGAAGGTATTTCAGCTCTCTCTGGCTGTATGTACCATTTTTGAAAATATTTCAGCTATCGGCATTTTTCCTGGTGTAGATGTTGGTACAGGCAAGGCTTTCTGAGGTTAAAGAATTATTTCAATGGATTTATCCCCAGTAGCGGTTGCAGGTGAAAATTTCCTTTATTTTGTGTTCTTTCAATGTCTTTTTTAAGATATTCTCATAGCCTTCTGTAAATATAAGCTTTATTTCTGGAATTCCTCATCATTCCTAAAAAAAGAAAACTCCTTATCTTCAATTTCTTCCTGACTTAATTCTTGAATTGTGGATTCCCCTTTCTCCAATTCCTCCAACAAGGCAAAAGAATTCTTCTATTATGATAAAAATTCCAATTGAACAATGCATCTTAGTGACATTAGTTCTTACTGGTACTCAGTCATGTTAGAGCTAAAGATCAACAATGGTAAAAGGAACACAGTACAAAATAAGCAGGTTTCTCTAGTCATACTAACAGTCCTTACTGGAATGATTATGATTACTATTTTAGTACAAAACAATATAGACAAAGGATCAAGGAATTTGATGTAGATATATGAATAGTTATGTTTAACATCTTGTATCTTAATTCATCATTGTTTATCTGACTTACTCACCAATGTCTCTCACACGCTTAGGTGTGTTCAAGTTGTTTTGTAACTTTAAGTAATAGTGTATTAATAACACTATTCTTTCCAGGTTGGTAGTATTAAAAATGAATTCATCATTGTTTATCTGACTTACTCACCAATATTTCTCACATGATTAGGTGTGTTAAAGTTATTTCGTCATGTTAAGTAATAGTGTATTAATAACACTATCCTTTCCAGTTTTTGCCATTTTTTAAGCTATGGGCCCAGCTGATGCAGAATAAAAATGACTGATAAAAATGCAATTAATCAAGCTATTCCTGAACTCAATAATTCCAACCATTTAAAATGGAAAATTCAGACTCAAGATTATCTCATGGAAATGGAACTTGTGGATTGTCTTACTACTAATCCTGAGACACCACTTCCAGATTCAGCTCAAAATAATGAACTTCTCAAGCAACAGAGAAAATAGAAGGAATTCTTAGTGGTACAATGGGAATATTAAATTTTCAAATATTTCTAAATATATTAAATGAAGGAAATCCTTACAACATTTGGAGAACACTGTCAAGAAACTTTACTTCAAATTCTGAAAATAATTAAGCCAGAATATTTGTAGAATTTTTAGCTTTAAAAAATATTGATACCTTAGAACAATTTATTTATGATATTACTCAACATATTGGAAAGATACCTTTGGTAGGAATCATGATAGGAAGCCCTGGTGACATAAAATAATAATTAATAGCTGAAATCATCATCAGAGAACTAAATGACAAGTATTTTAATACTAAAGAGATTTTACAAAATCAATTTCCCCTCAATATCTTGAAAAGCAATTGATTAACTGGAACAAAGATGTCAAGACACTGTTGATTCCTATGAAAGTACAATAAAAAATGAGGCTGATTTTAATACTCAAGGAAACAGATCCAAAAAAAACAAAAGTACGTATGTTAAATGTACTAATGGACAACATCATCTAAAAACAAAACATTCAGAATCAGAATGTAGAGAACTCAAGAAACATTTGTCTCAAAAAGGTAGAACAAATAATGCAATAAAAGATTATGATTAAGAATCACTTGGAAACAAACTACCCACCATACATGCTTCAGCATTTCAAGGAAATAAGTCTCTTCAGGACATCATTGTCAATTCAGGATGCTCAAATCACCTGACACATAATATCTCTCACCTTAATCAATATGAAAACCCAGGAACTACCATCCAAGTTGTAAATGGTGAAAATATTAAATTTACAGGAAAAGGAACTCTTAATTTGGTTCTAAATGGAAAAAAAGTTCAATTAAAATGTCTTCATGTACCATCATTAACATCAACTCTTATTGGAATTGGAGGGTTATGTAAGGAAGGGTACATCTTCAATGCTTCATATAATGACTTCCAAATCTATAATAATGGTAACATACAAATGAAAGGATGAGTTGGAAAAATGGTATATTCTAACTAAACAGTCAAATTGTCAGTATGCCTTCACAAATAACAGAAATTTCAACAAATATGTCAATAGCTACTGACATAAACTTACTTCATTCCAGAGCAGGAAATCCAGGACTTGACATTCTTGCACCATATGTTTAAAGCTCCAAATAAGATCATCCATTGTGACATATTTGCTATTTCAAAATCACATCAACTGCCTCATTTGGGGGTGCTACCACATGCTACAAAGATAATGCAATTCATACTCATGGATCTCAGTGGACAAATAACCCCAGAAACTTCAGGTGGTGCTCAATACTATTTTATAATTACTGATAAATTCTCACAAATTAAATGTGTATTATTATTAAAAGTGAAGTCTGAAGTGCTTGTTCATTTCCAAAATTACTGTAGATGAGTATTTTCTTTATTTGGATCTTATACTGTCAATGTTGTTATGTATAATACTGGAGAGTTTGTATCCAATATTTTTGGAAATTAATTTGAAAAATTGGGAATTATAACTCAGTATACTGCTCCATATATGCCACAAAATAATCCTGTTGCAGAAATAGGCAATAGATCTAATTCATAGAAGGCTAGAGCATTATTAAGTAATTCTTCTCTTTCACACGTGCTATAGGGAGAAGCAGAAGTCAACGCTGTTCTTTGAAAGAACATTATTTCAACAAGAGGTAATGAGAAGTCAGCTTAAAAGCTCTGGGATGGAAGGTGTTTTAGCTATTCTTGTCTGAGGGGTTTTGGCTGTAAAACATTTGTTAATATTCCGAGGGGTAAAAGACTATGAAAGCTTTCCGATACTGCTAGAATGGGTATTTTGGTTGGATATCCAGATGGGAAGAATAATTGGAGAATATTGTTTCCCAAAATGACAGTGATATAAAGTCATGATGTCATCTTTCATGAAACCGTGTTTCCAGGAAAGTCATTTTTTAATTTAATCAAGTTGGCTTCAAGATTCAATCTTTTTCCTTTGACTATGTGTGAAAACTTTCTAAATGAGAATGAATTATCTTCAAAGAATTTTCTGGAGCAAACTCAAGTATTTCCTTCCAATTCAAGTCATGAAAATAATTCAGAAACATGTTCAGCCAAGACAAGGCTTATACAAGCTGTGTCAAGAACATCATCTGAAAGACCAGGCTGTGATTTAGTACTTTCTCCGGTTGATCAGAAGGAACCAAAAGAAATTTTCTCTGACATCAATCCAAAAAATTTCATAACTGGAAAAAGGAGTAGGTGAGGAAGTTCTCTTCATGTTGTTGATGAATTGAATCGAATTCCATACAACACTACAGAAACTGTATCAACTTTACCAATCGTAAACTCTGAAAATTAAACCTAAAGCATATTGTCAAGCTGTAGCAGCTGTAGATGCTGATGCATGGATTCAAGCCAATCATGCAGAAAAAGTGGCTTTGGAAAGAAAGAATGTTTGGGAAGCTGTTTAAATACCACCACAAGCTCATCTTATTAATTCCACATGGGTCTTCAAGAGTTTTTTTGAAGGTTAAGTTAAACTCATCAAAAACAAAGAAAGTTTGTGTGCTCAAGGATGTGCACAAATTGAAGGTCTAGAATATGGAGAGACCTATGCACCACCAACAGGAGCAATGTTCACTCTCAAGCTGTGACTTACCATTGGAATCAGAAATGAATGCAAAAACTGCTTTTCTCAATAGAAATCTGGATGGAGTTATATATCTCTGATTACCATTGTGATTAAAAGTAGGACAAGGAAAATGCTATCGTCTCAAGAAATCAATATATGGTCTTCAACAGTCTCTAAGGTGTCGGTACAAAGAATTAGTCTCCTTCTTCAAGAAGATAAAATTCTCTGTTTCACTCACTGATTCGTGTCTCTTCATTTCAAAAAATAAGGAATGGCCATTTTTGGTGCATGTTCATGTGGATGACATGACAATTGTCAGTCCTGAGGTCTCAAAAATTTTGAAAAATTAATCTAATCAACGTACGATATGGAATACTTGCGGCCAATCAAGCATTTTCTAGGTATTAAAGCTACAAGAGATGATAACTGTTTTGTTTTTCTCAAACAAGAATTATTAAAAAAATTCTAGAAGAATATGGTATGAAAAACTCACATGCAGTCAAAATGCCGCTAGAACCTGGGGCTTACTTCTCTGTGGAAATTAATGCAGAAAAATAAGAATCCAATAGCTTAAAACTTAATTATCAAAATTCTATTGGTCTTTCTAATTATCTAGATGTTTTAACTCACCCTGATTTGGCTTTTCCTGTTTCAATTCTATCGCAACCTCTAGAAAGACCTGGCATTCAGCACTGGGCTGGTTTCAAACAAATTCTTTTATATCTTGCAGGAACTAGGACTGTTGGACTTCAATCTCAAGGTATATGCTGATGTGAGCTATGTAAGCTTCCCAACTACAAGACGTTCTCCCACTGGTCTTATGGTGTTTTTGGAAAATACTCTCATTAACTGGAAGTCTTGAAGGCAATACACAACTTCCGCCTCATCCACTGAAGAAGAATAAAAAAGCTCTGTTTGAAGGAACTCAGAAAATTATTTGGTTTCAAAAGATACTTAATTATCTTTCATTTGTGTCTTGAAAGTTTTGCTTGTCATTATTAGGAAATAATCAACCTGCCATTGCCATGGAAAAGAATCCTATGTCATTGGTAAGGAAAATGCACATTGATATTAAATTTCATTGCATTATTGAAAAAATTTCAAAAGGCTTGTTTCATCTTGATAATGTACCAACACCTGAAATGAATGCTGATCTTCTTACCAAAACACTTCATCGTGTTAAACTTCAGACCTTTCTTAGTCAAGAATCTTTCACGTAAATCCCTTCAGTATTAATTGGGGGGTGAATTGAACAATGAATCTTAGTGACATTGATTATTAATAGTACTCAGTAGTGTTAGAGCTAAAGCTCAACAATAGAAAAAAAACACAGTACTAAATAAGTAGGTTTCTCTAGTTATACTAACAATTCACACTGCCAGGATTATAATTACTCTTTTAGTACAAAAAAAGATAGAAAAAGGATTAAGGAATTGGATGTAGATATATGAATAGCTCTGTTTAACATCTTGTATCTTAATTCATCATTGTTTCTCTGAATTACTCACCAAATTTTCTCGCATGCTTAGGTGTGTTCAAGTTATGTTTTAACATCAAGTAATAGTGTATTAATAAGACTATCCTTGCCAGCTCTTGCCATTTTTTAATTCCTCCATGATCACTGTGCTTTAAAGTATTAGTGGTTTTTTATTTAATTTTTCTTTTGATATAATAAAAAATTTGACCTTCAATATTGATAATATGATCCTATGGATGGTTGAAAATACATTTTCGGGACAAAAGATGTTGGAATTTTTTTTTGTTGAATAAATAACAGGGAGTAGCCTGAGGGGGAAATTATTTGTGATTCCATTTTGAATTTAAGAATTAGCCAAGGAAAATGGGTTCTAAGGTGTATTATGTGTCCCCTTGAATATACAGAAAAGGATATACTATTGATGAGATCACAAATGAATTATTTAATTTTGTGAAATTTCAATTGAAGAACTCCATTCAGAATTCTCTATCAGTCTGAAAAAAATATTACTATGATGATAATGGCAATAGCTAATATTGTTCTTTGATGATATGATTATTCTTTAAATTTGATTTCAACATTTATATTTTCTATAAGTAGTTTATTGAAATATTTTTTCAAATATTGCTATTGATACTGGTAATACTCTTGATAGCTATTTCAGGATTTAAAGGTGATTTAATAATAAGATCAAGATAAATATAATAATTTATGGGTGGGGTAGTTTTGTAAGGGTGGTTATGGTTAATATAATGATAAGATATGATAAATATACTATTAGTATGATACCACAAGGATAGATATAAATTTAATCCAATATACATAATAATAGATATGATATAAAGTATAAGGGTAAGATTATGATATATCCTTTCTATAAAAAATCTCATTGATAAGCTTGGGAAGATCACCCATGAAAATATCTTCAAAAACTAGCTCAAAACTACTACTATAATGATAAGAATATTAAACAATATTAAGCTCTTTCATTAATATTGTAAACATGTCTCCTTGATTAATCATAAAGAATACTATAAGATACTAAGCCTTTCTACTGATCTCTTCCATATACTACTAGATTATCCTCCTAGAGAAGGTATTAATGAATCCTCAAGATTACTTCCTGAATAAGAAGAATTGGGGGTAAAAAGGGACAGAGGACCTTCATTTATACCTTTTTGGCCCTCCATAGAGCATTCCAACAAAAAGGGACTTAGAAAGATCAATGAGGTCATTAAGTAAAGATATTGCAGCATTCTGAGCTCTAATATGTTTAGTTCACAGCCTTGAGATATTTTATATATTTGGTAAAGCTAAAATGGTGTCATTTGATCAATATATTGAACCATTTGTTTTGTGAATTTCACCATATTTTCAAGCTATATTGATAGTTCTTCAAAATTGTTTTCTAGCTATTTACAGCCTGGTAAGAAAATTACAAATAGAATCATTTGAAACAGATATTACTCCATATTTTTGGTCTATTTAGCCTTATCTCCAAAATTTCTTTTATCTCTACTAAACCTTATTCCTTCCTTCACAGCCTTGAGAAGCTTTGTCTGGTGAGAAACTTCTAAATGATGTCATTTTATACAGATATTGAACCAGAGTTTGGGTCTATTTCACCTTATTACTGAATTTTATTCTTCCCTATAATTACATTAATTATTTTCTGCACATCCTTGAGTTTTATTTAGTTGATTCCGTTTATATTTAAAGTTCAATTTATAAATTCTACCTGTAAGATTTGGTTATAGGAGCTTAAGTTGAAATAAAGTAATTTAACACCATTTTAATTTAAATCTAAGTGGGTTTTTCTATGTAAAGAAATGTAACCAATATTCGTGTTAGAGTAATGGTATCAATTATGTAGTTTTAAACATGCTTATTAATATTGAATATCTAAACAAGCTGAAACCTCTTTTAGGAATATGCTTTTATCTGGTACAGAGTATATATTATTAATTTTCCTTTAATGCATGATATATAGAGAATCATCTATCCTATGGAGCTGAGATAATATTTAAGTGTATGAAAAATTTCCTATAGATTTGAATGAAATAGTTATCTTTGAGAGGTTAATATGAGTATTTTTAATTTAATTTTGTTTCAATTGAATTTTTGTTTACTAATATATATACAACTGATAACCTTCTTAACTTTAGTACAGTGGATTTAAGCAGTGGAAGAAAAGGTATTCAGTACCACAGTGTAAGCCAAAAAAATAAAATAATAGTTAATAATAAAATTTCAGAAAGCAAAAATTATTCCTAAAGTGATAAGTCCTTTCTGCACCATACAAAAACTCTTTTACAAATGTGAGATTTGCAAGCTTTCAGGTTCCAAGGGAAGCATGAGACAGGGACTTGAGTATTCCACTTTGGAATAAGGCTCCCTTCACACATGAAGAGGAGGCAGAAAGTCTTATTTAGTAAACGTTAGCTCTCAAAGAATAGGAAAGCTACCTGCTATCATCTGATGCTAGATAAGGTGGAGAAACCTCTGGTACTTCAATTGTCTAAGGAGCCAGAGAAATTGATTTTTACTTACCTTCCAATAAAAAATGATTTTCACCCCTTTGAACATAGGGTGCAAGTTTTTTGAATGGGATACAAACTAATATGGATTTGAATTTGAGGTAGACATAGTTTCTTCAATTGGGGTTTGAACCAGTGAAGAGAGGAAATCACAAATATCTGGTTCACCTTTGAGCTCATCAGGAGAACAAAGGTCACCACCCATTTGATTATTGGGAATATCTTGGGACCTCATTATATGGAATTAATAAATGAGCTTCTCAATTATTGTGTTTCAATGGCTTTTGGGGATGTTTTTTTTTTTGAATAGCAACAGTCAATATTTTGGATCAAGTAATGTGACAATTAAAGTGTCATGGCTATTAATTTTGATATTGCAGCACTTCCCCAGCTTGGTCCTTGCAGTATCACAGTCTTGTTCCCAGGTGTGTGGACTCACCTGTGACACCTCAAACAGGAAATTTATCATGAACTTTTAATATGGAAGAACTAAGTGCTTTTGAGGGGCTTTTAATTGAAACAAATTACATGATTTTTGAACAATCCTAAAGATGGTTTCCAGGAACTGGATTACATTCTAGTTATAATTTGTGATCTTTTACTTAAATCTAGAAGGATTATTGGTATGGAGCTCAATTAATAATTCCAAAGGTTTATATATCTGAATTTTGTGTACAAAATAGCTTCAATGGATCATAGGGAAAGTGGTAGCACTCTAAGATCCCCGTTTTTGCTATGTGCATGTATTGATATGTAATTTTGTGCTTCTGAACAATAGATGTGAGAGCCAAAGCTGTGAAGAAATTGAACACTGGTTCTCCCCAAAATAAATTACCTAGATCAATGCTGTGATCTAGTGCTATTTGTCATATTCTTGATTGACTCATCTAAAGCAGAAAAATTAGAGGTATTTTCAAGGGCTTCATCTTCACTATCACTATGATATGTATTCCTTTCAATTAATTATATCTCTTAGCTTGGTATTGAGCTTCCAACATGCTCTGATTTAAAGTGAAATGTTTTTCTTTGTGTATGGCTCTTAAACCTTCTAATGGATACTACAAAATAAAAGTCATAAGAATTGGATTTGTAAGAATTTTAGTGAAAGAGGCCTTACCTTGTATTTCCTTGGTATATAGATATTCATCATCAATTTAATAAAGTGGAGCACTAATTACAGCCAAGTCATCATCATTGATTAATTAACCCATGAAAAAAAGCGCTCCTTGGAAGCCATGTTGATATTGTGACAGTGGCAAAAATGGAATCAATGTCGATTCCATAAATATTTTATCAAATAGAATTTATAATTAACATATTGTTGGCGGAATTATTGCTGGTGATACTATAAGAATACCCTATTTTTCATCATTATGACAGGTATTCCAGGAAATTTCATGCGAATTATTTACCTGTGTGAGACCCAGTAGACATCCGGGACATGAACAAACCTGAATGCTGATGACCTGGCTCTCTGGAGTAATATAACTCATTCATATACTTCAAATTTGAGATATTTTCTGTGGAAAAAAAGTCAGATTGGATCAAGCTAATTCTCAACTATTGCCAGATAAATCTTTCTCTGAACATTTTTAGTCCAGCAGTGCGGAGGAAGGTGATTAACTAAATTATTTTTTGTTTATTTTATATGAATAAGTGGGTAGATAAAGAAGCAATCTGTTGTTATTTTGGCGGTGCTAATCTTGGAGACAAATGCGGAAAAACTTGGAAAACCCTACAAATTTTAAATATAAAATATCAGACTTGACAAGGGCTTTCTGTATTTATTCTCGCTCCTTGGCAGAACGTTTGGCACAAAGGTTTTAATAAATGGAGCCGGGACATTGGGTATCTCAGGAAGTGAATCATCCACAGAAACTGGTCTGATTTTTATTCAAATTGAAGTGTTTCTGACCAGAAATTCAAGAAACACGCCCAGAATAAGATAAACTGCACACCTGGGTGATATAAAAATAATCTATAGATAAAATTCCTGAAATTATGACAGGCATGTGTGTAAAATAGCTTTTTCTTCTATTTGTTGCATACACCATTGGGGATGTAATTTTCAATTAGGTTTGTTATTAGATAATGAAAATCCAGAGGTGATTGTACCACTAACCTTGAAATACCAATACACTTATGAATCACTTCTGACTTTTTTGCTTGGAAGGAATCCCTCTTCTGAAAAGTTCTTCCAAACCATTTCTCCTAATACTCTGAACAGACTCATTATATTCCTCTCCAAATAGAAAAGCTCCGAGATACTCTGAGTTTTTTGTGTCCAAGAATTTTCTATTTATGCTAAAAAAATTGAGAAATTAACTAATGGAGGGTAGAAAAATAGTTGAACAAAAATGAATTACCTGAAAAAAAGCTGTAAGGGAGGTTTATTACTGAATTGGTGTAGATGAGAGTTACATTATATTTATGGAGTATTTCTAGTCCAATAAGCAGAGATGTAATCATGGCAAGACATAAACGTTTGGGTGGGTTCCTTTGTGATTCAGATTGAAAAACGTTTAAGGCTTGTTTTCTGGATTAATTTTTTGAAAAGATAGAAGGTTTAGAGATTCAATAGTAATAAAAAGAATTCCAATGAATGAGAAGGGTTTCTTAAAAAATTGGTTCTGTTTGGGAGGAGATGAGCTGGAGATTGTGTAGGGGATATTTAGGAGCCAAAAATCTTTCATAGATCTTGGACTGGTTTTATTTGGACATGAAATGAAACAAACCCATTTGCGTAAATACTTGAAAAAGGAAGAAGGTGAGATATCAAGTAATCTGAGACTGGACAAGGTCTCAATCAGGTAAGTTTGAACCAAAATCATGGAAGACTTGGCTAGCCTTGATATATGTATAATAATATTTCTTTTAAATATTGAGTATTTTTATTCAAGATGATTAATTGTCTACTTCCCTGAAGAATATAAATACTTCAATTGAAAAATAATGAAATAGAAGTCAAATAAAAAAATGAAAAAATTTGTTTTTTGTTCTTTTTAATTATAAAGCTTTACCTAAAGTTACAAAAGCACTTATTTTTCTTTATTTTACATTTTTTTGATATAAAATTAAGTCATATTACTTAAAAAAAAAGAAAATTTGAAATAAATAGGCTAAAAAGCTGAAGCCAATTATTTTGAAAAAAATGAAATAAAATAAATAAATCGAAAAATTCAAATAAATTCAAATAAATAAATTGAGAATTTAAGATAAATTTAAATAAAGAAGCTCAGATATCAATTCAAAATCATAATTGTAAGAAAAATAATTGAACTCTAATTAGCATAATTTAAGGAGAAAAAAAGAGTAAATATCATTAGAGTATAAAATAATTATTATATTCAATTTTTAGCTTTTAAAAACTAAAGAAAAAATTCATAAAAATAAATGAATAAAAAAAAACTTATTAATTTTTAAGAAATGAGAAAAAAATCAGATGGAATGGTTTTTATTAATAATAGGGGCTTCAATCCTTTCGGCAAAAGGACTGTTAAATAAAGAAAACACAGCTGTTTTTGACCCAATCAGGTATGAGAAACAGAGATATCAGGCAGCCAAACATGGCAAATTAGGGCACCAGCCTTCAAAAGATGAATTCTCTTTTAGATATCTGTTCCTTGTACCAATCGTATCACTCCCCACTTTTTGTAGTTATGTAAAAATGAATATTTTATGAACTTTATCACTTCATGATCTCATCTCATAATTGCCATTTTATCTCAGTTTTGATTTCTCACATACTTTACCCATCAAAAGGAATAATTTCAAGACTTGTGGCATATATAATTTTGGAAAAGGAATGTTTCAAACCCCTTGACCATCTATGGTTTAGTTAATCATGGAAAAAACATTCTTCAGAGGTTGATTAAATAATAAAATTAACTAAAAAGATTGGTATTTACAAAGTCATCTAGGATGGGTAGAAGATACTGTATCCTATATCTTGCAATGGGTCCAGGTTAATTAAAAAAGGTGTTCACTGTGCAGAGTCATGAATTTGTATAATGTGTTTCAAAAATGCTTATTCAATAAACAGGAGCAGTTTGAACCTATATGTGAGCCAGAGAAACCAAATGGTGTGAGAGATGATTAAAGAGACTTTCTCAGGGGATTGACTCAATAGGTATTATCTGGTGCACCAAAGAAGAATTATATGAATTTTGCTTTCTAAAGCTATTTCCACCCAAAATCCAGATTAACAACCCAGGTGCGCCAAGGTGAGTCTGTAAAGTGCCGAGAATTGAACATGTAACCAACCAAAATGTTTGGGAGGGAGAACCCTAGCCAATAGGTAGCCCACATTATGATGTGACATGAACCTTTGGACATCTCCCTCATTCTAAACTCTCTTGTGAATTTTTTTTCATGTATTTTTTTCAATTTTACAAAATTGTTTTAACTTATTTCTTCCATCCATTGCACAGGATGCTATAATATTACTCTTCAAACTTTGGAATTTTGAATTTGATTTTAAATTATTGTTCTTTTTCTTTTTAATTGGTGGAACTGGCTGCTACAACCCTTTTGAGGATTTGGGAGCTAAAAATATTATTATTCTTATTTTTCAATTTCCAATTTATTCTTTTGAAATATTTATTTTTTTCTTTTGTAGTGTTTGTGATGGCTCCTACAGCCCATTTGAGGCTTTGGGTTCTAAAATAATAATAATATTTTTTTGTTAATGTAACAGGGGCTCTTGGAGATAACAATAGTGGCCTGGCACTCAGGAATCAAGAACTCACTTGGAGGGATCCCAAAAGATAAAGAAATAATTGAAAGATATATTTCTTTAATTAAAATGTGAGAAAGTAAAAATATACCAAAGATAAGAAAAGAAGCGAGAGGCCAAAGGCCAAAGAGCCAACCAAATGAATCCTCAATTCACTGTTTCAACCTTACAGAAAGAAAAATGGAACTAGTAAAGGATATGACCACAAATATCCACTGACAGGAAAAGAAAAGATGAAAATTACTGACTTATAAGTATCAGTATTTAATTTAAAGAATGAGAAGAAAAAAACAATTCAAATAAATCCCATAGATTAATTAACTGGGGAAAAAGTTCCCAGGGGTGAAACAGTGGGCAGTATATGTGAAAAGCTGAAAGACTGATCTTGGAGGGTTGATCACCCAGCTGTATTAACTGTTTTGGGTCAATAAATATCTGTCCATCTTGAGAGTTGAACTGTGTGACTTGAATTCCCACAGTGGGAAATAAATTTAGCCAAAAGGGTCAATGCAGTACAGGTTTCCTTAATGCAACCTGTATGGACCAATTGAGTTGTCCACGGAGTTCTGGAGCTCTTGATGGCTTGATAATCAATTTGATACACAAAAACCTTTTGAATTTCTCTTTTCAGAATCTTGGGCTAGTATTCCCTTTGGGGAATACTTTTGAATTGAAATGACCAAAAAACTGAAAGGCCAGGTGATTGGTGTCCTTGAATGTTCTTTTGGATACCACCATGGATTGCAAACTTGAGTGACTGGAGTGATGGACTGGTGAATTGCGGTAAAATGATGAAATGGAGTCTTGAGAGTGTCACCATTAGATTGCTGAGGAAACATGGAGCATAATGGTATATAATAACCTATATTCCCCATTCCTCATTCCTACAGGCTTGGGTCCATTTCTGGGGAAGGGTTTCACTTTTCTTAAGGGTGACTAGTGGCCTCTGGTGATTTCCAGAGGCAATGGCTTGCATATTGGGGATCCATTGCCAATTATGGCCAAGTGAGGGTTTTTGGTCAATTTGGTCCTTTGGGGCCAAAGGTCTGGCCCCTTGTCCCCTTTTCTAAATTTCCCAAAACCCCCTAATCAAAGGGGGTGGTCCAGAGGCCCTGGAGATGGCTAACGGGGCCAAAGAACCCCCAGGCTCCAATTCAGTGGGACTGGCCTGGGGTCTGATGAGGTGGAGAATTGGCCAAGAAGGCCAATGGATGGCCAGGGCAGGGGAGTGTGGCCCAAAGGCCATTTGAAACCATCAGGGGCCAATCAGCCATAATTTGATAATGTGGCCAAGAAGGCCAATGGATGGCCAGGAAAGATGGGTGTGGCCCAAAGGCCATTTACAACCACCAGGGGCCAATCGGACATAATTTGATAATGTGGCCAATGGCCATAATTTGGTTCAGGCTAGAATTTCCATAACAACCAATTGGGTTTCTTTCCCATGGTTGTGACAGTTAATTATCTTTCCTTTCCTTGGGAGCCTAGGATTCAAGACAAGAAAAATGACCAATTGTGTCTCCTAAAGCCCTCCGAAGGCTGTAAAAAACAAAAAAATAATTATTTATTCAATTAATTTCCTCAGGCTTTAGGAGACAAGAAAAGAGAATTGACTTGCAGCAGCTCCTACAGCCATTCAAAGCCTGTAGGAGCCAAAAATATTTATGATGAATTTTTTTATTTGCATCAATTTTTGTATCAAATAAATTTTCTGTATTTTGAATGAGTTGTTCTAATTTTTTTTTTCAATTCCCATTGGATCCTACAGCTCTTTTAGAGATTTTAGAAGACATTTTTTGATATTTTGTATTTTTTCAATTGAATTTTTCTGAAAGCTTTACTGCACATACAGCACTCAAAGAGATGTAGGAGAAAAAATGAATTAATCAATATTGTTTTTAAATCACTCCCACCAGCTCCTACAACCTCAAAAGTCATCTAGTATATTCTTTAAGTTTGTTTTGTTTTCTAATAATTTTTTTTAATTATTCTCATTTTAAATTCAATAAATTTTCCCTGGACCCCCAAAAACATTAATTTATTGATTTGTTTCATTTTGAAGAAAAAAAAACTCATGAAATGTTCGGAAAGTATTTTTTATATAATATTTTCAAGTTTTTTTCTGTAGTGCATCCAAAAAAACCCAAATTTTTAATTTTTTTGTCTTAAAGCTCAATGCTTTTCTAGAATTTTTCTATCAATCATCATGAGAAACCCCACTCAAACCCCACTTATGGACCTTCCAAATACCATTGAGTAATATTTTGATGAATAAAATTATTTCATTGGGAGAATACCTTTATGATTGTAAATAATTTCTCTTGATCAATTAATGACTAAATCTATCCAAGACCTCTTTACTATTGAGCCAATAACAGCCTAACCAGAAAAAACAAGCTATTCTTAAATTATGAGGATCATTTCATTAGCTTAAATTACTATATCTTTATCCAAAAGTGACTGATATTCCACTAAGGAGCCTATCAACTCACACAGAATATTCTGAATTTCAAGGAATTCACTTATACAAATTTTTGACCCCCCATAAAAACAAAGAAGAGGTGATTGAAGCACAACTATCATTAAGCCAAAGGTCAGCGGATAGAATAATCAATCATTAACCTACATAAGCAAAAGAATATATCCCTTTAACTTTCATAATTCAAATAATTATGAGAACCTCTTCACCTATCACTTGAATCGATTTGAAACCCCCTCTCAAAATTTTACCTCATCAAACAAATTGATAATATTCCTTTAAAATTCAGCCCGAAATTTCCCCATATCAGATTTGATACTTCTCTGAACCATGGTAAAATGAAATGATCTGAATCACAGTGTGTAATTGATAGTAATAAATCCTTAGTTAATTATTTAAAAAATAATATTTCTGTTTGTTTCATTGATTTATTTTTCATTTTACTCAGAATTTATGCCAGAAATACCAGCTTGAATACCAGAGTATTAGAGGCAGATAATGAGTAATGGATAACCCTTTCTAGGCTTAATGATTTAATTTAATAGCAAATAAAGATTCTTTTGATTTCTTCTTCCCATGAGAATATTGAAATCATGCAAGAAGCCCAAGTACCTGGATGAGATACAATGGTTCACCAAAAGGCTTTGTCTTTCTCTGATGTCAGTATAACAGCCAATGGATTCAATAATTGTTTTAATAAAGCAGAAATTTATTTCAATCCTTGGAATAATTCTTTGTTTACATATTTTGAAAAATTCACTACTCAACCAATTCCATTTTCCATAAAATTCTGAAGTTATGCTCTATAATTTCTTCAATAGTCCAAACTTGTGTATTTTTCTTTAGAAAATGGTATTATTGAGCTCCTCTGGAAATATTACACTAAGTTTCACCAGATCACTGATATACCTCCTATTTTTGATGAAATTCTCACCAATAATCACTTTGGCTGTTCTTTCAAAACAACCTCACAGCTATTTTAGAAAGCTAAAGGCTCTATATCTATGGATCCAAAAACCAGATAAGAGAAGAAATATGAGGACCAAGGAAGGATTTAAAATATAGAAAAAGAAATAAACAGAGGAAAATGAAGTTCAAAGAACAATATTATTTATCTTTTGTATTTTTTTCCTTGCTTATAATACTGATAAAAAGAAATTTAGACATGTAATTTCTGATCCCATGAAATCTTGAGCATGGATTTACCATTTGATATCCTTTTTAAACAGGAGTAGCTAGATCTTTTTGGGTTCATCTGAAAAGGATTCTGCTGGAGTAAATTACTTGGTTTAGAAAGCTTTCCTATCTATTAGAAAGTATTTATAGATGATTTGAGCGAATATAACATATAGTCATGTGAAATGATTAATAGATTTCAGAGAAATAGAAAGCCACAGGGATCCAGAAACATTTTTCTTACTTGAAACCCTATGATAAAAAATAAAAATAATTGTGTGAGCCCCATTAGCATCATTAATATCCTATAAAGCAGAGACAGAAGATAATGGGGAAGCAAATATACTTGAAGAGTTAAAAAAATTAAATCATAACAGCCTCCATTTATTCTTGAGGAATATTCCTTTGCAAGGAAAAAATGACAGAATTTTAGCTAATCTATCTGGTATTAATAATGAATATAGGAAACAACCTCTTGGAAATAAAAAACTGGAAAGATGTAGTAAAGATTTAAGAGAGTTCTTATAATTTCTTAATAAAGTCCCATGATTATTTTTCAAGTATATCAGCCAGCTTTTCCTGTTTTTGAAATAATTATTTTTCCAGTGAAATTTTATATGAGAATGAAGATATGATCTCCAAAATTATTCACAGATAGAAGGGACCATCATAAATGGCAACATAATGACACATTTTGGAATGAAATAATTTCTACAAAGAACTAAAATTCACAGGATTTTGAAGATTTCTTGATAATACCACAATGTGTGAAGGTAAACCACAAAATAAGTGGGTTTCTCCAAGATCACTCCTTTTCTTGATTTGATTGACTTTTAACTTTAATAATTTATAGAAAGTCTCTTACTTCTATGTCACCTTTTATTCTGTAAAAGCTATTATTAAAAACTATTTTTGATACTAAGGTAGATTTGGAATTGCTTTAGATAACAAAAAACCTATTTTTACATATGCTGATATACTGATAGGCCCATCTATACATGAAGAAGAAATGCAGAAATTGAAGGAAAAAAGTAAATTGGAATTAATTTTTTCTCTTAAATAAGGGCTTCAGGAATTGGCCTGAAAATTACCTTTACAGAGGTTTTATTCATAATGGTATGAACTGGGATCATGTGCCCATAAGTGAATGATTAAGTATTATCAATCCATTAAATATATGTATAGAAGTATAATTCAAATAAATCTTCTGAAGACAGAAATATTGACCTTATTTATGATATTGGAATAAGTCATGAAGTGAAGGCCTAAAATTCTATACAAACTGATGCAGTTGACATAAAAGTGCAAAGGTAGTGTTAATTGATAAGAAGTATTTCTTGAATGAAAACTCAAAACAGCTGAGCTTGAAGTAATAAATTACATGTTAAACAAAGTAAAAACACTTTGGAAAGGCAAGTGCTTATTGATCACTCAAAGCTTTCACCATATTTGAATGTCCTATCCTGCTTATGGATTAATTTAATTTAAAAGAATAACCACTATAGAAAGTACTTTGAAATAGGCATAGATATTAAACCTTTTTGAGAGACCCACGTGAAAATCAAAAGTGAAAAATGGGAACCTCAATATTCTAGTTATTTTTGCGTAATGAATTGAGAAATATATATAGAATTTGTAACATGTGTCTATGAAACTGTTGATAATATTACTATTAATCAACAGTACTATGACTTTTCTGATGAAATATAATAATAAAAATTATTATAACCACAATTAAATAATTAATTGACTAACTATTTACTTTACTTGTTATACAATACTAGTGATTGTAGCAGTAAGCAGTAATTGTCTACAAGAAGTATTTAATAATAAAATTAATTTCATATAGAATTATCTTTTGCAAGAATAGTAATAAATATAATTCTTGAAGAAAAATAATACTAGAGAAAAGCTTTAAGAATTAAGTAAAAAAACTCACTAATACTCCAATGAATTGTGGAAAGAATTTAGTAGAGATATTTGAGGGATAAATTGTGGATTTAAAGAATCAAAATTGATTTGTAAAAGTATTACAGCAAATTATAGTTTATTTCCAGAATTTCACGTCTTTTTTATCTATTATGAAAGATTAAAACACTTAAGAAAAAGATTTAACTAATACTTACTTGTTGGTAATAAAGGTATAATTGGATAATAAGATGATTTGGAAAAACCAGCAAGAGGAGGCCTCTTTTAAGTCAATAACAGCTCAAAGAGGTGTGCCATGGAGAAAAATGAGAAACAAGTGAGTGAGAAAGCAATAAACCTTTTTTTGATTATTGATTGCATCATCTGTTGTCACATAAGATTATCATAATTACTTAATTAAGGCTTTTACATGACTACCAACCCATTTATGGTTAAGAATAAAAGGAGTCAAAAGTGTAAATCTTCTTTTATTTCAAAAGAAACATTAATTTCTCAAATTTATCAATTTTCTTGAAAATTTAATCAAAATATGTCTTTTCTGTGAATTTTGAAAGATTCAGTGTTTCATGTGGAATCATCAAAAATGGACTGTAAGTCACAATATCAATTTTACTTCTGAAATTATGATTATTTTTTGGCTCTTTTATGGATAATAATATTTTTAATTGGTCCTGGAAGATTAAGAAAGATTAATTAAGAATTGTATTTTTAATGAATTTTTGAAGGTTTTACCTTATTTCTACATGGAATCGCAAATATGACATTATAGCAGGTTGCTATGAGGTAAATCAATGGATAACAGTCCAAAAAGGGTTTTAATTACTATCTTAAGGTTTATCCATGGAAAATAATTAAGAGTTAACATGGATACAGGAGTCTAAGTTGCTCTTTACCTCCTTGGCAAGTCAAAATAGCAGCTTATTTGAAATTTTCTCATGATTTAATGAGAGTTTCACTTGGCAACCAAGTTTCAAAAAGGCTTTGGTATACTAATTGGGCCATGATCAGCCATGTATCCAAGCTTTGGAGCTATTTATTCCTGAGAGGCCTCAGAAGTTGGGGACCCTGGCTCTCTTTGATGTCTTTTGTCCCCCTTAGCTATTTTCACATCAAAAATAGTAATTCAGGCTTCAAGACTGATATCCACTATGGGTGTACAGAAGCTGTATGTAAGAATACCGTAATTTCAAGTGCTACAAGCATACATAACACTAATTTTATTGTATTTTTAACATGGGATTTCTCACATTCCCATTATTTTGGTGTAAAATTGAGAAAAAAAAACATCTTCACAGTTCTTTTATGTGGTATTGATGATGTGGTATCAAAGTATTTTCCATATTGCCACCTCATAGAGTTGATATAAGCTTATTCATTATATGAAGATACCCTAGATGAATCTTTTTGTTAGAATCCAAATATGACCTTAAATCCATTGATTTACTTACTCACCAAAAAGTTAGGTATCTTTCCTGAAATGAAAAATGATGGATTTTGCATATATCCATAACTTATGGGTTATGCATAGTTCATCATTCCTTCTAATGATAATTGTGGCCTGTTTGGGTCTGTAAAATATATCTCAAGGATTGTACTGAAATTTTATTAATCATATTAAGAAAAAAAGGCCCCAAAGGGGGTTAATGTCCACTTTCCAACCTCTTTATATTACTCAGATCAAGAAATTCAAAGCACATTTATAGAAATATTCAGGATTGTGGCCTTCTTTCATCTCTAAGTCTTCTCAAGAGTTTATCTGAGTCAGGTATCTCTGATTATGTCAGCCATTCATCTTCATGTACTGTATTTCTATATCTGACAAGATATTCTCTTTGATTTTCCCCTAAGTCTCTTTTCTTTAATTACTTTATCTATCTTTTTTTCTTCAATCTGTTCCACTGGTGGTACAGCTAAAGGAGTTGGGTTCCTTAAAGGAAGCAATTCCTTATCAGCTGGTTGGTAAGTTTTTATCAAAATGACTGGGAAGGTTGGGTGTTTATTTTCCACTTCACCACTCAATTCCACTTGAACTGCATTGGTTTCATGTAAGGCAAAAATAACAAAAGGTCCTACATAATGATATCTAAGTTTCTTTGCGCCTTTGATATTATTAATATTCAAGCTTGAAACTAGAACTAAGTCCCCTACTTTTAAGTATTGTACTTTATGACTCTTGTCCCACTTCTGTTTTGCATAGTAAAAAGCATTATTAACGCTTTTTTTGCATGATTTTTCACTTTATCAAGAATAATCTTGAATCTGGAAGCTGTAGGATGAATTTCAATTAAGTCTTTCCCCAGTATGACTTCTGGGAGTCTTGGATTTCATCCTTTTATTAACATAGCAGGAGTTTGACCTGTGGAATAATTAAATGATGTCTTATATACCAGTTTTAATGCAGGAATTAAGGTGCACAGGTCATGGGTAAATCCATCTGAGTCTTTGAAGTCTAAGCCATAGGCACAGAATCTGCTGATAATTTCCTCTAAATTTTGAATCATTCTCTCTGCTAGCCCATCAGTTTGAGGGTGGTATGCTGTAGAAAATGATAACTTGGTCCCAAAAAATCTATGAATATTGGTCAAAGGTGCATATGTGAACTTGAGGTCTCTGTCACTTATGATATTCTTAAATAACCTTGTATGAGAAACAGCTCCATTGCAAAGAAGGAGAGCTGTATCCATAGCTGTGTCATCCTTATGAAATGGTAAGAATATGGGAGTTTTTCTGCATCTGTCTAAAATGCCTAAACAAGCATTATAACTTCTTTCACCACTTGGAGGATTTTCTGTGACCCAATCCATGTGAACAACTTCCAAAGAGGATTTTGGTTCTTGAATATGGATAATAAGTCCAAATTCCTTGCCTGTACTCCTGTTTTCTTTCTGGAATCTGTCACAGGTATGGCAGTACTCAATGGTGTCTTTCCTCCAAGATGGCCACCATGCACAGTTTTTCACTTTATCAAGTGTTCTGTCTTCTGACAGGTGTCCAGGACAGATGCCATAATGAAATTGATGAAGAATGGTATTGATAAGCAATATACTGCATAATGCCATTAAACAAGAATGTATGTTTCTGTGGCAGATTATGCCATCAAACAACTGAAATATTCCTTCAGGATAGGAATTTTCCATACCTGATCTAGTTGATTGATCAAAGATGTGTCTTTGAAGTCTTTATACAGCAAGGCTGTCAAGATATGGAAATTATTTTCCTGTTTTTAAGACTCTCTGAATTCTTCAAAGAATTATGTCCTGATATCAGTTATGTTAAGGTCTTCAATTGTAATATGTGGTTCTGCTTCCAAAGGCACATAAGCTGGGTTATCAGGAGTGTTGGCTAATGTCAAACTGATAAGTCAATCAGCCTTACTATGAATACTTCCTGCCTTATGAGCTATAGTCATGTTGCCTCTATATTCTTGAATGGCTATCTGCTATCTAAACAAATGTCTGTAAGGTGTTTTCATGTTGATAAGTGATTTCACAGCATTAAAGTTGGTTATCACCTCAAAACACTTCCATCAATATAATAGTGTAATTTCTCAAGTTCCCATACCAAACATAAGCACTCCATTTGGCTTGCAACATATCTGGCTTGAGATATAACAAACTGGCCCTTCTGTAGGTTTGTCATCAATAATTTGGACTTGATATAGGGCTTCCCTTAATCCATCTCCACATGCATCAATGTACAGTTGGAAAGGTATATTCCTGTCTGGAATAAGGAGTAAGGGTGCTTCTGTAAGAGCTTTCCTTATCTTCTCATAAGCTTCAATTTGTTCCCATGTCATCTCAAATACTTTCTGTTGATCACAGATTCTATTAGGTGACTTGGATAAAATTGCAAACTCTTTCAGGTTTTGCCTGTAATAGCTGGGAAATCCAAGAAAAGACTTCATTTATTTCTTATTCTGTGGTATTGGCTTAAGTAACACTGCTTCTACTTTATTCTTGTAAATACCCAAGCTTAAACCAGAAACAATATGTCCAAATTCTTCAAGTTCTTCAAAGACAAAGTTGAATTTCTTGAGTGAAATCTATATATTCACTCCTGAAGCTTTTTCAATTACTCTTGCAAGTATTTTAAGGTGTAAAGACCATGAGTCTCAACCTATGACCATATAATCAATATAAATAAGGAGCTATCCATCAGATAATTTTGTTGGGAGATTGGTATTAATCATTATTTGATAATGAGATGGATAAGTTTCATACAAAATGGCATTCTAAGATACTCATAAATACCACAGCAAGTGATAATTATAAGTAACTTCTTGGCTCTGGGCAATGAAAAATTTTTATGAGAGCCTTTTAATGAATCCATGGAAGTTATATACGTGGCTTTGGATAATTGGGTCAAAGCTTTCTGAATTCTAATAATTGAGTACCTATTTGGAACTGTATAGGTATTCAAAGCTCTAGAATTTCCAACCATTCTTTATTTATTATTATTCTAAGAAATAATAACAGGAGTTGTTACCTCAACTTTCTCAATATGGCCTACTTTCCTTAGTACACCAAGCTGTATTATCTCTTGGATATGTTTTTCCAAGGATTCTCTAGCTCTGGGGCTTGCTTGGTAAGCAGGTCTTTGAAGTAAGGGAGGGTATGGTATGTCAATATTACGAGTAATATCAAATTCATTTCCTCTAATAGTGCCTCATGGTTCATTATCTGAAGAAAATGAACTTTTATATGTGTATAGCACATCAATAAGCTCATGCCTCATCTTGGATGATAATGATGGATTAATCTGTGCTTGAAGAAGTTTATCAGTCACAAATTCATCTCTGTAAGTATCTTCATTTGGATAAACTACTGATATTTGTTTGGACATATTGGGAAAAGCAAATTTCTGTCTTTTATTTTCTCCAATTGTAAAATATCTGTCTTTATGGCTAGTGATGTCAATACCATAAATATTTAAGTAATAATATCCAAGAATGATATGTTGATATGTGTAATTTCTCATTACTACTATCTCTGTATTCATTCTCAAACTTCCTGCAGGATGTGGAATTACAATATTAGTGTACAATTTGCCCAAGGGGTACATAATATTACTGGAACTACTAAATTGCATACCTTCTATTGGTAAGAGATGGTTCTTCCATTAAGGCAGTATTATTTGCAGGCAGGCTTCACCTACACAATTGCAAGATCCCACCATGTCAAAATTGACTTTGGAGTCAACATCATTCATCAGGATTGATGTGATAAAAGATTCCCAAGAAGTGTAACCTTTACTCTTAGCAGGTTTAGTCTTACACATTCTGGCATCCTGGATCTTGATAAAGCTGTAGCAATACTTACTATATTGTGATAAGTGAGTATGCACTTCAGTTACTTCAAAGAAAGCTGTAATTCTTTGAATACAATAGTCCTCTACTGTTGTGTCTTCAGAGATTTGAGAGTCTTGGTCAGAGTCTTCTTTCTCTTCAGCACACTGAACCTCTTCAATGACTTGAGCGTCATTGATCTTAGTCTTTTTGGTGCAAGTATTGGCTACATTTGAGGTTATTCCACATTTATGACACTTTAAGACAGGTCTCTCAGGTCTCTTATCCTCTCTGTAAATATTTGGGATCATTATTGGATCCATAGGGTTTCTAGTCCAGGTTTCACCAATTGTTGTCCTAGTAATTATATCTTCCATCGTATTAATATAGTCCTCTGTTGAACAGGGCTCTAACAGTCTGCACTTGATAGCATGTTCTAGTTCTCCTTCACATTTTCTTAATATTTTCATATCAATCATTGAGTCAGACATATCTGGGAATAAGGCAGATAATCTTTCTTTCTGTTTGAGCAACCAAGTAAGTGGTTTATCTTTTTATGAGTTAAAAATGGCACTTTAAAAAACATTTTACATTTCAAATCTCCAAGAACTATTGGCCAATTTGGTAATTATTTCAGATTTTAACCAAAACCAATCATGTTTACCATGATCTTGTCTCATTTTGTAATAAAATTTCTTTGAGGTTCTGGTAAACAAGGAGTGTAATTTTCCCATTATCATTTCACTAAGTATATGAAAATCTTATTGCAACATATCAATTGTTCTAATCAGCTCAATATGGTTATATTCACCTCCATCAGAGAATTTTGGCCCTTTTTCTAATTTGGGAATACCTTTTTCACAGATTGCATTTTCTCCTAGAAAAGGGGTTAAAATCTCTTTCACAGAAAGGTTTTCTTCAGTAAAAGGTGTAAAATGTCTGGGAATATGTGAATTTGATTCATAATTCTCATGAATTTTCTCTACATGTGCAATTATTTCATTCTTGAATTTCTGCCTTTGACTTTCACTTCTCTCCAAATGTGTGGCAAAAAGATTGGTATTATGAACTATTTCTTCAACATTAGTTCTCAGAGTTGAAATTTGGTCATTAATCTTATTAATGTAAAGATCTTCCAATTCATTATTCTGCACTTGAAATTTTCTTTCAATTCTGTCACATGTGTTTGAAATTGACTCAAGCTTGGCCTTTTTCACTTTATTCCATTCAGCACAGGTTTAGTCGTTCTTTCTCAATTAATTAATATTTGATGTTAATTTATTAAATTTTGCATCAAATTTACCAAGTTGTACATCAATACTAGATTTAATAAATCTTATTTCATCTATTTTTTGCATGGAAAGTTCCTTTTCATCCTTTAATGCTCCTTTGATGTGAATTCCATAAGGGTTCTGGCCATATTGAATACACTTTCCACAGCTGAAGGCTCCAATTTGGGGATCCTGTACCCTTGAGGGTAAGGTATTTGCCAATTGGATTTTCTTTTTAACCTTCCTTTAGTGCTCTTGGGACCTCTCTGCTTCTTCTGAGGTACTTTGGCCTTGTCCTTGGACACTTCTGGAGTTGGTTTGGAGCTGGCCGACACTACTGGCCCTTATTTCTCCAAAGCTGGGGTCATTTCCAACTCTTTCTTCTGGTCTATGGATAAAATACTTTGTTTCTTCAACCAATTCTTTATCTTTTTGACCTTGTCTTTGCAAGACAATGGGCTCCATCCTCTTAAGAGTTCTATGGCCTTCCCCTGACCCAGAAAGCTTTTGATGTATAAGTAGGAGTTCATAGCCCCCTGCCAAAGGCTTGGGCATATTTCCCACTCTTCTTCCTTGGCTTCTCTGTACCAGGTTTTGTACTTGGACTGATATATTTCTATGGCTGCCACTTAGAATTGGTTCAGCCATTAAAAATTACCTTGAATCAGTTGAGACTCAGAGTTAAGGTCAAAGTTTGTTGGTAAAGACCTTGGGTAATGGGGGAAACCTCTGGCATCCTCCAGAAAGTTCTTTCTTGAGGAAGACTTGCCAGATCTGGACCTGGTCTTGCCTCTTCCCTGTCCACATCCATCTGGTTGGACTGAATAGTTGCTTCCATTTCTGGTATGCACCATTTTCATGTCAAGTTCAACAGAGAATAAAGAATAAAGAAAGAAAACACACACCTTTTAGTGGTTGTTTAGATCTTTATGCTTTGAATAAAGTTCCCCTTTTAGAAATTTGCACTTCAATATGCTCTGCAGACTCTGGACTAGTAACATCTATTACTGAGCTTATTACCAGCTGCAATATACTTTATTAAATACACTAGAAAAATTGATAAAATAAAAATTATTTTTTATAATTTTGAAATATTTTCAAGATGTTCTTTTATAAGCTTATTATTTTTCAATATTGACAAAATTATTCTTTTTAAAGAAAAAAAAATTTAAAGATTTTTACTTACAATTAATTCAGAGTAGCTCAAAGAATAATTTCATAAGTTTTTGGATGTGGAAAAGCCACATGTAAAACAGTATAAAATTGGACCAAATTCCTCAATGAAAAAGATTTTAAAGAAAGTTTAATAAAGAAAAACAATTTTGACTTGAAATTGAAAGAAAAAAACATTAAATGAATCTTTTTTTACAGCTTAAAAATATATTCATTAAGGTTACAAGGTTCAAAAAACATTTCCAGGCCCCCAAATGTAAGACGTGTTGATGAAACTGTTAATAATATTATTATTGATCAACAGTAATATGACTGTTCTTATGAAATAGAATGATAAAAATTATTATAACCAAAATTAATTAAATAAATAAATAATTATTTTCTTTACTTGCTATACACTACTATTGATTATAACAGTAAGCTGGAATTGTCTACAAAAATCAATTACAAGAAGTATTTAATAATAAAAGCTTCTTTATTTAAATAATAAAAGCATTTTAATATGATTATCTTTTTCAAGAATAATTTGAAATACAATTATTCAAGAAAACTAATACTGGAGAAAAACTTCAAGAATTAATTAAAACCACTCACTAATACTCCAATGAACCTTGGAAAGAATTTGGTAGAGAGATTTGATGGATAAATTGTGGATTTAAGGGATCAAAATTGATTTATAACACTCTTACAACAAATTATAGTTTATTTCTATGATTTAACCTACTTCTGATTGATTCTGAAAGATTAAAACACTTAATAAAACGATTTAACTAAGACTTGTTGGTAATAAAGGTATAATTGGATAATAAGATGATTTGGAAAAAACAGCAAGAGGAGGCCTCTTTTCAGTAAATAACAGCTCACAGAGGAATTCCATGGAGAAAACTGAAAAGAAAGTGAGTGAGAAGAAATGAAACTTTTTGGGATTATATATTGCATCATCTGTTGTCATGTAAGATCATAATAACCCTTTAATTGAGGCTTTTACATGACTATCAATCCATTTATGGTTAAGAATAAAAGGAATAAAAACTGTAAATCTTCTTTTATTTAAATATAAGAATTAATTTCTCAAAGTTATCAATGTTGTTGGAAATTTAATCACAAGTTGTATTTTCTGTGAATCTTGGAAGATTCAGTGTTTCATATGGAATCAGCATAAAGAGACTGTAAGTCAAACTTTCAATTTTACTTATGAGACTGTGATTATTTTTGATTTATTTTTGGATCATACTTTTTTTCATTGGTACTGAAATTTTTGGAAAGATCAATTGAAACTTATATTTTTGATGAATTCTTGAAGTCTTTAACTTATTTCTATGTGGAATTGCAAATATCACATTATAGTAGGTTTCTATGAGGTAAATAAATGGATAATAGTCCAAAAAAAGTTTTAATTAATGTTTTAATGTTTATCCATGGAAATCAATTAATAATTGACATGATTACAGGAGTCAAAGTTTCTCTTTACCTCCTTGTCATGTCAAAATAGCAGCTTATTTGCAATTTTCTTAGGATTTAATGAGAGTTTAGCCTGGTAACCAAGTTCCCAAAAGGCTTTAGCATAGTAATTGGGCCATGATCAGCAATGGATCCAAGCTTTAGAGCTATTCATGCCTCAGAGGACTCAGAAGTTGGGTACCCTGTCTCTCCTTGATGTCTTTTGGCCCCCTTAACTATTTTCATGTCAAAAATAGTAATTCAGGCTTAAAGACTGATATCCACTATGGGTGTACCAAAACTGTATTTAAGAATACCAGAATATTAAATGCCAAAAACATGCATAACAGTAATTTTAGTGTATATGTAACATGAGATTTCTTACATTCCTACAGTTAATTTAATCTTATTTTCTCTATGCAGCTACCCTAGGTGAAATTTTGTGTAGAATCCAAATCTGGCCTTGATCCATGGACTTATTTACTCACAAAGAGGTTATTCATCTTTTCAGAAATGAAAATGATGAATTTTGGAAATATGTATGACTTGTGGGTTATGCATAGTTCAGAATTTTTTTTAATGATAATTGGGGCCTATTTGGGTATGTAAAAGATACCTCAAGGCTCACAGAGTTTCAGTAATCAATAGGAAAAGTGGATCTAGCAAACAATACCCATACATGCTAGAAGAAATATCTAACACCACATTCCTCTAAATAGGCATAGATATTGATTTTTCTTTAAGGAATGAAAATATCACATACCTAAATATAAGGTTAACTATCAACATATATCTTTCCATTTGAATCCTAAAAGCTTTGATTTAGTTTTGACTTTTCCAATTTTTTATTTTTTTTTAATTTTTTCACTTCTTTACTACCTTTTTTAATTTTTGGTATTATTTCAATTTTCTTCCTTGATTATTTCAATTTCTTATGAGTATTTGTTTTCACTTTTTCCCATGTAAATTTGACCTTTTGTTGTACTTAAAATATAGTATTTTCAAAATTACGTTTCAGAATGTGATTCTTCATAAAAATTGAAATGAGCTTTGATCAAAATTCCCAATTATAATTCTTCATTCAAATGTTTTCATAAGAATATAGATATGGTGCTTGTATTAGAAAACTTTTCAAGTCAACAGTTGTTAATAATTGTGTGACTTTGTATCAAATACTTACAAAGTATAAAATTCATTCCATGAAAGCCTCAGGAAGGGAGAGCTCTTAGATACTAATAAGGAGATCATTTTAGGTCAAATTCAATAATAATAAATTGAGAAGGATTTAAATTATTTGATTAAATGTTACTCCAGCATGATTGAATATGGAAAAATATCCATTTTTTACTTCATAATATTACACTTCATGCTCTCAAAGTACTATAAAAACATAAATTGTTTTGGTAATGATTATGAAAAACTAAATATAGGAGGTCCCAGAGTATAAGAAATTCAGTTATATCTATGATATTTCTAAAATATAGCTTTTAAAAAAGAATTTTGAGAATATATTCAAGATTTCTAAGCTTCATCAAAATACATTATCCTGATACACCAGTATGGTATAATTTCTTAAAGGCCTTTGAGTATCTTTTGAGATATCAGCTGTCATAATAATTCCTGAATATCCAGATGAAAGTAGAATATTCAAAGGGTTCTGGTAAAAGAATGTAAGTACTTACATGTTTTTACCAATTCTTGGCCAGAAGAATAAGGGGCCCCTATTTTTTGAAATAAATTCAGCAGACCAAAATTTGAAATATTTTTGCAATTTATTTGGCCATTTTTTTCATTTTTCCAATGTTAAGATTCCCAAATTTCTCCAAATCTGCCAATTCAGCAAAAATGGCCAAACGCTTTGGCAAATTAATTGAAAGCCTTCCCACCTATGGACTTCCCTGATTATTTTTGAACATGAAGAGGTCAATCTTGGGAACCAAAAACCAGAAACCTGTAATTTTGGAAATTGTTTTGGGGCAACAAGGGTAAGACCAAAAAGGTTTTATTTTTCAAAAGCTTTTTGAATTTTTGGAAAATAATTGTTTTTAAGTACAAACACACCATAATTTTTATCAAAAACTCAATGAGGGGGATTGAAGAAATAAATAAGACTGAGAAGAGGAATAGCTGGGATAACTTGTATATACAAATAAAACTAAATAATAACACAAATATGAATCAACCTCTAAAATAGTGAGGTTTTCTGAAAGGGGGAGGAAAACTGGAGCAAAATAAAATTTTGTTCTTGTTAGATTTATCTTACCACACCAGCACTTGTGGTTGAGCATGAAATTACCACTTCAAAGTCATGGGGGGCAAGAAAAGCTGTGTAAATGATGACATACAAGGGAGAAAAATGAGAACAGATATCCAAAAAACAGATGAAAATTCTGTATTGTCATTTGGAGTACAAAAATAAGGAAAAAGGGAAAATATTGGCCTTTGAAATGAAAAAACTGGACTTTGATGCTTATTTGAAATTGAATCTCTCAATCAGGCATGGACATCCACTTTCTCTTTAGATCCTGGCCAAAATCTTCATACCACTCAATTACTTAATAATAAGAGCTTTATGAGGGTACCAAGGTATTCATGGCCATCCTTCTAAAGCTCGTGATTATTTTCAAACTCTTCAGCCAATTGATCTTTTTTCTTGTAAATTTAATGTGATACTGTTCTATTGCAACAGTCTCCATTACCCTCGAGATTAATTGGCTTGAAGGTGTATCTCAAAGTCGATTTTGGCGTTTCTTCTTAGCCATTTACATAATAAAAATGGCACAAAAAACTAATCAAGGCTAAAATGACCCAAAAATGTGACATTAAAATTAAGTTAAAACTTTTAAAAAAGATTTGAGCATTAATCACTTGTGTGATAATTGCTTTGTCAATGCTCACAGGTTAAATCAATTTGATAAAAAATGTTAAAAGTGAATTCAGGATTTTAGAACCTTCTCTTTTAGGTTCTAATCCTCCTTTCCAATATTGCAGACCTTCTTAAGGTAGCTCTTGATCTTCAATATTCATTCAATTAAAAGGTTCTGGGGGTAGTGAATCTTATTAAGGGATCAATTTGGATAATGAGGCCTCAGAATCTTAAGAATATTTATATGAATCCACTTTCATAATTTGAGGGGGGGAAAGTGAATTTGATCTTGAAGCTTTTTTTCTTGTGAATTTTGATAAAGTTCTTCCTCTTCTCTGTGATTAACTTTCATTTATTTCAGAGATTGAGGGATCTCTTTCATTATTATATTAGTTTTTTTCTCCTTGAGGTCTTCCATGGGTATTTTTTCATTCAAGGGGGTCTTCATAATATTATTTGTCCTCTTGAAACTTTGTAATTTAATAAAAAGGTACTTTTCCAGCAAAAAAGTTCTAAATATTTTAAAGAATTGGGGTTATCTCTGACAGTTGTATTTGAAAAAGGTCTTCCCCAATATCCTCAAATATCTCCTGAGATTAATTAATTCATTCTTTCTCAATGCTTTTATCATCTCCTTGATATTCATTCTGAGAAGATAATTGAAAAGAAAATTAGTGAGTGTGAAAAAATCTAAGGAAATGAAGATGAAAAATCATTAAAGGTAAATTCAAATGCAATTGTAGATGGAAGTCTAATGAACAGGGCCTTTGGCTCTTTTAAAATTCCATTTGGTCTTCTGCATGAAAGGTTTCCCTTGAGATTTACTGTGTCTGTTGGTAGATTTTTTATTGGAGGGAAATCCTGTTTTGAAATCTACAAAGGCCATCTGAAGTGCATAATGAGACCTCTTTCCATTGAGAGTACAGATGTGAGGAAGGAAATGTTTAACATGAATATTAATTTATCTGGTTATTCTGCTGATTATGTCAATAAATTGTTTCTTTCAAGCAATGTGAAGGGCACTAAAAAACTCCGGGAGAATACCAATTCACTTCTGGAGCCAAATTTTGCCTACTTAATTCACACCTTCAGCTCTTGAGTTGAAACTCACCCCCACTTGAGAATGGTTGCTGGTGCAGGAAGGAATGTAATACCCACTCATAGGAAGAAAGCTTTTTTCAAGATATTGCACTACTTTGGGAGTTTTGATTTTCTTTTTCTTTTTGTTCTAGTTTTTCTTGAAACATATTTCCTTTAATGAGTACATAGCCTGAGAAATAAATCACAAATGAATTAATGACCACATTAATTCAAATAAAACATGAAAATTGAGTTTATTGCTTAAAAGGTCCCATCAAATGTTCAAAATAAGTCTCATGGCATATTTTATTTATGAAATTGTAAAATACATCTTTATTGATTTTAAAAATGAATAGAGTAACCTTTAGTCTGGGAAAAGGATCTGAAGATCATTTTTCAAGGCCAAATCCCTATCAAGAACAAAAGCTTTGGGGAGAAATATAGGTATTGTTGATAGGTTTTTTATACATTGATTTAATTTCCAATTATAGTAGAGCTAAGTTACAAATTGAATCAAACAAAAATCCTCATAAAAGTCCTTATTTTACAGCTGAATAAATGGATTTGAAAAAGTGGCATTTTGTACTTATTGGTTTTATAGGTACAATCCATATGAATCACAAGAAAAAAGCTTTGGAGGAGTTTTATGGCAAGTGGGTGAGTGAAATTCAATAAGTTGATGTTTTACTATGTATCTCTTTCAGAAGACCACACAAAATAATCTTGTTTGAGGATTTCTGTAAGGTGTGGATATGAAACTTTGATTAAAAATCAAGTACTTTTCCTGTCCTCAAAATTTGTATCAGGTAAAATATGATTAAAAATGTTAAGACTTAAGATTTTTAAGAGGAAACACACCAAATGTATTGTTTTTAACTTTATAAGTACAAAAAAGTAATATTATAAAGATTTATTTCTTTACCAACAATAAAAATTTATCCAAAAATACTCTACATGAGCAATTTAAATTGGAATTAATCTAGAAAGGAACTGCAGGGAATTGATATAATAATAAATTTTCTAAAGATATTATTAAAGAGAAAACAGGCCAAAACTTTACCAGAGTGAATTTGGAAACAAAGTAACAAGGTTAACAGTTATGAAGGATGCTTTAATTCACTTATGGGGTGGTTCAATGGTAAAAATGATTATAAAGGTTACAAACAATAAATATAATTATTTTATAACATGGTTAAAAGGTTTGAAATGGCTTAAGAAAGGTGGTTATAATATTTTATTGATTGGCTTAACAATGTTGAAGCTAATTATAAAAGGAAAAAATTATAACATGAAGAGAAAAGTGGGGCAAAGAAGAAATTATTTTATAGCCACAAATTTTCTTACTACAAGAGTATAATTTTCTCTTTTAAGTGGTGAAAAACACTCTGACAACAGAAAAGCCAATTATGGCATCATTGGACCCTGGTTTAGACCAAAAAGGGCTAGGTTTAGCCATTTTGGACCCTTAAATCAGCCATTGCTATAGTAATACCTGGTTTTAAGCCTTCAAAACACATCTGAATTTTTGTAAGGGACGTAAAAACTAGCTAAAACTGTTTCTAATATTAGTGTTTTAGCATATGGCTAGTTTCACCCACTTGGCAACAGTTAAAACTGCCCTGGTTGGTATCAAAACCTCATCATCATTTGAGACACAGACCCTGTGACTAAATTCCAGGCCAAAATTAATCAAATGTTGTGTGGACTTTGACATCTAACACCTGCAAGCAAGGAATTTTGGGGTCTGGCTTCCCCTTAGAGCCAAGATTCTTTTCCCCCCAGAATCAATCTTTCCAATTTATTTTTTCTTTAATTCCTAATCATGCATTATACTTGTAATTTAAATATGTAATTGAATTGAGTTTTTACAGTACACAAATGTAATAATTGATACCTCATATGTAGATTAAACTTCACTTATGTAATACATGTGCAAATTTTGACATTTCAATTGAAAATACTTCAATTCCTCATGACTTCTAAGCTACACACAGCACCTCAATTATAACACAGAAATTGATGGTTAACACCACATGTGATGTGAATCAAATTAAGGTTTTGATTATTTTCAACTTTTGTACAGAAAATACTAAAAACTTAATTCAAGCTTATTTAGAGTTGAGTTACAGAAATTTTACCCAGAGGTGACCCCACCTTATTTTTTATGACAAATCAAATGGTAAAATAATTTTCATATAATTATTTATTGGATAAAAAGTTATAATAATTTTTATTTACCTTTCTTCCAAAAAGATTTTAACTTTAATGTTATTGATAAAATTTCATTTTTAGTTAATTTTTTCAACTAAAAGTATATTTCCAAAATTTTATATTTCAAAGTAATTTAAATTTTAAATTACAATTAAAATTTTAATCTTGTATATAAATTTTATATTTCTATTTGAATTTTGTACTTTATAATATAAAAATTTTGTTTTTGTATAATTGTATCAGTGTTTTATAATTTGTGGTCTTTTGGGTATATAAAAATACCTCTAAGACTCACAATTTCAATAGAAGCATCAATAGAGCTTCTTCCCTGAAGTGGTTCTTTATTTATATTCTTGAATTGGTTACAAATATCATGGTGTAATACAGCTCTATCCAGATTCCTCTACCTGAAAAATTAGGCTTTAATTTTCCTTGGAATGATCAGTGATTCAGAAATCTGAGAAGTTTGGGATATCTCTTTCTCATTGAATTTTCTGGAAGAAGGATGTGATATGATATATCAGGTGGAATAATTAATTTTCAGTATTTATGACTTTGAGAGTCCAAGTAACTGTCAAAGAAAAGGATATTCCCACTTGCAGGGGTAGTAGATCCAACCTGAGTCTCAACATTGGTTCTAACTTTTAAATGTTCCTGCAGATAATTCTGGCCAAAGTTTTAGATATTTATAATTTTCCACAATTAAGATAGAAGACCTTTAAAGATGGTAGAACTGTGATCTATAATAACAGAAAACAATCAAGGAAATTAAACCTTGATCTTGTTGCCTTTTCTGATCAGTTGTGATGATTGTGCAATCAAGCAACCTAGGGTCTAGTCATGGTGGTGGTGGGGGACTGCCTATTCAGACATGATCCTGAGTGGAGAGCCCAAGTGCTTGTTGATGGTTTCTGCCATCAATGTGACAGAAGATCAAGGCTTACTATCATGGGTGGATTTTACAATTGTGAGGGATACACATTGCAAACTTTGAGGGGTTCAAACCTGTTGGGAGAAATGCCCCAACAACCCTCATGGCTCCTTATACAGGCCTGCTGTGTAGCTGATGCTCCTGATTGAGAGAAGGGTTTTCCATCTGTGTTAGTGCACTCTAGGATGCTGTGCTCCTTACCCCAGGGGTACTGTCACAGAAGGTGGAACTGTGACCTATAATACCAGCAAAAGGTCAAGAAAATTCAACCTTGATCTTGTAGCCTTTTCTGCTCAGTTGTGATGATTGTGCAATCAAGAAACCTAGGGTCTAGTCATGGTGGTGGTGGGGGACTGCTTGTTCCAACTTGATCCTGAGTAGAGAGCTCGAGTGCTTGTTGATGGTTTCTGGCATCAATGTGACAGAAGACTAAAGATTTACCATTATCTTTTTTTGCTTACTCATACATTAAATATACAATATTCACCAACACAATCAATGATTTATTAAAAAGTATTCTTCATAGTGAGAAACACTCAAATAGATTCGATTCGACAGCTGTCCTCAGCATAGCCATTAACATATGGGAGACCCCTACCCTACCTTACAACTCTACTTTATTTTACTTTACTGTACTGGCTGATTACTGAATTTACTCTCCCTCCTGTTATTTGAGATTGCTCTATTACTTGTAGAACAGATCTGTTCAGAGAATGAGGGATGAATGCCCCACCCTGGCATAAAAGGAAGATTGGTTATAAGGTCTTCTCTCACTGCTCTATCTGTTTTATTTATTACTCAATCCATATACTGTATACCATCTTTGCCCTTTTTTACTGCTCTGAACACTCCTTATCATACGCCACCATCATAGTGTTGCGTACTGTACTACTATTTAGAGCTGGTGCGGGAGCTGAGCATCCCCTGCAGATCTTATATACTTAGGATCTATATGGAATAACTACATGGGGAATATAAACAATCTAGGCCTCCGTTACACCATTTTCTCATACGGCTGTCTAGTAATCACCACTAGCATGTTGTCAAATCTTATTTCCAAACACATTTACCTGTTATACCACATACTCATTCATTTCACGCTTCAGGTTCTATATATATAATTATATGTTACTATAGTGTACGTACTCATACAATAACCAAAAATCAAACGTTACTTAAATTAGTTGTGTCATATTTTTGCACACCTGTTAAATTGCTTATTATTATTATTTTCTTAGTTCGTAAAGGGGGATTAGTACCCTCATAGACAGCATAATTTGATTCGGCTTACATACTAGACTCTTATAAACCACTATAGTTCAGCGGTAGAACAATTCACTCATGTTGAGTATGTGTAGATTCAATTTCTACTGGTGGTAAGATTATTTTTCTCTACACCTCCTATGTGAAGTATAAGCATAAGTACAGAAGAGGGTGTGTATATTTTATAATATAATAGGTTATACATATAACCCCTAACTCTCTCCTTCCTTTCACCTATATTCTTTCACATTCGTAAATGTGTGGTTGTGGATGGGGGTAAAGACGAATTAGAGGGGTATAGAAAAATGAGCAGGCCTAAGATATATAATCTTTAAGTTCTTCTTTTTTGTTATAAACTTCCTATCCTTTTCAGTATTCTAATACGCCCCAGCAAGCCATCAAGCAAGCCTCCGAGAAATAAAGCAGCCCCAAACCTAACATCCTGCTGGGTAACACTAACATTAACATCCTTTCTATGGGATTAAGACAAGAGAGGGGCATTGTTGGAAGGACGTAGGATAGGTAGAGCAGGAATGGTAAAGGACGAGGTGAAGGTATGAGTAATATGATAAGATATAATAAGACACCCTGATGATATACCTAACCCTACCTTACCTTACCTAACTCTAGCTTAGCCAACCTCACCTCACCTTACCTAACCTCCTTAGCGGTATCATCTCAATATCCTTTTCTCTAGCCAGTTATAGATAAAAAATAAAGATATTTTTTAGAATGTCCTTTTATTTCCATCCTTTTTTGTATACATGTAGAGGGGGCAGGTGAGCATGGTGTGTAAGCAAGTCCGCAAGTAAGCATGCATGCAGGCAGGCAAGAATGCGATGGCCGATGAGAGAGGGCATATAAGAATATAGGGTATAATAAGGGTGATGTGGGCCAGGTAAGGAGGTGTGAGTGAGAGGGGGTAAGGATGGGATTAGGTAGGATGAACAATAACAAAATGTGGGATATATAAGGGGGGGTAAATATAAGCATATGTTTGTAGTATGTAGTCTAAAAATAATTCCATTAATAGGGGCAATTCATGTGACTCTGACAGAAGTAAAAAGTGACAAAGATGTAAAAATGATTAGGAAACTAATTCTAATGTATACCTGCTTTACATATTATATGAGTATAATGATGTGAATAGAATTTGATCCCTCAAACGTAGGGATACACATAGTGAGTGAGTTTTCAGGCTGAGAGATGTCTAACATTGCGTTTGGTGTAGGTGGTCTAAGTCTATTTTTTGTAATGCTAACAGCCCTAACAATACCCATTGCGATAATATCAGGTTATTATATGGAGGATAAGAAGCAGAAGCTTTATCTAAGTCTAATACTACTATTTTCAGGTTTCATAATATCAGTATTTCTAATTCTACATCTTATTACATTTTATGTATCCTTTGAGGCATTACCGATTCCTCTAACACTTCTAGTAGGGATTTACGGAGGGCGAAGGAGGATTAGTGCTGCGTATCTGCTATTTCTATATACACTATTTGGGAGTCTACCTATACTTCTATCATTTCTAAATATGTACAGAATGACAAATACAACGAATATAGTAGCACTTAGTCTAATGAGTCCTGATTATCATCCTCTTATATGACTAGGGATTTTCATAGGACTAGCGGTAAAAACACCACTAGTTCCTTTTCATCTATGACTGAAGACAGCTCATGCTGAAGCTAATTGTGCTGTGTCAGTAGTACCAGCGGGACTAGTGCTAAAGCTTGCAACATATGCACACATAAGGATTCTGATTCAGCTAATACCTGAGCAGACACAATATTTTCAAAGCCTGGTACTAGTAATAAGTCTAATATCAATTATTTATACTGCATTCATTTGTCTCAGGCACACAGATTTTAAGCAGCTGGTAGCTTATTCTTCGATTAATCACATAGGAATTGTATGCCTAGGTATTTATAGCAATACTCTAACAGGAGTAGAAGGAGGGATTCTACTTTCCATCTGTCATGGGGCAGTTAGTCCAGCACCATTCATTCTTGTAGGTGGTGTAATTTATGACAGGTATCACGATTGTATGATCCGATATTATCGGGGTCTTGCCACTTATATGCCCCTCTTCTCCGTTTTTTTTCTAGTATTCACACTAGGTAATATGGCGACACCACTAACAGGAAACTGGACAGGGGAATTTATAAGCCTAGCAGGAGCTTTTCAAACCTTTCCCATAATAAGAATACTAGCCAGCACTTCCATTGTTCTAAGTGCTTGTTATTCTATCTACCTCTATAGCAGAATATGTTTTGGATCATGATCTTGTTATCTTAATCCTGTTATAGATCTTAAAAGACTAGAATTTAGTGTACTTACACCTCTACTCATTCTAATAATAGCCCTAGGTCTTTATCCTAATATACTACTAGACTATCTTCATGTCTCTTGCTCAAGTCTTATCTATTAGATATCCCCCTCCGCATAATGCCATAATATCATAATTCTTCTTGTTTTATATTACATGTGTATAATAATAATAATCTATTATAATAGAATCAACCCCGCAACCAAATCCTAATCATAATCAGAATCAGAATCAGCATCATTTTGAGCACTCCCTTGATCAATAAGTGAGAAGAAGATGGCAATAAAACTCATTTATAATAATCTTTTTATCCTATTCCTATCCTATTTAAATGATAGCCTAGCTACATAGTGAAATTTGATGATTAAAACAACTATCACAGCTCATAGGCTAGCTATTCTCTATCTGTGTATAAGCTGATGTATAGAGTTTGATTTGATTTGATTTGAGGGGTAATAGGGGGATAAAAGAAAGCATAGAGAGTATGATCATAGCCATATCTTGTCAAATATGGCAATGATGAGTACATGTATCACTAAAGAGTCCTGTGGCTGGCTGCATGCATCTATAGGTATCAGCCATTTAACGTCATCATTACTTAGGCTTCAGTTATATCTTAACATATATCCACATATGCAATACTATATATTAGTATATAATCAACACCTTCATTGAAATAGGCATATATCCACCTATGTATAGTATATTATAATATAATATATAATATATAATATTTATATTTATATTTATAATACGAGATCAGAAATAACCCTCTAAACTAAACCTCAACCTCGTTTATAAAATAATATATCATCATGAGTTGGGAGGTTACCTTGGTAGTATGCAGCATGAGGAGGGAAGGGAAGTATACTGATATAAAATAGAGGGTAAATAGAGACAGAGACCTTGTGTATAATAATAACTAACTAATAGGTTTAAACCAGAGTCATAAATCATCCCTTGTGAGGATATATTATACGAGATTTATCATTAACATCAACTCCCCGAACATAAAGCCCGGAAGAAACCTCATACGAATGTAGTACATAGGGAGCTGGTGAACAAGAGGTATACATGAAAATAATAATAAATAGGGTTAATCTCTAATGAATATTAGAATAAAAGTTATAATAAATACCACGCTGGAGATGGAAGATATGAGACAGGGGGGTGGGGGGGGCAGGAGATATGAGATAAAAGATAACCTTCTTCTTCTTCTCGAGTAATGATAGTAATAATGACTCAGCAAATAATAATATATATAAAGAGGATAATGAATATGCAAATGAGGGGCAGAACCAATACAATCAGATCAATAAAAGAGTAGGATATAATTTATATAAATAAGGACCATTAGACATACTACATAGGAAGCGATTGTCATGACCAAAACCACAACACCCTTGTGTGCAGTGGATAGCAAGGACGAGTGAAGGAGAATAGCATAAGATCAGAATGAAGTTGAAGTTGAGAATTTACAACTCCGGAATGGTTTTGGTGAAGAATAAATAAAAGGAAAGGAAAAGGTGTGGTGTAATCATCATTTGCATTATGTAAAATATCATCCCATCCCATCCAATAAGTTGGATGTTGGGCTAGTCTTCTAAGAGAACTATGTGTACAGGGTGTGAAAAGAGATATGAGTAGAATAAAAGCAGGTAGGATTAGAGTACACGCCACTTTAAGAGGGTCAAAGGTTTAGGTGATGGGGGGGGAGGGGGCGTGGCAACTATATCCACCCAATACGCTTCTTGTGGAGAAGGATTATCAATAAATCAATTATTCTAATACAGGGGTTTAACTGTAGTACAAAAGTGATTGAGTAGCCCAAAGAGTTAATAAGAGTAAGGTAAAGCCCTCTAAATCTAGATCTTAACCTTAATCTTTACCTAAATCTAAATTTAAATCTTTATCTCAATTTGAATTAAGATCTAAAGAGGCACAAGAGAGAGTCGTGATGTGTTTATCTTTCCCCTTTCTAAAGATGGACTAAAGAGCTGAGAGGGGGGTTGACTGATTTGTGAGAAGGGGATCTTGATATCCTCTATAAATAGGGGTGAATCAGAGGTCTTCATACTCATGAGAGGGTCATCAAGAATGACTAGAGAGAATCTTTTTGTGAAGGTGATCTGCTCCAATAATACCCAATTCAATCCAACCCAATTCCTCTCGCAGAAGGTGGGCAACTAGGTAAGTGTCAGGGTGACTCTATGATATAGCTTCAGAATGATAATAAAAGTTATAACTCTGAGTGTGACATGAAAATAATTATGATATTAGAGTGAGAATATGAGTGAAAGGGCTATACTAAAATAATTTAGTGATGGTGAGTACTGCTGATAGCCCTGGGTGCAGTGTTTGCCTGTTGGTTTACAATAGCAAACCTTGCAATACTTAAACTTAAAGTATACCTGTTAAATGCTAAGAGTACCACTTCATTTTGGAGGAGCTATACCATGTAAGAATATCAAGAACAGGATGCTGAATTTGCTTCCTGGTGAGGCAAAGCCTCCTTTTATCTTGTTCTGGGGTAGTGGGAGGTGGTTTACCTCTGCACACTACCACAGAGTGAAAATTTTCACTACTGTGGGCTGGTTTGTGGTTCTATACACTCAATACAGGCTAGTATTGGGTTGAAATGTGGCTTTAGAACCCCAAGTAGTCATTTTTACCCTATAACGGGTGAAAATTTTTACCAATGGAGTTTACAGGTGTGTTCTGGTGCTTCTGATGGGTCAGAAACTGTACAGAACCTGTATGGACCTCTGTACTTGACTTAACTATGAGGTATTGAAGTATAAATAAGCTTCAGCGTCTGTTTGACACCTCATAATCATACTTATGGGATAGTATCTCACTATAAGGCTGTATTGGCCAGACTGTGGGATTTTGATCTTAAAACAGCCATAGCTTTGTCAGTTTTTGAGATATCAGCCTCATAATTACCTCAGTGTGTAGCCCTGAATGTGTTCTACACAATGGTACCTCATTTGATATGGTTATCATTAAAAATGGCAAAGTTATTCCATGTACACGTTTTTTTGTACATATGTATGTTTTGGCCAAAAGCTGTATTGGGCTTGTTTGCCCCATAACTTTTGTTCTAGTTGAGATATGAGGAAATGGATGACACCATCAGATAGTCCTGATTGTGCTCTTTCCAAAAAGACCCCACTTTAGGTATCTCACACTAAAACTGTAGAAGTTAGATGGGAGGTGAATGCTTTGTTCACCCTTATTTGGCCTGAATTTGACCATAACTTCAGTCATACTGGTGCTAGCTCAGTTTGGCTGGTACCATTGGATAGCCCTGGATTAGACCTTCATTTTGCATACCTACTTGATTGGGTTAAGCCTATTACTCTGTATTTCAGGTGAGAGGTGAAAATTAAGGTTTATGCTCAGCAATAACTTTGAGCATGAATAACTTTGTTATTCTTTGTCCTATGGTGATGGGACTTATATTTTCAGAAAGAGGTGAGTCCCTCCTTTCGTTTGATACCTTTTGAGCTAATTTGGCTCAGCTCCATGTTTTGGTGGTATCTTGACTATACCATTGATTTATGGTATATTGGCTGTCATGCTTGTGCTCTGGTTTCAAGTCACAGGCTGACATACCCTCCCTCTTAAAAAAGGCTCATAATTGATGAGACTTTCCTCTATTCTTGGAGGTATTAGCATGGTTCATTTGACCTTGAGCCAACAACTTTCTTGTGGTCATACCCTCCCTGTCTGGTGGCTTATGTTTCAAACCATCTAGGTGTTTGGTCATTGGTTTCCTCCTTCTGGAGTGAACTGAACCAATTTTCTTTGTTACATGGTTCTTAAATTCCACCAAATATTCCTCATGGGGGTTGGGTTTACTGTATGAATTATTTCCACAGTCATTCCCCACACTATCAGAGTCAGATTCATGACCTTCTTGGTCTTTTCTTGTTTCTTCCTCCCTTGCAAATATCTCTTCCCTGTCTTTGGGAGAATTTTCTGCATAGTGATTGGGTGATTCACAGTTTTGAAATCCTGTTGTGATTTCAGATTCTGAATAATGATTTTCTTTGGCTTTCAGGTTTGGATTCTCCCTGTTCTCACCAGTACTATGGTTATTGTATCTACCAATAGATGTTCTAATCCTTACTTCTTGCAAAGTATTGGATATTTGATCCAAGGTGGATTCTTTGGAGCATCTGCATTTTACTGCATGCTCTAAGTCTCCTGGTAGTTTGGTCAACAGTTTTTGATTTCTCATTTCTGTTGTTATGTGAGGGTCAATGGCTATTAACCTTTTTGACTGTCTCAGACACCAATCATATGGATCTTTGTCCACTGTGTATCTATCATTTCCAAATGAAAGGGTTTTCTGCAATATCCATGTATAATTTCTGTACTTTTGGATTATTTGGCTCCTCCACCATGGCCAGTTTCTTCTGCCATGGATTTCTTTCATTTGTGTGTACCAAATACTAGCATGTCCTTTAAAAGCTGTATTTAATCTGGCAGTAATCCAGTAATCTGGTATACTTGGTACATCAGTGAACAGTCCATCAATATAATCTATGAGTTCCATATGATCATACTCTCCAGTTCCAGAGAATTTGGGCCAGCTTGAGGCCTCAGGAAGCTGTTTCAAGGCTTCCTTTTCAGTATAAGACATATTATCTATATGTTGGTATTTTGATGGAGACCCTGCCTTATTCACCAATAAAGAATCTGATTTGATGTCTTCCTGGTGGTATGGGGTTTTTCCAGAAACATGCCCTTGTGTTTGTGGTTTAATTTTTTGGCAGAAATTGAACAATTTGTCAATATCTTGATCCAGGTATTCCCTGTCCCTTTTGCAGTGATTTTGCTCCTCCAAGACTTGATTTAGTCTTCTTTTGGAATCTTCTGAGGCTTTATACAATTCAATATAGTCCTCTTGAAGAGTATGAAGAGTTTTGGTTTGTAAGGTACAAACCTCTTGTAAGCTTGAAATACTTTCATGGAGTATTTCAAACTTATTTTGAGTTTGTTCTACAAATTAGTAAAATTGTAACCATAGAGTATTACTACTTATGGTACTCTCAGGGATCACAACATTGTGTTTCATCTGAGTGGAGATACCATTCCTTATCATAGGGCTGCTAGGTGCATTAGAAGTATTTACAACTGTTTGTTGTTTCTTTGTACTTCTTGCAACAGGTCCAACAATTTCTGGATCATAGGATCTGACTCTTTCAGCCTCTGGTTGAAAGAAGTCTTGTTCTTGCCTTATGATCCTCTTCCTCTCCTGGATTCTATCTTGGATTGGAAAGTATAGTGACTCTTGGTCACTGATCTGCTGGTGCTTGAGTGGTGTGACACCACTAGGGAGTCTGGTTGGGTTACCAGTCCTCATGAGCCTGAAAGGGTCAGAGTGTGTTAGCTCTTGTTCCATTTCTTGTCTATGATAATTTCTTTGAAGAATATCTCTTTGAGGGAAATCTTCTGAATAATTTCTACAAGTTCTTTGTAGTGGGAATCTGGTTTGAATTCCCTGTCTGCCATTCCCCATTGGAGAAGTTCTTGGAAGATTTGATGGGTTAGAACAAACTGTTCTATGCAAGAAACTCCTAGAGGTTTGCTGTTGAAACCCATCTTGGAAGGTGTAGAAAGGTTCATTTTGCCATGTATTATGACTTTGAACAACTTCAACTTCTCTCTTTTCCAGGCCTCTATTCCAACTGATGGTTTTTTCTCTTTGTAAGGCATAATCCCTTGGAAATCCAAACTCTTTGGAGTGAGGTGGTATCATTTCTGATTTGTAAAGTGAGAGTTTCAGCTAGTTGATTGAATCCCCTTTTTGTTAGGAACTTATAAGTCACTTTGGACAAGATATTATTGAAAATATCAATAATAAATATCAATCAACTCTCCCCAATATATACTCTGTATATATTAAAAAAATATCAATAATAAAATATGGTTTGTATTTTATTATGAAGTATTATTATTGAAATTATCAATAATAATGATAATAATCAATTTTTCACGCCAATTTGGGTGAAAAAATGAATTATAAGAGTTCTTCTGTAAGAAAAATTCAAACAATATATACTTTGTATATATTATGAAAAAAGATCAATAATAAAATATGATTTGTATTTCATTATTGAGGATTATTATTGAAATTATCAATAATAATGATAGTAATCAATTTTTCACGCCAATTTGGGTAAAAAAATGAATTATCAGAGTTTTTCTGTAAGAAAAATTCAAATAATATATACTTTGTATATATTATGAAAAAATAAACAGTAATAAAATCTGGTTTTTATTTTATTATGAAGTATTATTATTGGTATTATCAATAATAATGTTAATAATCAATCTTTCACGCCAATTTGCGTGAAAAAAAGAATTATCAGAGTTGTTCTTCAAGAAAAATTCAAATAATATATACTTTGTATATATTATGAAAAAAAACAATAATAAAATATGGTTTTTATTTTATTATGAAGTATTATTATTGGTATTATCAATAATAATCATAATAATCAATTTTTCATGCTAATTTGGGTGGAAAAATGAATTATCAGAGTTTTTCTTCAAGAAAAATTCAAATGATATATACTTGGTATATATTATGAAACAAAAACAATAATAAAACATGGCTTTTATTTTATTATAAAAAGAGAATATTTTATAAATATAAATTATATATTTATAGCTCTTTAAAAATGAAAAATATTATTTTTCAAAAAAGGATATGTATACAGTTTTTTTTTATTATGTCATATATATATATATATTTATTTTTGAGTAAAAAACAATCAGAATAGAGAAAAACCACAAAATGAATCCCCTTCAGGGCCTCTTATGGTTTAAAAAAGTGAAAATAACCAAGAAAACAAGTATAATAACTTTATAAAGCAGGAATATTAGCTAAAAATAGTGAAAACAAGCTGGAATTTTGTATAAAATAGGTAAAAAACCTGGCCAGGCCCCCAAAATGTCAGGGTGACTCTATGATATAGCTTCAGAATGATAATAAAAGTTATAACTCTGAGTGTGACATGAAAATAATTATGATATTAGAGTGAGAATATGAGTGAAAGGGCTATACTAAAATAATTTAGTGATGGTGAGTACTGCTGATAGCCCTGGGTGCAGTGTTTGCCTGTTGGTTTACAATAGCAAACCTTACAATACTTAAGCTTAAAGTATACCTGCTAAATTCTAAGAGTACCAATTTATTTTGGAGAAGTTATACCACGTAAGAATATCAAGAACAGGATGCTGAATTTGCTTCCTGGTGAGGCAAAGCCTCCTTTTATCTTGTTCTGGGGTAGTGGGAGGTGGTTTACCTCTGCACACAACCACAGAGTGAAAATTTTCACTACTGTGGGCTGATTTGTGGTTCTATACACTCAATACAGGCTAGTATTGGGTTGAAATGTGGTTTTAGAACCACAATTAGTCATTTTTACCCTATACAGGGTAAAAATTTTCACCAATGGAGTTTACAGGTGTGTTCTGGTGCTTCTGACGCGTCAGAAACTGTACAGAACTTGTATGGACCTCTGTATTTGACTTAACTATGAGGTATTAAAGTATAAATAAGCTTCAGCATCTGTTTGACACCTAATAATCATACTTATGGGATAGTATCTCACTATAAGGCTGTATTGGCCAGACTGTGGGATTTTGACCTTAAAACAGCCATAACTTTGTAAGTTTTGAAGATATCAACCTCAAAATTGGTTCAGTGTGTAGCCCTAAATGTATTCTACACAATGGTACCTCATTTGATATGGTTATCATCAAAAATGGCAAAGCTATTTCATGTACAAGTGTTTTTGTACATATGTATGTTTTGGCCAAAAGCTGTATTGGGCTTGTTTGCCCCATAACGTTTGTTCTAGTTGAGATATGAGGCAATGGATGACACCATCAGATAGCCCTGATTGTGCTCTTTCCAAAAAGACCCCACTTTAGGTATCTCACACTAAAACTGTAGAAGTTAGATGGGAGGTGAATGTTTTGTTCACCCTTATTTGGCCTGAATTTGACCATAACCTCAGTAATACTGGTGCTAGCTCAGTTTGGCTGGTACCATTGGATAGCCCTGGTTTAGACCTTCATTTTGCATACCTACTTGATTGGGCTTAGTCTCTTACTCTGTATTTCAGGTGAGAGGTGAAAATTAAGGTTTATGCTCAGCAATAACTTTGAGCATGAATAACTTTGTTATTCTTTGTCCTATGGTGATGGTACTTATATTTTAAGAAAGAGGTGAGTCCCCACTTTCTTTTAATACCTTTTGAGCTAATTTGGCTCAGCTCCATGTTTTGGTGGTATCTTGACTATACCATTGATTTATGGTATATTGGCTGTCATGCTTGTGCTCTGGTTTTGAGTCACAGGCTGACAGTAAGAGAGGCAGACAGAGGAGGGTGTATGTAGAATTAATATAAAGATAATGCTATAATCTAACCCTCCCATGATGTGAACTGTAAGAGCCCTTCCTCCTCCCAGCAAGTGTCTACTAATGCAAGCCAGGAGTAGAGTTGATAACAAAGATGAGACTATAATGAGATATATACACCCTGGGGATATAAGTATAAGTATAAGTATACATTCTTGAGAATAAACCTATATAAGAATATGTGAGCAAGAGGTACACTAAGAATCTCAATATTATGAATATAAATAATAAGGAGGCTAAGTCCAGGTATATAAGAATATAATGATGATAAGCTCAGGCTGAGGTGAACCCAAACCCAAACCTGAAACCTCAAGGAGAACCATTCCACCTCCAAGTCATATAATATAGCACTATATGGTATAGAGTGGTACAATGCATATACCTCATTCTTTGCAAACACTAGCAGCTTTCTGATACTAATACAACCATAAAGCGAATTAATAAGGAACTATTCAAAAAATGAGAGCAGTAGAATAGCCACATAGAGACAATATTCCCGCATGTGAGAGAGTTTGTATAGGGTGTGCAAGTAACTAATACAGAAACTATCTTGGAATGTTCAGGTTAAGATAGGAATAATAAATTAATAATTATGGTATGGTTGTTATTTCAACAGCGAGCTAGGTTCAGCACAATATCCTAAGTGTAATACTCCTGCTACTCACCTTTACCCTGTCCATCAGGATGGAATTCTCTCAACCAAGCATATCTAAAATAAATACTCAGGTTAATTTGACTTTTTTCTTGATGTGTATCTTTCCTCCCTCCTTTTAACCCCTATTTAATTAATTACATAATATTAACACTGCTGTCTAAGATACAACTCAGCTAGAATGAGCTAATCAATAAAATCCAGTAGATGGGACTATGTCTAATGAGGGGGGGACCTAATCATTTCATTTCATTTCATCTCACTTATGCAGATTGAGGACATGGTAGTTCTATTGATCATGAGAATGATGGTTTTTATGATTTGATGTGATGTGATTTGATGTGATGTGATTTGATGTGATTTGATTTGATTTGATTCTTCAGGTGAGCATCCTCCAGATAAATAAATTCTTCTTCTCCTTCTTGGAGTACTTCAATTCTATTCAATTGAATTATCTCTTATCCTATAAGACAAGGCTCAACAATCAACAACTGTTAAAAACCCTACCAAAATGAGATGGAAATAGTGTTTATGTTGATAGTGATAGTTCTTGTGATTGTCATCATCATTGTGTCCATCATGCATTCGGTCCTTGTCTTTGTACGTGTTTATGGTAAATGCCCCTCAACTATTAATAGTATAAGTTATAAAATATATATAATAGTAAATCACTACTCATGAAATATCATCCGTCCCAATCTTTCTTATCTTAACCCAATATATTATCTTATCTTTCTTACTTTAATTTCATGTCATGCAGGCCTGCTGGCCAGCCAGCTCTGATAGATGCAAGTAGGCAGGCTAGATGCTTGAGGTTCTAGGTACAGAGGGTAGCATGAACAGGGGTATATATGTAAAATGAGTTATGAGATAAAAGTAAGAGAGCCGTAAGTTATTTACTTTAAAGCCCTATCTCTTCCAGCAGGAGGTAGGTGAGTATGATGATGGAGGGGGTGGGTATTGAAGATGGATAATAGGCATAATGCAAGTTAGTGTAAAGGTTAACATGACTGGCTCATGATCAGCTGTACTGGGTTCAAATCCTGGACTTGCTCTATTTTGTATCTAAAGATTCACCCACCTGGCGATCCTCTTAATCCCCTTAAACCCCCCCTTCCTTGTCTGTCTCTCTGATCTCCTCTCCTTGTCTATCTCTCTGATCTCCACCCCTAAACCACTACCTGCCAATGGCAGAAAAGATATAACAGGAATGAGGGAGAACCCGTCAAGAGAGAGAGTAAGGAGCAAGGTGAGATATCAGGCTGGTAAGTAGGGGGGACAGTAGCTAAAACAGCAACAAGATAGCTCTAGCTCTATTAGTTCAACGGTCAAGAACTTTAGACTTTCAATCTCACAACACCGGTTTGACTCCGGTATAGAGTACACTATTTTATATTTATCTTTTATAAAATTTAACCTTGCTCAACCTTCTTGAAACATATATTGTTTATATAAACAAGGAGGGTAACATCCTGAAACCTGCTAAATGAAGTGGGAGGGGCATACATTTAGCGGTATAGAGCATAAAATATAAGCCCACTAAGTGGTGTAGAGGGTATCACACATCTCTTGCCCATAGTATATGGGTGTGTGGAGGGGTAAAGTGATGATATATATAAATATAAAGGGGGTGTGTGGAGGGGTAAAGTGAAGAGATAAATAAATATAAGGGGTATATGGGTGTGTGGGAGGATCAAGTGATGATAAATATAAAGGGTATATAGTCCTTCTTAAGTCTTTCTCGCTCAATTGGGTAGAGCGTATTTCTTTTAAAAAAAAGGTTAGTGGTTCAATTCCGCTGAGAAAAATGACAAATAAGAGCAGATAAAAGCCAGCCAGCGAGCCCTCGCCGCCCTCAGTAAGCAATATCCAGTAAACAATGAGTTCTTTTTCTAAGTACTGGTACATACTAATACTAAGATGGGGGGGAGGGGTGTCATGCAGAGAAGGTAAGCGGAAGGGTAGGATTGATCTGCAGGTGGATATGGTATCCCCTCTGCTTCACTCAGTATATAAAATATACGATAATATAATAATATAGAATAGGATAGAATAGAACGGGGTAGAATATAATAGAATAAAATAGAGTAGAATATAATAGAATATAATATAATATATAATAGAATATAATAGAATAGAACAGGGTAGAATATAATAGAATATAATATAATAGTATATAATATAGTACTATATATAATAATATATAATAATATAATAGAATATAATAGAATATAATATATATAATATATATACATATTATTATAATAATATATATATATATATATATAGCTAATAGGGGGATTGTGTGATAGAATAATGGGGGATTCACAGGAATTTGGGCCCTGCCTATCCCAGTTCAAATCTGGGTCACGCATAGATTCTAAAATTCTAATAAACCCCAAGTGTCATAGAGATACCCCCTCTAATTAACTTAACTTAACTAAAGTAAACCCCTGCTGTAAGAGAATATAAATAAGGTTGGGAGTGTGATAGGAGGGGAACGGGGGGGAAGCAGAAGCCAGTATATTTTGTATAAGAATCTTGTTAAGCCTTTTAAGGTATGATAACCTCCAACCCCTTTACCTTTGCTAATAGTAGTAACCCTCTTTGAACCTAGCCCAACACTTTTGGTGGATGTGATGTCCAGTAAAGAGAGGATGCTACGTGATGATAGGGTAGGCTACGCGGAGGGTTTGTCCTCAACAGGATGAGATATGAGGACAAGGGAGGGATGGTTGGTCATACTCTAAGAGAGAATAATAGGATACTGATGATATAATATCACAGTAGCCCCTTCCCTTGGCTCTGAGGTTTAAACAACCTTCCCATTTCCAGGAGAGATTGCGGGGGGGTAGGGGTAACACAAGGTAAATAGAAACATGAGAATTCTTAAAACATGCCAAATTCTAGGTCTAGTAAATTAATATCTTGGAGATGCTCCAGAGCCAGCAAACCTAAGCTATATGTGAAACTTTGGAAGTCTTCTAGGATGTTGTCTAATCATTCAGATTATTACAGGGGTAACTCTAGCGATGCATTATACACCAAGTGTAGATCTGGCATTTATTTCAGTAGAGCATAGAATAAAAATCTTATGATGTGATCTTTAAGCTTCCCTATATGCTGGGAATGTCTGTATGATGTCATAGCTACTATGAACATAAGCGGCCTACTACTATGTAGACCCCGATCAAGTGAAAATGTTATAGCTAAGGCACAATCAGCAGGTAACCAACAGCAGCGACGCCAGATCAATAGCTAAGTAGGAACCTCAGAGAATACACACAAAGCTTTAAAGTGAAAGATGATATAGTCCAAGTAAAGATTTATGAATTTGGACTTGAGAATAGTACTGTCACTATACAAGACAGCTCAACATAGAGTGAAGAATGAGGAGTTTGCACAATGGTTTTATTGATGCAGAAGGAAATTTCCTCTTTTGATCATCTTCGTGTTATGTTTTGGGTTTGCCTCCATATTGATGATATATATTCTATATAGAACCCAGGGATAGGTTTGACACGTTTATGCATATAAACTAGTTGTGTGCTTGTAGTTTGTACAACATTGGATTGGATATGATTTGATCAGATCAGATCTCATAGAGGTATTAACTACTTTTCTAGATCTAGATACACTCCATACAACTAGGTACCTTGATTATCTTGACTTCAAGTCTATTCTATTCTTAATAAAATAACAGATGAGAATAGGAAAAGTACTGCCGTGGCCAAGACCCATTTGTAAATAAATATATATAAAATATGAACACGGGTAGAACTGATTTGACTGGGACAAGATTCCTAAACCCTCTAAATCTATTTTGATAGATATTGAAGGGGGAGGGAGGGTAAAGAGTATTGAGCCTAACTAAAGGACAACACAGTATAAATACTCCTGCATATAATTATGATAATGCAGATATGTAACTATCTGAGTTCGTTCTGTAATCTTTTTAGCTTTAAAGTCAATAGTCCACCACTAAAACCAAGCAAGGCACTAAATCAAGATATGAAGGTACTCACTATTTCAATTCATAATATTGATCCACTACACCACATTCTTGCATAAAATCCTATCTCTATTGAATTCTAGACGCGTAAGAGGATTGACTTTATGTATTGATGTCTAGTTCTCTACATGCACAAATTTGGTAATTTAATCTACCAGAGGGTCTTGCTGTTCAAATTTCAGAATAGATTAATAATTCTAGATACAGCAGGTAAGATATTCAAGTTCCTGAAATAAATCTGCAGCTCAGCTCTTTAAGACCCCTATACCAGTAATCCTTACACCAGATATAGATTATCTTAGATTCTTACAAATAGTTACTAAAACTGTAATATCTAAATCTATTTGAGCTTATGATCAAAATTTTCTAGTTCCTGGTAGTCCTTTAGATAAAAAGGTAGCTGCAAAGGGTAAGGACAGCAGCGTAGATCAGCGGTAACTAGATGATATATTGATATGAACAAGTTATATATGAATAGATATAGCTTCAATTCATCAAAGTCTGTCTTGATAGAATTCTAATCTTGGCCTTTCCCCTAATCTGAAATGTAGATAGAGTGGGGGGGGCTTTTAGGATATTAGTGCTAAAGAAGTAAGAACAGGAAATCAAAAGTCCAGATTAAAGTCAAACGATGATCATAAGAGATGTAGAATATGGATGACTAATTAGGTATCTTCATGCTAATGTAGCATCCCTTTTTTTTATTTTTGTGTACCTACACATTGGAAGGGGGCTATACTACGGCTCTTACAAGTCACCTAGGACACTACTATGAGCTATTGGGGTAATTATTGTGATCGTAATAATAGCGACCGCATTTATGGGTTACGTCCTACCCTACGGACAGATATCACTATGAGGTAGTAAATCACACCGCCTCACATGCAGCGACCTGTTAAGTATTCTAATAACATCCTACTACTTCATTATGGTCTACCTAACATCAGAGCGGAATGCAAAGCGAATAAAAGCTAATATGAGAGTAGGCCCAAACAATCACGACATTCTGAGTATCTTTTACGGGGCTCTACTTGGTGATAGTCAGGTCTATTATAAATTAATGATCTAATTACTGTATTAATTCAATATAAATTGTAATTATACAACGATAACAGATATTTCTAAAAGATATATATATATATATATATATATATATGATATTATTATAGTTGATCTCCCCTGAATAGGATGCGTACCTGAATAGTAATAAAGAAAAACAAAATGAATATTTTAGTTATCGTTGTATAAGAAAAAATTAAGAGACAAAGATCTCCCCTGAATAGGATTCGTACCTGAATAGTAATAAAGAAAAATAAAATTAATATTTTAGTTATCGTTGTATAAGAAAAAATTAAGAGACAAAGATCTCCCCTAAGGAAAGATCTATTGTCGTAGTTTGGATTAAATATGTTTTGATATTGAATACATTATGCATATTGATACTTTGTCACATTGTTAGGTTTAATTCTTCTTTCTTCGACTGTTGTATTTTGTATATACAATAACACTCCCCTCCATGATGGATTCAATTCATTGGTGATTGATGATGTTTGTGAATTTTTTTGTTTTGATGCTGCCAAGACTTTTTGTCAAGATATCGGCTAGTTGGTCATTGGTGGACGTCCATTCAAGGCGTATTTTGCCATTAATAATATATTCGTTTATTAGATTAAATTCCCTGATCAAATGACGTGTTTGTTTTCTGCTGATGGAATCAGTGGCTATTCCAATTGCCGTCTTGTTGTCTGAAAGCATATGGGGTATAAGGTGTCCTGTTGTAGAGGCAAAGAGGTGAGATATCCATAAGCATTCTTTTGCCGCAAACAATAAGGCAATGTATTTGGCTTGTGCGGTTGATGAGGCAACTATTACTTGTCGTTTTGATTGCCATGCAACAGGGTTCTTCCCATGCAGCAAGAGATAACCGTGTGTCGAACGATTCCCTTCTCCTCCCCAATTTGCATCAACATAGCAAGTGAGTTTGTTCTCACCATTCTCGGTTGATATTAAAATCCCTAAATCTTTTGTTCCTCTAAGATAAGCAATCAGATGCTCCAATGCATTCCAATGGGTTGACGTAGCACACATGGAGAATCGTGCTAGGTAATTTACAGCGTATGCAATGTCGGGCCTTGATCCTTGTGCGATGTATAATAAGATGCCGATGCGTTTCAAATATTCTTTGTCAATTTGTGTTGCTTTGTGTGATTGTAATTGGCAATTGTGTGGTAAAGGCGAAAGCGCGGTAACTTTGCTTGGATTTAAGAGAGTCAATTTGTCGATTAGGTCCTTCTGGTTAAATTTATATCCATTTTTCCTTTTTTCTATTGTCAATCCTACTATTTTATTTATCTCATCATCCCATTTAATCCTCAAGTTGTCATTCAGTTTCGTGATTATAGATGTCATTAATTTAGGTGACGATGCGGTAATAGCACCATCATCCACATGTATCCATAAGAGAGCCTGTCCTTCTTTGCTTTCAAATGAGTAAGTGCTCGCATCTTCTTTATTTGCAATAAAACCAATTTTCAAAAGAATGTCTTTCAAGTGTAGCCACCAACATCTTGCTGCCTGTTTAGTACCGTAAAGGGCTTTTTCGAGCTTGAGGATGTGGTGTTTGGGTATTTGAAGGCCTTGCGGAGGCCACATATATACTGGTTTATCGATAAAACTGTGAAGAAATGCTACTTTGACGTCAAACGTTCTGATCTCCCAATTCATTAACACCGCTGTCGAGAATAACAGTCGAAGTGCGTTGAAAGTCGGTGTCGGTGCAAATGTTTCTTCAAAATTGATGCCCTGTATCTGTCTAAATCCCCTAGCCACCAACCGAGCTTTGTATCTTTCAGGTTTTGTTTTCTTGACGAATACCCATTTGCTGCTTAAAATGCTTTCCCGAGGCACTACTTCCAATGCTTCCTTCAGATTTACGATTTTGAAAACTTTTTCATTGTTCATGCTTGACAATTCATCTCTTATTGCTGTCGTCCAATTATCGACATCTGCTGATTCAAATGCTTCTTTGTAAGTTGTGGGTATCATATTAGGTATTTCGCAACTTGAGTTCATCGAAGATATCATCTTGTCTTGCAGATTTATTTCCTTAATCATAGAGTCATCAAATATGTTCAATGCTTGAATTGCCGAAATATTGGTCCTTTGATAAAAAGTTGATTCATCAATTTTTGCACTTGCCGATTTGATAATTGAATTCTTAGATGGCACCCAAAAAAGCCATCCTTTCGAGTCCGGAGCTACTCCAACATGGTAACTTTCAATACCTCTAGGTGACAAGTCTTTCTTGAATAGATGATGATGAATATAAGATTTTGCACCAAACACACGAAGAAGATCCAGCGAGGGCTTCATTCCTGATATGATCTCATATGGTGTTTTCTTTACATCCGCATGTAGAGTTCGGTTGAAAATCCATACCGCGTGTTTAAACGCCCATGGCCATATAGTTGTAGGCAATCCTGCTGCAATGAGACTTTTCCTTGCTATCTCCGATATAGTCCTGTTTGTACGTTCAATCTTCCCGTTCTGGTGATGTTCATAAGGCATGGAATATTCATGGACAATGCCTCTTCTTCGCAAAAATTCATCCATATTATTGTTTTTAAATTCTGTACCGTTGTCTGTTCTTAATCCTTTGATCGTAACTCTAGTCGTGTTCATAAATTGTATCATCCATGTCTGAAGATGTATTTGAGCTTCGGATTTGTCTTTTAATGGTATGAATGCTGTTAGTCTTGAGAATGAGTCTTGAATGATAAGTGCGTATCGCTTCTTATCAATACTTAAGGGTAAGGGACCTATTAAATCCGCCAAAATCATATCACCTGCTGTCAGTATACTTCCTCTTGAAGGGGATTGGATCGGTCTATGTTCACTTTTAGCAATAGAACAAGGGTGGAAAATGCCCACATCATGTAAAGTATCGGTGTGAAAACCTTTTACGGCATTGAATTTCAGTAAACGTTTAATATTTCTAATTGACAAATGACCCATTCTTTGGTGCCATAGATAGCTACATTCCTTCTTAGAAGAATAATCAGGTCGAGTAGAGAAATTGATGGGAGGGGGAATTTGATCTACCGATACAGGTTTAATGCTTGCATCCTTGTCCATTGCAATAAACCAGCGAAAGTTCCGTTGGTGACTAAAAAACTTTCTATCCCCCATTGATAGCGTGAATAATCCATTATGAAGTTTTATGTCGAAACCTTGTTCAATAAGTTGTCCAATCGATAATATAATCCCCGGAATTGCAGCACAATACAACACATTGTCGACCGTCATTGTGCCAAACTTGGTTTTCAACTCGATTCTTCCGATAGCTCCTACATTGAATTGTTCGGATGATGCGACAGATAATCTCATATCAGTGGTCCGTAAGTCTGTGAAAAGAGAGACGTCCCCTACAACTGAATGAGTAGCCCCTGAATCAAGTAAGATTTCATTGTTCTCTAGTGCCGGAACTGCTCCGATTCTAGCGATTGAGGGTCTTGGCCAATTAATTCTGTCCTTCACTTTCATCGCTTTCTTCTTTGCTGGACAATCCGGAACCCAATGGCCTACCTCCCCACAATAAAAACACGGGTTTCTTGGTGTTAACCATTTCTTCTTCCATTCTTCAGATTTTCCCACAATGGGGGATGAATCATTTTTATAGTTGTTGTTGGATTGCCTCATAGGTGTTCGCTCTTGCTCCCGTTGCTTATTTTTTGCTGGATAAGATTTCTGGGCATTAATCCTTGATAACTGTATGCTGTTGTCATCTTCGTTATACTTGGATTGTTTTGAGGTCAATTGCCGGACAATGTCCAGTATATCTTCCGATTGAACAGTTAATGAAGGATTCGCTGCTAATCTCGTATCTAACGCACTTGTTATTTGCGCCTGGAATTGGGGGGCCGAGAAATAGAGCGTGAGAGTGGTGAACAAATTACTATCCATGGGCCCGATTTGATTTTCAATAGCTTCAATTGCTTCCCCAACATTTATTGCATGGGTTGTAAGATTGGTTGAGTGATCGGTGGGGTTAAAACAGGTACTGGCGTGATGAAGAATGGAAGACCATGATATCTTGTTGAAACGGTCTTTCAATGCACGGAAGCATGTCCTCGCATTAGGCATCCTTATTCTTGAAGTGATAGATTGAAATAAGGTCCTTTCGATGCTGTGTCGCAAGAAAGACATAGCAATCAAATTTCGTTGATAGTCATTGTCCCGTTCAGTAGAGTTGAAGTATTCCATATCACCCATAAAACAGTCCGCCCACGTGTTGAGCAGTGCTCTCGACCAGGCATTAAAGTTTCCTCCATCTATCTATAATCGAGGTTGTATCCTTTCCGCAATTAGTGAAAAGCGATGTAACAGTTCGGCCTGCTTATCCGCTATAGCAATGACTGGACTGTTTAATTCAAAATTCAAAGACGATATATCAGGGACCTTCTGTGATTCAGACATATTTTGTCGTTTGATGATTTTTCCGGAGCGAGTCGTTAAAGAATCCAGAATGAGATAACGCAAGAAATATTTGAGAGGAGATATAAAAAAATAAGGAGAGATGATAAGGATAAAAAAAATATTATTTATGAATGAGTTAAGAATACGCTGCTGGCAGTCGGCCCATAACCTATTATAAATTAATGATCTAATTACTGTATTAACTCAATATAAATTGTAATTATACAACGATAACAGATATTTCTAAAAGATATATATATATATATATATATATATATATATATATATATATATATGATATTATTATAGTTGATCTCCCCTGAATAGGATGCGTACCTGAATAGTAATAAAGAAAAATAAAATGAATATTTTAGTTATCGTTGTATAAGAAAAAATTAAGAGACAAAGATCTCCCCTAAGGAAAGATCTATTGTCGTAGTTTGGATTAAATATGTTTTGATATTGAATACATTATGCATATTGATACTTTGTCACATTGTTAGGTTTAATTCTTCTTTCTTCGACTGTTGTATTTTGTATATACAATAACAAGGTCAAGAGGTACGTCTAAGTATGAGCCAAGAGTCACACCACGGTGAATATCTACTGTGACTTCATGCACAAGTTGCTAATTGAGGTTATTGTAATCCAGTACCGCCTAAAATACAGACACGACTAGGTACAGGTGGTAAACTGAGATATATATTTAGATTCCATACATTTACATATTCTAGTCTGGATAGTCTTTACTCAGCATGATATAATAATAATATCAAGCACGTTCCCGATAACATTGCTGAGTTTATAACACCTCTAGCTCTAGCTATCTGAGTAATGGATGACGGCGCTAGGGTAGGTAAAGGGATAAAGCTTTATACCAACTCGTTCACATATCAAGATTGTACACGTCTAACTCAAGTTCTACATGGCCTGTATAATGTAAAGTCTAGCGTACAATCAGCTGGAGCACCAGGGCGATATCATATTTATATCTGAGCTGAATCAATGTTCGATCTACAATTGGTGGTACGACCGCATATGGTATCTTACATACTTTATAAGCTAGGAGAAAAGTAGCACTGTTAAATGAAACAATGAGTATGAATACTCAGAGGTTCTGTATAGTCCTTATAGCCCATACAGATTGTAACGGAAAAAGGGAGAAAGTTCCAGAACATGATAGAAAATTAGTTACACAAAACATTACAACTATTTGAGATACATGTTTAAATATTAGCTATTCTATTGTTTACTCCCTCAGGGGAGTTTTTCACTCTAATTATTTTTCTGCTCATTTTGTATTTCGTAAATGCTTTAACAGGTATGAGAAATAAAATAAACTTCCTCATCATTTCAGAGGGGAGTTTTTCACTCTAATTATTTTTCTGCTCATTTTGTATTTCGTAAATGCTTTAACAGGTTATGGGCCATCGCTACCCGCTGTTTTAAAAGTAAAAACACAGATTGAATTCTTCGTCTCTTTCAATACGTCAAGGTGGCAACTCGTTCAGGGAAAGCGTACAAAATGTCCGATAAAAAATTTGATATTGAAGATCTTAGAGCAGCTTTATCAGTCAGCGATTCAGGTGCCATTCTCAAACGCCAGGTCAAAATCGATCAACTGGGAGAAGGCATTACTCCCCATCTGACCAATGATGGATTAACATTCCATTGATGGTATAGGTCACTGAATCGTTTGATTGAAAGAACACATCAACAAGTGAATTATTTTGACTCAGAAGAAAAAGATGCAGATAGAGAAAGGAATGCGGAAATAAGAAGTCTAATTGAAAAATCCATTGATGCAAGTTTAAGAAGTTCAATAGAAGATGAAGACGAGGCAAGATTATCTTTTGCTTGCCTGCGTCATCAATTTGAAAAATTGTCATGGTCGCACGTCATGAACTTATTCAACAACATAGTAAATGCAACAGAAGCCTTGGACAATTTAGCAGAGGCATATGCAGCAACAAAGAACAATGTGATAAGCTTGAAGTCAGCAATTGGCTCAGTTTGGACGGATGAGCTGTTAATTGAAATTTGCTTTCATCATCAAAACAAGAAACATTTCCATGAAATCTCAACTGCTATGGACACTAAAGTATCTATTGAGCGATCAATCAACATCAAATCTAATGACATTCTCCAAATAGCTCAGCGTTTTCAAAAACAAACAGCTAATCCTCTGTCCATCAACCAACCAAGTATCATGGCTGCGAGCTCCAGTAGACAGCACTCTACTACTAGGGGAATGGATCAGAATAATTGCTCGGATAGATCTAATATTCCTCCTCGAACGCGACCGCCAGGCACTCGTATCCCGCTCAGTCAACAAACCGAATCGTGGGCAAGACATTTTTTAAGTCTCAAGTTCCCGTGTCTTCATTGCTTTGAGTGGGGGCACTGGGCTCAAGATTGCCCGCGAAAAAAGGCAGGAAAAGCCCCATTGGAGGACCCAAGAATAAGACATCCGGGTGTCACTCTTCGTAAATCCAATACTGTTTCTCATCCATGCATCGCGCAGGTGGAGACAGAAGAAGAAGAGGATCCATTTGTTGCTGCGATTCAGTCTGTACCGGAGGACAAATCGTTAGTACTGCTTGACTCCGGCGCCACACATCATGTGACTGGGGATAAGAGCCTTTTTATATCATACCGGAACGTTAACATTAGTTTATCTGTTGCTTCAGCCCGACAACATCAGGTAAAAGGGAGGGGTACAATTTGCTTGGTCTCCCCATCTGGTGAACTGCTACTGAAAGACGCTTTACACTGTCCAGATATTCCTGGTGTTGTCATATCCATTGGTAAATTCATGAGGAATGATGGAGAGGCTCATTTTAAAGGGGGAAGGTTTACACTTCAACAGAATATATGTACTTATACCAGTATCTTACGTCGTGATCAATGGTTTCTTCTAGTTAATTCTTCTATTGCGTGTAATGCCATATCTGATTCAACTACACAAGAAGGTGATTTGCTTCACCGTCGTCTAGCACATATATCTTTGAGATCAATCAGATGGATGAAAACGTTAAGCTGTGTGAGAGGACTGCCTAATATTGCTGTAAATCATAATGTCAGACTATGCAGGACCTGTTCATTGGCAAAAAGTCAACATGCTCCTTTTAGGCCAGAGTCCAGGAATTTGGTTACCCAGCCGGGAGATGTAGTAGTAGCAGACCTTATGGGACCGTTCCCGCAATCCTTTGACAAAAAAGTATACGGCATGATCATTCAAGATCATTTCTCTTCATTAGTGACATTTTATGCTTTGAAGAACAAATCGGAAGCCCCTCAATTCTTAATGAACTGGATTATCCAATTCACAAATCTGACTCCGCATTCAGTAAAAAGATTACGAACTGATAATGCTGGTGAGTTTCTATCCAAATCACTCACTCAGTTCCTCACACAAAAAGGAATTGTCCACGAAACAACACTCCCGTATGAACATCATCAGGCAGGAAAGGTTGAGCGAACAAATTGGACGGTGGTAGAGGGCGCCAGGTCAATGCTCATTGAAAGAGATATGGGTACTGCACTCTGGCCGTACGCTTTTCGACATGCTTGCTGGATTTTCAATAGAGTGTTGCATGCTGGTAATCACAAAACTATTTATGAGTTGATAACCAAGCGGAAACCGGACTTGGCACCTTTGCGGGTTTTTGGGTGCAAGGCGTACATACACAATTTAAATCATCGCAAGGACCTATTGGCAAAGTCAAGAGAGCTGATTCATATAGGGATTGCGGAGAATTCCCAGGGATGGAGGTAGTCAAATAGTGGTACGCAGTGCATCTGCTTTGTTTGATGAGACTCCATTGACCTCAAAAGAAGGGGTAGGCTCAATGAATGCAATAGAAGTACAATCAATGCTGGACCCAACATTGATAGAAGAATTAAACGGACAAGATGAGTCTGTAGAATTGCTTAGTGCCGAAGCAAGTAACAGCAATGACGCTCCAACGACTTATAAGGAAGCAATGAATGCAGACAATAAGGATGAATGGAAAGAGGCAATGGGGAAAGAACTAGAAAGTCTAAAAGCCATGCATGTTTGGAGTGAAGTGTCAGAAGAGCAGGCCAATCAAGTTTTAGGAACGCGATGGGTTTTTGCAATAAAGAGAGACCCAGAAGGAGAAATTGTGAAATACAAAGCTAGAGTTGTTGTACAAGGGCACAGGCAAATTCAGGGTTTAAATTTTGATGAAACTTTTGCACCAACACCCACATTTACAAGTTTACGATGCCTTTTTGCAATAGCTTCAGCAAGACGCTGGGACGTACAAACCTTTGATGTCGCTACAGCTTATCTTCATAGCTTGCTTGAAGAGGAGGTCTTTGTGAAAGCACCGCCAGGAAAGGTGTTTAAACTGAAAAAGGCTTTATATGGGTTGAAACAAGCAGGAAGGTGTTGGTGGCTTCATATAAGGAACATACTGGAAAAAGCAGGCTTTCAAGCAAATGAAGAAGATCCGAGCACTTACACGTACAGTCAGGGAAAAGACAAAGCAATCTTGTGGATGCACGTTGACGAAGGAGTAATAACGGCAAGTTCAGCACACTTGATGGCCGAACTAAAATGTGTTTTATCAAGGGAGTTAAAACTAAAATGGGATGACGGCATACACAGCATAGTAGGGATTGAAGTGAGGAGGTTTGAGGACAAGTTTGCATTATGTCAACCAGCGTTGGTCAAGAAGCTATGTGACTTGAATCCAAGCAATATTACTACAGGGCAGCCCTTACCACTTATGGACCTCATTTCGGAAAAGGCATCTAGAATTGACAAAGCTTACTTATCTCGCATAGGCATGTTACTGTATGTTGTGCAAGCAACTTGGCCAGATATCATGTTTTCAGTGAATTATCTAGCCCGGTTTTCAATGAATATGACTCCGAAGCATTGGGCAGCTTTGGAACATCTGATAAGCTACATGAGGGGTACGACTAATAAGGCGTTGATTATAGATTCAGCAGGTAAAGAAGATATGTTGAAAGTGTATGCCGATGCGAACTGGGGAGGTGAAGGTTCAAGGTCACAACATGTCTTCATTAGCTTCCTGTTTGGATCTCCAGTGGCGTGGAACTCAAAAAGGCAGACGTGTGTGGTATCCTCGACGTGTCAAGCTGAATACATGGCTTTGTCTTTTGCGGCAAGAGCAGGAATATGGATTTCACAAAGTATCACCCCAATTACTGGGAGAATTAAACCCATGCTATTATCTGACAATCAATCAGCCGTCAAGATCGCAAATGACAGCGGCAGCAGGAAAAACTCAAGGCAAATCAAGTGGGAATTTTACCTTGTCAATGAAATGATTGTGAACAAGGAAGTCACCATCAGCTGGATTACTTCAAAAGACCAAAAGGCAGATATATTTACAAAGAAGCAAACCAAAGTAAAGGTAGATGAATTCTGTAAAGAATTATTGGGCTGGATGTTTTGTGGAGGGGAGTGTAACGGAAAAAGGGAGAAAGTTCCAGAACATGATAGAAAATTAGTTACACAAAACATTACAACTATTTGAGATACATGTTTAAATATTAGCTATTCTATTGTTTACTCCCTCAGGGGAGTTTTTCACTCTAATTATTTTTCTGCTCATTTTGTATTTCGTAAATGCTTTAACAGGTATGAGAAATAAAATAAACTTCCTCATCATTTCAGAGGGGAGTTTTTCACTCTAATTATTTTTCTGCTCATTTTGTATTTCGTAAATGCTTTAACGCAGATAACACCTAGCTTCAGGTGGAAACTATAAGAGTATAAGCAAAAGATAGCATACAGGTATAAGATGAGGGCGACACTGATGAAAATGGTCAAGGACATTTCCCTCAAGTCAAGACCGTCGGTAACTTCTGCGAAACCAGCACCTTTATAATCGTATCGTAATAAACGGTGACCTGAAGGGGAGATAGGAGGGGGGCAGGGGTGATCGCTACAGACTGGTACATAGGTGGGTCTATATCTTGTTTTTAGAACCAGATATCGCGAGAGACCCAATCTAAATATAGGCTTAATTTACAGTCGATGTTTCCGTAGCCTGAGTGCTATCACAGGGCTCTATAAAAACCTCTTGATGCAAGAGTGATAGAGTACAGGGTCATGTATTGGAGGGCTAAAGTAATAATCCTTAAGCCTTAGACAGGTTAAGAAAAACAATGATACGTACCGAGAGCGAATGATCATTGAGGCAAGGGGCTAATAACTAACCTTAGATTAAGGTACAATACTATGATTGGGAGCCTGGAAACAGTAATTACAAATCTAATAAGTGCAATCGCGTGAATTGGTGGAGATCTAGTAGAATCTGTTACATTTATCTTATATTTTACTTATTATATATATATTTCATAATTTGAAGCCCCCATTTTAATTAATTTATTAATATAAACTATACATAATAAGGGGCAGCAGCCCTACCTAGTATCGGTAAGTCAATCAGATGTCTATATGTAAGTGTAAGCTTTGTTCAACCAAAGAAAGGCCAACTAAAATTTATAATTCCTTTTGAGTTCATATCATATCTATGCTCGTAGGTCTAATAGACGGAGATGGTTACCTCGCTATAACCTGAACACCCAGAGGTAATATCAGGATATAACTAGTTATATCTCTTAACATGCGAGATTTAGATCTACTGTCTTAAATCAGTAAAAATAGGGCTAAACCCAAATATCAACACTGAAAAGTTTATAATAATTGTTGAGTTTGGGATAACGCGTTCACGCGTTATCCAAATATGCTTGTAAAAAAATTAGTCACCATGTAATTACAAAACCACACTGCGCGCGCCTGATGTGCCGCAGTTGTCTAGTTGTAGCTTAAGTACCGCTCGCCGGCCGCGACAAGGCTCCTTTCCTCACCTCTTACTCTTGAGGTGACGGAACTGGAACTGATGGCGAGCGAGCTTTGCTACAAACGGGCTCATCTTATTAGGTAATGCAATCTGACCTCTTACTCTTGAGGTGACGGAACTGGAACTGACGGCAAGCAAGCTTTGCTACAAACGGGCTCATCTTATTAGGTTAAAAGCCCTGCCTCTACCGAGCTCCAGCAATAGGCCGCCTATACCATGTCAGGTTCCACTCGTTCGAGAAAAGCCGCTGCCGACGACGCCGATGCGAAGCCTCTCTCCAATGAGGAGGTCTATTCGCTGCTAAACTCCTTGCGATCAGAAGTGTCTTCTTTAAAATCTGCCAGAAATTCCGACGCTGCTGAAATACAGTCGCTGCGAATGGCTCTTTCTCCCCCACCGCCGGCCCTATCACCAATTCCACAAACCCCGCGGACGGTCTCCTCCGCATACAAGCGATTCATGCAGGAGCCGTATAGGGCGGCCGACCGATCCCACCATCTCCTCAACAATGGCTCTAATTTTGCTGAATGGGTGGCCGGCCTTAACCGAGTGCTGTGCATCGCCCTAAACTCCAAACGATCAATCGACAATAACCCCTCCTTGCTTGAGGACCGCTCCCCTCAAGAAAATGGGCTATCTCACACTTTATCAATGCGACCGATTTCGCCCTGTGCATTGGTATCGTTCCGGCGCGCACAACGGCCAAAGAATTTTTCGACGCCATCAAGGCGAGGTGCTGCCCGGGCAATCGCTTTCAGAAGTTGAAAGTGGTTCGCGACTTGCTTGGCGTATTAATTGAAAATGGCTCGGGACACCCTCAGTCCAACACCGCGCTAATCCTAACCCTGCGCAGGGCTTTTGCCATGTTCAAGAAACTCGGGATAGACGCCGATGAACTGGAAGGACTGCTTGCACAAGCGTCCTGTCATGCCCCCCATAACCTTGGGCGGGTGGCTTTTGACCAGCTGGTGATGGCGGCGATCCTGGCGAAGGGGGACGAGAAACCGTCCTCAACTTTTGTTGGCCAAGTCATCATAAACGCCTCCCACAAGATTGTCGACTCCGACCAACGCTCTTCCCCTTTTGTCTATCGCGTCTCTGAGCCGCTTACGCCAACTCAGAATCTGCCTCGCCCCCGGTCTCCGTTTCTGCCAAGACAGTTCACGCGGACGGACGATGTATGCCGACCTCCTGAACATCTTGTCGACAAATTTGGGGGGTCGTGCTTCCATTGTGGCTGTATGGGTCACTGGCGAGCTGACTGCCCACACACCCGGGGTGTCGCTAATCCGAACCCACGGGTTCCCTCTCCTGGACCCTCGCGTCCAATGCGACAGGGGACCCCTGATCGCCCTTCTCAACACCTCCCATCTTCTCACTATCAACGGGAGCGCGTTTCTCAGGTCAAATTTGTCGAACACAATGCCTCCAACAGAGTATTGATTGATACCGGTGCGTCTATCCATCTATCTGGTTCCGATCGCTTTGCTACCAATATTCAAGACATTTCCCCTTTCCGCATTTTTTTTGCCAACTCAAACTCTTCAGTAACGATCTCGCAGACGACGACACTTGAAGTGCCGGTGAAAAACGGCTTTGTTGTCATCCGCGACGTCCCATTCTCCCGAAAGATCTCGGGAACAATACTCTGTGTTGGGCGACTGTGCAGGGCGGGCGTTATACCTCTTTTTAATGGGCTATCCCTTTCCCTTCTTGTATCAAATGTGCTTGTGACCACCACCTTTGTGAATGAATGTTGTACGCGGGAAGGAGACCAATTGGTCAGCGGCTGTGCCCTCCTCCCTCTGCTTGTTTGAAATGAATCCAATTTCACTACCATCCTCTGTCTCGCTGAGCCCGCGCGGGTGGCACGATTGCCTGGGACACACCTGCGATAAATTTGTGTTATCTTTCCTTAAGCAGCATGTGCCAAATTATGATTTAAAGGGATGGCAGGCCTTTTACTGTGAGATCTGCGCAAAGGCTAAGAGCACCCACCGTTTGGCAAGGGCTCAAATCGATATACCGAAGGAAAAGCCCCTCGACCTCCTTGTCTCAGATATTATGGGCCCCTTTGTGGATGATGCCCAGGGGTTCCGGTACCTGTTGACCATTCGCGACCATGTATCAATGTACAGTATCGTGTACCCACTGAAATCGCGCGCCGACGCACCTGAAGCAATCCTGGATGCGATCACTCAGCTGCGGGTGCGGCTTGGGATCACTTCCAAAGTTCTACGGACCAACAATGCCCGAGAATTTACTTCGACAAGCTTCACCAATGCTATCGCAAAGCTGGGGATAACCTTCTGCCCCTCACTGCCATACTTGCCACAAGAAAATGGCAAGGCGGAGTGACTTAACCGGACGGTGGGAGACATGGCTAGGGCCATGATCGTGCAAAGCGGCATGCCCAAGCGGTTCTGGAAATTCGCTTACTCCTCCGCGGCATTTCTACACAACTGCCTACCAAACTCCCGATGCCTGAATTCGTCACTGCATCAGGAATTGTTCGGAATGCCACCGTCTATTGTGACACTTTACCCCTTTGGAGCGGATGCTATCGTACACGTGCCTGCGGTAAACCAACCGCACAAGCTTGCACCTAGGGGTATCGAATGCAAACTGCTGAAGCCTCTGATGTCGGGTGGCTGGCTGTTATGGGAACCGAGTACCAACAAGATTATCCAGTCAGCAAGCGTTGTATTTCCAGCGTTTCAACCACCCTCACCCTCGACGGATCCTGCTACCAAGGGATCTCTGAGACACATTGTCAACAACATGTCCCTGGGCGAGGTTCCGACGGAACGCCTCTTCGCTGCAGAAAATCAAGCAATCAACTCTCTCACCCTCGTCAAAGATGTCCGTATCCCGGACCATCTGGGCCAAGCACTATCGAGCCCACACCGCGACAAATGGAAGCTGGCCTGCGTCGCCGAGCTGGATCAAATGGCTGCAAGGGATGTCTGGGAAGCGGTGGAGAAGAAGCCGGACATGAAGATCATTGGTCACCGGTGGATTTTTGATCTTAAAAGAAACCCGGATGGCAGCATTGAACGTTTCAAAGCCAGGTTCGTTGTGCGTGGGGACAGACAACGTCCTGGAGTGGACTGTACCAAAACCTACGCTCCGACTGCCTCCCTCGCGTCATTACGATTACTCCGGGCCACTGCCGCCATGAAGAACTGGCAGGTGGCTTCGTTTGATGTCAGTGGCGCGTACCTATACAGCCCGGTTGATGAAACCGTCCTCGTTGAACCGCCGGTGAATTTCCTTCGCCTGAAGAAGGCGCTTTATGGGATGCAACAGGCGGGTAGATGCTGGTGGAAATTCCTTTCCACCATACTGGGTCGAATGGGCTTCGCTGTCACGGAAGTCGACCAATCGCTCTACACCTTCCAAAATGAAGACGCGATCGTAGCAATCTGGGTGCATGTCGACAACGGTGTGGTCATCTCTAATTCGCCGGTCAGTCTGGCTGACTTCAAGAAGGCAATTTGTGCTGAGCTCGACATCAAGTGGTCGGACGAATTACAACAAATCGTTGGCCTGGAGTGTGTGATTAGTGAAGGTGAAGTATCCATCACACAACGGCGTTTAGCCGCCGGCATCCTGGATGCCTACCCGAGACCGATCTTACAACGGGACTCGCCTTTACCGGCGCTGCCAGTGGTTTGTTTGGCGCCGGGGGAAGACACTCTGGATCCTACTCCTTTCCGTTCCATGATCGGATCTCTAGCCTACCTTGTGGCTGGCTCACAACCCGATTTAGCTTTTGCCGTGAACTACTTGGCCTGCCACTCGATGGGTCCAACTGCATCTCACTGGGAGCTCCTGGACTACGTCGTTGGCTACCTACTTAAGACTAGCGACTGGGTACCATGTCATTCAACCTGTGGAGCGATGCAGGCTGGGGTGGTGACCTCGAGCGTTCCCAAACAGGATTTATGCTCAAGTTGGGTAACGCACCAATCCTTTGGGGTTCAAAACGGCAAAGCGTGGTGGCACTCTCTACCTGTGCCTCTGAGTACCTCGCACTCTCCGACTCAACGCAACACCTGGTTCAAGCGATCAACCAATTAAACAACTTAGCGGGAAACTTTGACAATCAAGCGGCGGTCCAAGTTTCGATTGACAACAAGTCGCGCAAGCGCATGTGCTACCTGGACCGCGCCTTTTTTTTTGTCAATGACACCATTTGGAAGCACGGCATCAAAGTAGTATGGGTGAAAACAGCAGACATGCAGGCCGACGCCCTGACTAAATGACTCTCGGGGCCGACTCTTCTTTGAGCTCTCCCTTTCTTGGGTATCACTGGCTAATGGTTCAAATTTTTGGGGAGGGTGTTGAGTTTGGGATAACACGTTCACGCGTTATCTAAATATGCTTGTAAAAAAATTAGTCACCATGTAATTACAAAACCACACTGCGCGCGCCTGATGCGCCGCAGTTGTCTAGTTGTAGCTTAAGTACCGCTTGCTGGCCGCGACAAGGCTCCTTTCCTCACCTCTTACTCTTGAGGTGATGGAACTGGAACTGACGGCGAGCGAGCTTTGCTACAAACGGGCTCATCTTATTAGGTAATGCAATCTGAACTCTTACTCTTGAGGTGACGGAACTGGAACTGACGGCAAGCGAGCTTTGCTACAAACGGGCTCATCTTATTAATAATAATGTCCAAGAGAGATCTAGTTATCTTTCCTCTAATAATACACCACCATCTTTTTTTTCTTACTTGTTGCGATAATAATAAATTATTATAAAATAGGGCTCTTTTCCTTTATATTCTGCAAAGGAAGATTTAGAAATGTGAGATAACTCCAGAATGTATTCCAGCCACATTCACAGCACTGGATGCCCTCTCAAGATTAGATTATATGAGTCTGTTTTGAAGATTGAATTGTAGGGTTTACTATGGTTGAAGGATCTTCTAGGGTTTAGCTTTAAGCAAGAGGATTTCTTTTTTTATATTAAACAACGCACACATATAAACCTGTTTGAAGCATCTAAGCTTGTATAAAAGGCAGAGCGTAGGCAAACACCTTCAATTTAGCATTTCCTTTCTCAAGGATGTTGAACAAGTGATTCCACTTTATCGTTATTTAATATATATATATACACCCTCTGATAGGCTACAAACTACCCTGAATGGATTGATAAGATGTGTCAAGTTTCACAATTTAAGAAGATTCAACCACCAAATAAAAGTATAAATAAGATAATAAAATATAGGCTAACTCCTTACAAAGAAGTTACTTTTTATAGTAAGATAAGAATGATAATAGGGTGAATTGCAAAAACATGTTAACAACTGTTAAGATAATTTTCAGCCAAGCTTACTCTTGTACTAGGAATTTTTAGTTTTGATTTGTTAACTGTTTCAATCCTTTCTTTGTCCTTTTATATATAAAATAAAGAGGCCCAGCTGCGGAAAGGAACAAAAGAGCAAAGATATATAGCATAAAGATGTGGAGAGTAAGAAAGTTCAACGACTAACAGGTGAGCAGTACAAGCAATAAACCAGGCACGAGCGCCCTACTACTCTAATGAAAGAATGAACCCCGCAAAACTAATGCGAGTGAAAGTTCAATGTGTAAAGCTGATAAACTAAAAATTAGAGTAGATGACATAGTCTAATCTGGCAGGCAACTGCCAGAAGATATAGTTAAATGCTGTATTGATAATAAAATGTTATCTGGGGAGGTTTCTCTGTAAACAACGCAACTCTGAACAGATTTTTTAGTCTTCATTTTGTACTACCTTTCATTCTGGCTGCACTAGTTGTTATACATCTCCTCACCCTACATGAGCATGGTTCAAGTAATCCTCTAGGGGTGACAGGGAATGCAGATAGGCTGCCAATGGATCCTTATTTTATTTTCAAGGACCTAGTAACTATCTTCCTTTTCCTTCTAGTTCTAGCCATTTTTGTTATGTATGCACCTAACATAATAGGACATTCAGATAATTATATCCCCGCTAACCCAATACAGACACCATCTTCGATCAAAAGCAAAAATAAGTTAATTAACAGTATTCAAGTGCTTTGAGTACTTAAAGCTAGAAGAAATTATACTATTTGTTCCTTCTTCCAACTACATAGGTACAAGAACGCTAACAAGCTTTGCTCCACTAAGTGATAAACTGAAAAAGCTGGGCTTATAAGAGTGCAAGGTCAACTTGTTTCTATGACTAAAGAAGAGGTATGACTTATTCTTAATAAAGCAACACCTGCTACTTATAGTCCTGAAGAGCTAGATTCTTTAAGATCTAAAAGGCAGAAGGATTGGGGGTATTTTAGCAATATAAAATCCGGAACAGTACAGCCTTCCTGAACAATGTGTCAAAATGCTAGTATGGAACTTATTCAGTTTTGTTTTGTAATGCAAGCGCAAAAGCTAATATGATTTGTTCTAATCTTCCTTCAGGTAAATGAAATCTTAGTCTGAGGTGCACCAGTAGAACATAACTTAAGGAGGCAGTGTTTCCTTATTTTGATCAGCTTCATGGTAGTAAGTTTTCAGGGATGCAACAACTTATTCAGATTGAAGAGCTGAGAAATGGTAAGAGTCAACAGGGGCAAATTAAGTGTATTATGCTAGCCTATTCTCTGACAGAAAGGGGTACAAGGAAACTATCTAAGACAGATAAGATTTCTGCATGTATGTCTGCAGATGATATTCCTCTAACGGAACTTCCTGTAACAGGTATACAAACATAACTTCTATCCATTTTAGTTGAGGGTTTTCCCTATGTGACAGGAATATATCTATTAGGGGAGTCGAAGGCTGAATTTTGTTAAATCCTATATTGAGACTTGTACAAGTATGCTCTTCTAAAAATATAGCTCTATTCCTAAAAATTATCTTGCAAGTATAGAAGTTACATCTTCCATTAAACCTCAAACAGCTAATAATGAGCTAGCGGTAGAAGGTGAGCACAAGTGTGATAGACTAATGCAACATATCTCTTCTTCTATGAAGAGTAAATAAAATTTTATTAAATTTTATAAAATTTAATTCAATTTAATAAAATTAAATGTAATTTTTCAGAGCGAGTCAAATCAACACGGCGTTTACAAAGGTGCTCTGCTCAATCCTCTGCATCTAGACACTAGAGATCAAATATAACTGTATCTAGCTATAGTTGAGCTTGTTTACTCTATTCCTCATATCAGAGAGTATGACAAGTCTAATGGATAGAATTAAATGGGGGGGCTCACATGCTCATATTCAAGGATACTCTTAGTTCCTTTTATAGCACAAAAATAGCCATCATGTTGGATGAGTTGTAACTCTGCCTAAGTCTCTATCGATAATGTAAGATTTGACTATGAAACTGATGATAATATTACTATTAATCAACAGTACTATGTCTGTTCTTATGAAATATAATAATAAAGAATTATTATAACCACAATTAAATAATTATAAAATTATTTCTTTCACGTGTTATACACTACTAGTGATTATAACAGTGAGCAGTAATTGTCTACAAGAATCAATTACAAGAAGAATTTAATAATAAAAACTTCTTTTATTAAAATAATAAAATTATTTTAATATATAATTATCTTTTACAAGAATAATTATAAATATAATTCTTGAAGAAAACTATTACTAGAGAAAAACTTTAAGAATTAAAGATAAATGACTCACTATTACTCCAAAGAACTTATTGATAGATAAAAGTAGAGAAATTTGACGTAGAATTGTGGATTTAAGGGATCAAAAGGATTTATAACAGTATTACAACAATTTATAGTTGGATTCTTTGATTTCACGTCTTTCTGATTGATTCTGAAAGATTTAAAATACTTAAGAATAGCTTTAACTAATACTTACTTGTTGGTAATAATGATTTAATAAATTGATAAGATGATGATACGGAAAAAACAGCAAGAGGAGGCCTCTTTTAAGTCAACAACAGCTCACAGAGGCGTGCCATGGAGCAAACTGAAAAACCAGTGAGTGAGAAAACAATAAACCCTTTTGGTTTATTGATTACATCATTATTTGTCACGTAACACTATCATAAGTACTTATTTGATGCTTTTACGTGATTACCAACCCCAATATGGTTAAGAATAAAAGCAGTAACACTTGTAAATCTTCTTTTATTCCAAAATAATCATTGATTTCTCAAAGTTATCAATGTTATTGCCAATTTCATCACAGGTTGTAATTACTGTGAATTTTTGAAGATTCAGTGTTTCACGTAGAATAACCAAAAATGGACTGTAAGTAAAACTTTTAATTTTATTAGTAAAACTGTAATTCTTTTTGGTTGTACCATAGATAATACAGTTCTCTTTTAGTCCTGAAAGTTGCAGAAAGATTCATTAAGAATTGTATTTTTAATGAATTTTTGAAGTTTTTACCTCATTTCTACGTAGAATTGCAAATAGCAGTGTTTTGCTGGTTGCTATGAGGTAAATCAATGAATATGGGTCCCAAAAGGGTTTTAATTACTCTTTTGGGGTTTATCCATGGAAAGTCATTAGTAATTGACATGGTTACAGGAGTGTAAGTAGCTCATTACCTCCTTGGCACGTCAAAATAGCAGGTTATTTGCTATTTTCTGGTGTTTTACAGTAGTTGTAACATGGTAACCAAGTTCCCAAAGAGTTTTGGTTTACCAATTGGGCCAAGATGAGCCATGGATCCATGCTCTGGAGCTATCCACGCCTCTGAGGCCTCAGAAGTTGGGTACCCTGGCTCTCTTTGATGTCTTTTGTCCCCCTTGCCTATTTTTCACGTCAAAATAGAATTTTAAGCTTAAAGTGAGATATCCACTATGGGTGTACCAAAAGTCCATGTAAGAATACCATGATATTAAGTGCTCAAAACATGCATAACACTATTCTTAGTGTATATGTAACATAGGATTTCTCACTTTCCCATTATTTTGGCTAAAAATCAAGAAAAACAAAAATTTTCACGGATCTTTTATGTGGTATTAATGATGTGGTATTGAAGTATTTTCCATTTTACCACCTCAAATACTTAAATTGAGCTTATTCACTCTATGGAGCTACCCTAGGTGAATTTTCGTGTAGAATCCAAATCTGGTCTTAAATCCATGGATTTACTTACTCAATAAAAAGTTTATTCATCTTTTCTGAAATTGAAAATGATGAATTTTGGATATATGCATGACTTATGAGTTTTGCATAATTCAAAATTTCTTTTTAAGGTAATTGTGGCCTATTTGGGTATGTAAAATATACCTCAAGGCTCACATTCCCTCCCACCAAAAAATAAAATTGTACTACAATTTTGTTAGTGATAAAAGAATAAGGCCCCAAAGGGGGTTAATGTCCACTGTCCAACCTCTTCATATTACTCAGATCAAGTAACTTTAAAGCACATTTATAGACATATTCAGGCTTGTGGCCTCCTTTCATGTCTAAATCTTCTCAAGAGTTTATCTGAGTCAGGTATTTCTGATTCTGCCATCCATTCATCTTCATGTACTGGATTTCTATATCTGAAAAGATATTCTCTTTGATTTTTACCCCTAAGTCTCCTTTCTTTGATGACTTTCTTTATCTTTTTGTCTTCATTCTGTTCCACAGGTGGTACAGTTAAGGGAGTTGGGTTCCTTAAAGGAAACAATTCTTTATCAGCTGGTTGATAAGGTTTCAACAAGCTGACTGGAAAGGTGGGGTGTTTATTTTCTAATTCACCATTCAATTCCACTTGGACTGCATTGTTTCCATGTAAAGCAACAATAACAAAAGGTCCTACATAAGAATCTTTAAGTTTCTTTGGGCCTTTGATATTATTAAAATTCAAGGTTGAAACTAAAACTAAGTCCCCTACTTTGAAGTCTGGTACTTTATGACTCTTGTCCCACTTCTGTTTTGCATAGTCAAAAGCATCATCCATACTTTGTTTTGCATGATGTTTTACTTTATCAAGCATTATCTTGAAGCTGGAAGCTGTAGGATGAATGTCAATCAAGTCTTTCCTCAGTGTGTCTGCTGGGAGTCTTGGATTCCATCCTTTTTCTAACATAGCAGGAGTTTGTCCTGTGGAAGAATGGACTGATGTTTTGTATGCCAATTCTAATGCAGGTATCAGAGTGCACCAGTCATGGGTAAAGCCATCTGAGTCTTTGAATTCTAGTCCATAAGCACAAAATCTCCTGATCATGTCCTCTAAAGTTTGAATCATCCTCTCTGCTAGCCCATCTGTTTGAGGGTGATATGCTGTAGAGAATGATAACTTAGTCCCAAACAATCTATGAAGATTGGTCCAAAGTGCAGATTTGAATTTGGGATCTCTGTCACTTATGATATTCTAAATAATCCTGTATTAGAAATAACTCTACTCCATAAAAGAAGAGCTGTATCCATAGCAGTGTCCTCTTTATGACATGGTAAGAATATGGGAGTTTTGCTATATCTGTCTACAATGACTAAGCAAGCATTATAACTTTTGTCACCACTTGGAGGAAGTGCTGTGACCCAATCCATGTGAACAACTTCCCAAGGGGATTTTGGTTCTTGAATATGGATCATCAATCCAAATTTCTTGCCTGTGCTCCTGTTTGCTTTTTGGCATCTATCACAGGTATGGCAATACTCAATGGTTTCTTTTCTCCAAGATGGCCACCATGCACAGTTTTTCACTTTTTCAAGTGTCCTGTCTTCTGATAGGTGTCCAGAGTAAATGCTATCATGACATTCATGAAGAATGGTATTGATAAGCAATCTACTACACAGTGTCATCACACAAGAATGTTTTGTTCTATGGTAAATAATTCCATCAAACAAGTGAAATCTTCCTTCAGAATAGGAATTTTTCCAAACTTCATCTAGTGCATTAACCAAAGATGTGTCTTTCAGTCTTTATCCAATAAAGAAGTCAAGATATGGCAATTCTTGTCTTGTTTATAAGACTCTCTGACCTCTTCAAAGAATTCAGTCCCAATATCAGTTATGTTAATTCCTTCAATTGGAATCTGTGGTTCAGCTTCCAAAGGTACATAAGCTGGGTTATCAGGAGTGTTGGCTAAAGCCCATCTACTAAGTCCATCAGCATTTTTGTGAATATTTCCTGCTTTATGAACTATAGTCATGTTTCCTCTATACTCTTGAATAGCTATTTGCCATCTCAACATATGTCTGTTGGGAGTTCTCATGTTAAGGAGTGATTTCACTGCATTACAGTCAGTTATCACTTCAAAAACACTGCCATCAAGGTAATAGTGTAATTTCTCAAGTGCCCATACCAAACATAAGCACTCAATTTGGCTTGCACCATATCTGGCTTCTGTTGGTTTGATTTGTCTTGAGATATAACAAACTGGTCCTTCTGTAGGTTTGTCATCAATAATTTGGACTTGATGTAGGGCTGCCCCTAATCCATCTCCACATGCATCAATGTACAATTTAAAAGGAATATTCCAGTCAGGCATGAGGAGTAAAGGTGCTTCTGTAAGGGCTTTCTTTATCTTCTCATAAGCTTTAATTCTTTCCTGTGTCATCTCAAATACAGTCTGTTGATCACAGATTCTATAGAGTGACTTGGCTAGAATTGCAAAATCTTTCAAGTGTTGCCTATAGCAACTAGCAAATCCAAGAAAAGACATCATTTCTTTTTTATTCTGGGGTATTGGCTTAAGTAACACTGCTGCCACTTTATTCTTGTCAATACCCAAGCTTAAACCAGAAACAACATGTCCTAATGCTTTAAGTTCTTCAAAACCAAAATTGCATTTCTTAAGTGAAATTTTCATGTTCACTTCTGCAACTTTATGAAGTACTCTTGCAAGTCTTTCAAGGTGCAAAGACCATGAGTCAGAACATATAATAATATCATCAATATAAATGATAAGCCATCCTTCAGACAATTCTGTGGGGAAGATGGTATTCATCATTCTTTGATAATGAGATGGAGCATTTTTAATGCCAAATGGCATCCTAAGATACTCATAAATACCACAGTGAGTGATAATTCTAAGTAATTTCTTAGCTTTAGGCGTCAAAACATTTTGATGGAAACCTTTCAATGCATCCATTGATGTTATATACTTGGCTTTAGACAATTGAGTCAAGGTTTCTTGGATTCTAGGGATTAAATACCTATCTGGAACTGTGTAGGTATTCAAGGCTCTAAAATCCCCAACCATTCTTGACTTATCATTGTGCCATGCAATAATAACAGGTGTTGTCACTTCAACTTCCTCATTATGGCCTACTTTCCTTAGCACACCAAGTTGGATCAACTCTTGGATATGTTTCTCCAAGGCTTCTCTAGCTCTGGGACTGGCTGGATAAGCTGGTCTTCTAAGTACTGGAGGATATGGTCGATCAATATTAAGAGTAATATCAATTTCATGTCCTCTTATAGCACCTAATGGTTCATTATCAGATGCAAATGCATTATTGTATGTATATAATACATTAATAAGTTCATTCCTCATCTTTGGTGAAAATGATGGATTAATTTGTGCTTCAACAAGTTGTTTAGACACAAATTCATCTTTGCAAGTATCTTTGACAGAAGATACCACAGATATCTGTTTTGGCATATTGGAGAAAGCAAATTTTTGCCTTTTGTTATCTCCAATTGTGAAATATCTGTCTTTATGGTTATTTATATCAATACCATAAATATTCAAGTAATCATTTCCAAGAATGATGTGCTGAGATGTGCAATTATCCATTACTACAATCTCAGTTTTCATTCTTACACTTCCTGCTGGATGTGGGAATACAATATTAGTGTCCAATATGCCCAAGGGGTACATATTGTTACTGGCACTACTGAATTGTACACCTTCTATTGGTAATAGATGGTTTTTCCATTCAGGAAGTATAATTTGGAGATAGTCTTTGCCAACACAAGTGCAAAATGCCCCTGTATCCAAATTAACTTTGGCTTCAATATCACCCATCAGAACTGATGTGATACATGATGCTCCAGCAGTATAACTCTTTCCTTTAGCAGGTTTTGTTTTACACATTCTGGCATCTTGGATATTGATCAGGTTGCAGCAATCCTCACTGTACTGTGGCAAGTGGGTATGGACTTCTGTGACCTCAAAGAAAGCTGAAATGTTTTCAATGGGATAGTCCTCCACTGGTGTATCTTCAGAGACTGCAGAATCTTGATCAGACTCTTCTTTCTCTTCAGTACACTGAATCTCCTCAATGATTTGAACTTCATTGATCTTTGTCTTCTTAGGGCAAGTGTTGGCTAAATGTGAAGTACTTCCACATTTATGACACTTCAAGACAGGTCTCTCTGGTCTTTTGTCCTCTCTAGGAATCTTTGAGACCATTCTTGACTCTATTGGGTTTTTAATCCAAGTCTTACCAATTCTTGTTCTGGTAATGATATCTTCCATAGCATTAATGTAGTCCTCTGTTGAACAGGGTTCCACACATCTGCTTTTGATAGCATGTTCTAGTTCTCCTCCACACTTCCTTAATATTTTCATATTAATCATAGTGTCAGACATATCTGGATGTAAAGCAGATAATCTGTCTTTTTGTTTGAAGAACCAAGTAAGTGGTTTGTCTTTTTCTGAGTTAAAAATGGCACTTTCAAAAGCATTCTCCATTTTAAAACTCCAAGAATTATTGGCCCATTTGGTAATCAATTCAGATTTCCACCAAGACCAGTCATGTCTTCCATGATCTATTCTCATCTTGTAATACCATTTCTTTGCAGTCTTGGTAAACAAACAATGTAATTTTCCTACTATGATTTCATCAGGTATATTAAAGTCTTCTTGCAACATATCAATAGTCCTGATGAATTCAATATGGTTGTATTCTCCTTCACCAGAGAATGTTGGCCATTCTTCTAATTTTGGAATATCCTTTGCAGAAATAACATTTTCTCCTAAGAATGGAGTTAAACTCTCTTTAACAGAAAGTTTTTCTTCAGTCAAAGGTGTAGAATGCCTTGGCATATGTGGTTCATGATTCTTATGAATTTGCTCCACACTTGCCATTATTTCATTCTTTAATTTCTGTCTCTCACTATCACTTTTTGCTAAATGTATAGCAAATTGATTGGTATTCTTAACTATTTGTAAGACATGGTCTTCAAGAGTTTTAAGTCTATCATTTACTTTAAAAATGGAAGGATCCTCTGTGTCATTATTTTGACATTGGTTCTCAATTCTATCACAAGCTCTGCTAATTGACTCAAGGGTGACAGTTGTCAATTGATGCCATTCAGAATGTTGCTTGTCACTTTTCTTTAATTCATTGATGTCTAATGTAATTTGCTTTAACTTTGACTCAAGTTTTCCAATTTCTACACTAATACTTCTTTGTACATCATTTATTTGCGTGGAAAAGTCCTGTTCATCCTTTCCTGCTCCTTGGCTGTGAATTCCATAAGAGTTCTGGCCATATTGAAGACACTGTCCACGGCTGAAGGCTCCAATCTGGGGATCCTGTACCCTTGTGGGTAAGGTCTGTGCCAATTGGCTTTGCCTGTGCCCTTGGATTGATGGTTCTTGGGACCTCTCTGTTTCTTTTGAGGTCCTTTGGGCTTGTCCTTGGATGCTTCTGGAGCTGGTTTGGAGCTGGTAGATGCCACTGGTGCCTCTGTCTCCAAAGCTGGAGTCATTTCCAACTCTTTCTTCAGGTCTATGGACAAAAGACTTTGGTTCTTCAACCAATTCTTTATCTTTTTGACCTTGTCTTTGCAAGACAGGGGGCTCCAACCTCCTAAGAGTTCTATGGTCTTCTCCTGACCCAGAAAGCTCTTGATGTGTAAGTAGGAGTTCATGGACCCCTGCCAAAGGCTTGGGCAGATTTCCCACTCCTCTTCTTTGGCTGCTCTGAACCAATTTTTGTACTGGCTCTGATATATTTCTATTGCTGCCACTTGAAAATGGTTCAGCCCTGGAAATATTATCATAAATTAGTTCAGGCTCAGAATTTACGTCAAAATCTGTTGGTACAGACCTTGGGGAATGGGGGGCAACTCTGGCATCCTCCAAATGTGTCTTTCTTGTGGAAGACTTGGCACTTCTGGATTTGGTCTTGCCTCTTCCTTGTCCACATCCATCTGGCTGGACTGAATAGTTGCTTCCATTTCTGGTATGCACCATTTTCACGTCAATTTAAAGATAAAAAGTGAAAATATAAGATAAAATACACACCTTTTGGTGGTATTTTAGCTTTTTCTGAGTTGAATAAGGTGCCTCTTTTAGCAATCTGCACCTCAATACTGTCTTCAGATTCTGCTTCTGAAGATTCTGGACTAGTAATATATCTTTTACTGAGTCTGTTGCCAGCTGCACAGTATTTGATTAAAGACACTAGAAAAATTATAAAAGAGAAAAATTATTTTTTATACTTTTTAAAATATTCTTAAAGATTTTTTATAAGTTTTATATTTTTTAATATTAAAAATTATTCTTTTTAAAGAAAAAAATTAAAATTTAAGATTTTGAATCAAAATTAATTCAGAGTAACTCAAAGAATAATTTTATAAGTTTTTGGATGTGAAAAAGCCACATGTAAAAACAATATAAAATTAAACCAAATTCCTCAATGAAAAAGATTTTAAAACAATTTCAAAAATAAAAATATTTTAACTTTAAATTGAAAGAAAAAAATTAATTAAATTAATATATTTTAGAGCTTAAAAATATATCAATTAAGGGTACAAGGTTCAAAAAACACGGCCAGGCCCCCAAATGTAAGATTTGACTATGAAACTGATGATAATATTACTATTAATCAACAGTACTATGTCTGTTCTTATGAAATATAATAATAAAGAATTATTATAACCACAGTTAAATAATTATAAAATTATTTCTTTCATGTGTTATACACTACTAGTGATTATAGCAGTGAGCAGTAATTGTCTACAAGAATCAATTACAAGAAGAATTTAATAATAAAAACTTCTTTTATTAAAATAATAAAATTATTTTAATATATAATTATCTTTTACAAGAATAATTATAAATATAATTCTTGAAGAAAACTATTACTAGAGAAAAACTTTAAGAATTAAAGATAAATGACTCACTATTACTCCAAAGAACTTATTGATAGATAAAAGTAGAGAAATTTGACGTAGAATTGTGGATTTAAGGGATCAAAAGGATTTATAACAGTATTACAACAATTTATAGTTGGATTCTTTGATTTCACGTCTTTCTGATTGATTCTGAAAGATTTAAAATACTTAAGAATAGCTTTAACTAATACTTACTTGTTGGTAATAATGATTTAATAAATTGATAAGATGATGATACGGAAAAAACAGCAAGAGGAGGCCTCTTTTAAGTCAACAACAGCTCACAGAGGCGTGCCATGGAGCAAACTGAAAAACCAGTGAGTGAGAAAACAATAAACCCTTTTGGTTTATTGATTACATCATTATTTGTCACGTAACACTATCATAAGTACTTATTTGATGCTTTTACGTGATTACCAACCCCAATATGGTTAAGAATAAAAGGAGTAACACTTTTAAATCTTCTTTTATTCCAAAATAATCATTGATTTCTCAAAGTTATCAATGTTATTGTCAATTTCATCACAGGTTGTAATTACTGTGAATTTTTGAAGATTCAGTGTTTCACGTAGAATAACCAAAAATGGACTGTAAGTAAAACTTTTAATTTTAATAGTAAAACTGTAATTCTTTTTGGTTGTACCATAGATAATACAGTTCTCTTTTAGTCCTGAAAGTTGCAGAAAGATTCATTAAGAATTGTATTTTTAATGAATTTTTGAAGTTTTTACCTCATTTCTACGTAGAATTGCAAATAGCAGTGTTTTGCTGGTTGCTATGAGGTAAATCAATGAATATGGGTCCCAAAAGGGTTTTAATTACTCTTTTGGGGTTTATCCATGGAAAGTCATTAGTAATTGACATGGTTACAGGAGTGTAAGTAGCTCATTACCTCCTTGGCACGTCAAAATAGCAGGTTATTTGCTATTTTCTGGTGTTTTACAGTAGTTGTAACATGGTAACCAAGTTCCCAAAGAGTTTTGGTTTACCAATTGGGCCAAGATGAGCCATGGATCCATGCTCTGGAGCTATCCACGCCTCTGAGGCCTCAGAAGTTGGGTACCCTGGCTCTCTTTGATGTCTTTTGTCCCCCTTGCCTATTTTTCACGTCAAAATAGAATTTTAAGCTTAAAGTGAGATATCCACTATGGGTGTACCAAAAGTCCATGTAAGAATACCATGATATTAAGTGCTCAAAACATGCATAACAATATTCTTAGTGTATATGTAACATAGGATTTCTCACTTTCCCATTATTTTGGCTAAAAATCAAGAAAAACAAAAATTTTCACGGATCTTTTATGTGGTATTAATGATGTGGTATTGAAGTATTTTCCATTTTACCACCTCAAATACTTAAATTGAGCTTATTCACTCTATGGAGCTACCCTAGGTGAATTTTTGTGTAGAATCCAAATCTGGTCTTAAATCCATGGATTTACTTACTCAATAAAAAGTTTATTCATCTTTTCTGAAATTGAAAATGATGAATTTTGGATATATGCATGACTTATGAGTTTTGCATAATTCAAAATTTCTTTTTAAGGTAATTGTGGCCTATTTGGGTATGTAAAATATACCTCAAGGCTCACAGATAAAGCGCAAGTATTTTGTTAATCTTAACAATCTTGAAGAAGCTTGCTGCTATTGCTTACAGAGATAGTATAATATTATAATAATAATATTGGGGGGGGGTCAATTTTCCCCAATAGTATAGTTGACTGTAACAACCATCCATCAGGGGTAAGGGTATTCATTCATACACCCACTCAAACACCTCAAATCAGCAAATCCAGTATCTGCATCAGCAGTCAGTTTCAGCAATCTTCATTCTGAAACATGCATACAGTTTGGTACATCAATACAGCCTGTCAATACTTGTACAGGATGGATTCACCCAATACAGTTTCAATACACCAGTATGAAACTGTATGATCACTCAAATACACCACACCTCTTGTACAGGTCCTGTACAGCTGTACAGGACCTGTATTGGCCAGACTCAATTCAACAATCAATTATTCTCATGAAAATTCTTCTCTGGATGAGGGCTGGTGATTCTCACATATACCAGCCCCTCTTTCTCCCCCCTGGGGACTTTTCCCCAGTTAATTAATTTAGTTGATTTATTATTAACTGAATATTCTTATCCTTATATTTTGGGTATTATATTTATTTAATCTTAAGTTAGTCTTTGCCTCTTTTCTTTCTTCGCCTGTACAGTATGAGTTGGGTGGCCATATCCTTATTAACCCTTCTCTTTCCATTCTGACAGGTTGAAACAGTGGACTTGGACTTGTTTGTGGTTGGCTCTTCTATTTTCTTCTTCTTATTTCTTTTGTTGCTGCTTTCTTATATTCATCCTTTTAGTAATTCATCTTTAACACTCTTAAGTGTATCTCATCTTATCCTATCCTTGAGCCCTCCATAAGTGAGTCCCAGTTTACTGAGTGCCAGGCCCTCTTCACTTCGAAGAGCCCCTGTGACATTAAATTAATTAACTCATACTTGATTCTTTCTTTTCATTCATTTATATTCATTTCCTCTCATTCATCAATTATGACCTTTTCATGATTTTATGATTTTTATGATTTTTTATGAATTTCCTCTCTTATCAATTTTCATCTCATTCTTTTCATTCTTATGAAAATTGATTCCTTTCCTTTCTTAATCATTGCTGACCATTTCATCACTTCATTTTATTTTTATCAAATCAAATTTTCTCTGTGTTTTTATTCAGGTCTTATTCAGGAGTAATTGATTGGTCATTTGATTGGATTATTCATTGGGATTCATTGGTTGATTGGGTTATTGATTCAGGATTTCATTTGGATTATTGACTGACTTTTGAACTCTCAAGATATTGATTGATCCTCAAGAATTGATTTTGATTATTGATTTGATTTAACTCATCAAGATATTGAATTGATTTCTGAAGATTTGAACTGATTGATTGATTCCTCAAGACTTGATTTCATATTGAAGACACTTGTTGATTGATATTTGATTTGAATTGATTGTTGATTGATTGAATTGATTTGATTGTTGATTGAATTTGATTCCTCAAGATTTGAATTGATTCCTCAAGATTCATCAAGATTTTATTGTGATTGATTTGGCCAAATCTGATTATTTTTCTTAATACCATCAAGTTATTTTAATTCTTTTCATAATGCCAGTTCAGCATAGCCCCCCAGCCAAGAATACTAGATCCCAGAAAATTCCAGCTGTTCTCACTCCTACAGCAAGGGCTCCTCTTGACCGCACACCATCAGTTCATCAACTGAGTGCAAACTTGGACAGAGGACCACCAATGGAAGGAGCAGCACCCTCAAGAAGAGGTGGAATGAAATCTAGAAGATCAAGATCCTTTTCTGGACTTTTGGGTGGCTACCCTGGCATGTCTGAAGGTGCAAGAGCAAGATTAGGGGAAGTTGAAGATGAAGAGGGGGAAGAGTCTGTGGAAGAGGATGATTCTGGGGAAACTGAAGTGGCAGATGCCTTGGCAAATGCTCCAGAGGTGCCTCAGGGTTCTAATCTAGCCCTTTCTAGTCAACCTCTTGTCTCTCAAACTGACCCAAGTCTCCTCAAGATGATGGAGCAGATGACTCAATTCATGGGACAACTCACTCAAGCAGTTGCCCCCAGGGACAATTCCAAAGCCCCTGCTTTCAAGACTCCATCCATGAAGGCACCTGATTCTTTTGATGGTACTCAAGCTCATAAGTTGAGAGGATTTATCCAATCCTGTCAACTAATTTTCCATAATGATCCAGCAAACTTCTTCTCTGACAGGAAGAAGGTTTTGTACTCAACTTCTTTTCTTACTGGTAGAGCTGGCAAATGGATTGAACCTTACCTCTCAAATATTTCCAATGAAGACCCTTCCTACCTCCTCAATAATTGGCCCTTGTTTGAATCTCAGTTATTCACTCTGTTTGGTGACCCCAATGAAGTTAGGAAAGCTGAACAAGAGTTGGACAATTTGAGGATGAAGGAAAGCGGTCATGTTTCCTTGTACATAGCAGATTTCAGAAGCTTAATGTCAAGAATTGGGGATTGGGCGGAAAGAGCTTATATCCATGTTTACAGAAGAGGATTGGCATCAAGATTATTGGATCAGTTGGCTTCTCACCCTGGAACTTTTGATACTCTTCAAGAACTTATGGATGTCACTTTAGAATTGGACACAAGATATCATGAGAGGCAAAAGGAAAAGGGTGGCAATCAGGAAAAGAAGCCTCCAGTCAGTGGATCCAATCAGTCTAGGCCTCCTCAAAACTCATTTCAGAAGAGGCCTCATCAGAAGAAGAATAAGAAGGGCAAGCAATTTCAATCTTCAAAGGACAAGCCCCATGCTCCTCTCCTCAATAAGGACAATAAACTAATCGGTTCTGAAAAGGAGAGGAGGATTAAAGAGGGGTTGTGTACTTATTGTGGTGGCAAGCACCCAATTGAAAAATGCTTCAAGAGACCTCAGAACAAGCCTGGGTCATCATCAAGAGGCTTCCCTAGCAAGCAGGGAAAAGCCTGAGTGGGAATCATGATGTGTTCAATGGTTCTCACTTATTTCCTTCAAGAGCACAATTGTGCACTCTGAATACTAGTGTCAAGAAATCTTTAAAATTTCTTATTTTTTCTTCTGTCTCTGATATTTTTTATAGTATTCTCATTGATTCTGGTGCTACAAACTCTTTTATTGCAAAGAATTTTGTTCTCAAGTACTCATTGACTCTGTCAGAGCTCCCTGAAAAGATCCCTCTTTTCATTTTGGATTCTAATGAATCCCCTGCCTTGTTCATCACCCATTATACCAAGTGGGTAGTTGACTTGCCTTCCTTCCCAAGCTTTGAATGGGATTTCTTTATCATAGATTCACCCAAAGGAGAAGACCTGATATTGGGCTATGATTTCCTTTACCATTTCAATCCCATTATTGATTGGAAAAATGGATTGATCACCTATGATTCTAATCATAAGGATTCTAGTGGTATTACTCCTTCTACTAGTAATGACTTATCCACTGCTGTCAACAGTGTTGCTCTGGCTGGTGAACTTAAGACACCTTCCATCCCTTCTTCTGTCCATATCCCTTCCATAATTCCCTCTCAGTCATTACTTCCATCAAGAGATGAAGTCTTCAAAGAGATAAAGGATGTTGGAGAAGATGTTGCCATATCTTCACTTCATCTCTTCCAAGGGGATATGGACCTTCCTCCCTTATCTTTTCATGCATCCCTGGAGGAGCAGTGGGATGAGGAGGAAGAGCCAGAAGAAATTGAAACTGTGCTGAAGGTTGTTCCTCCTGCTTATCACCAATATTTGGATGTATTCTCCAAGGTGAAAGCAGAGAAACTTCCTCCACACCGCGCCTGTGATCATCATATCGAATTGGAGGGTCTTCTACCTCCAATTGGTGTTATCTACTCATTATCAAATCAAGAGTCAGAAACACTGCGGGCCTACATTTCAGAGAATGTAGAGAAAGGTTTCATCAGACCAAGCTCCTCTTCAACAGGAGCACCTGTCCTTTTTGTCAAGAAAAAGGATGGAGGTCTTCGTTTGTGTGTTGACTACCGCAAACTCAATGCTGTCACTAGGAAGAACAGATACCCTGTTCCTCCTATGAACCAGCTTCTTACCGTATTCAACGGTTCCACTATCTTCTCCAAGATAGATTTGCGTGGTGCATATAACCTTCTGAGAATCAAAGAGGGGGATGAGCACTTAACTGCCTTTAGAACCAAATATGGTAGTTATGAGTATTTGGTCATGCCATTTGGTTTGACCAATGCTCCTGCTTCTTTCCAGAATCTGGTAAACGATATATTTGCAGATTTCTTGGATGTGTTTGTTGTGGTTTATTTAGATGATATTATGGTCTTTTCCAGTTCTGAGGAGGAACATGTCAAACATGTGGCCTCTGTCCTCCAAAGACTGAGGGACAATAATTTGTTTGCCAAAGCCTCCAAGTGTGTATTCCATGCCTCCAGTGTGGAATACTTGGGCTATGTTGTTTCAAGTGATGGCCTCAAGATGGACTCTTCAAAAGTTCAGCAAATACTCAATTGGCCTCAGCCCAAAAACATCAAGGCTCTTCAATCTTTTCTTGGCTTTGCCAATTTTTATCGTCGCTTCATTAAAAATTATTCCAAAAAAATCACTTCTCTCACTTCCCTCCTTAAAAAAGATTCTCCCTTCATCTTCAATGAGGAAGCTCTTAGTCAGTTTCAAGCACTCAAAGAAGCTTTCACCTCTGCTCCTATCTTATCTCACTTTAATCCTTCTCTACCTACTATAGTAGAGACTGATGCTTCTGATTATGCATTGGGCGCCGTACTGAGTCAGGTGAATGACTCTGGAAAGCATCCCATTGCATTTGATAGTCGCAAGCTCTTACCAGCTGAACTCAACTATGAAATTCATGACAAGGAACTCCTTGGCATAGTTTGGGCTCTCAAGCGCTGGAGAGCATTTCTTCTTTCTCTTTCCAATTCTTTTGAGGTCTTGACAGACCACTCTTCCTTGCAGTATTTCATGTCTTCCAAAGTTCTTACTCGTCGTCAGGCCCGTTGGGCTGAGTTTCTCTCTGAGTTTCATTTCACTATCACTTACCGCCCAGGCAGGCTGGCCACTTTACCAGATGCCTTGTCACGTCGGGACGACGTGTACCCAGAGAGGGGGGTGGACTTCATCATCAAGAATCCTCAAAATCTTTATCAAGTTCTTAAGCAAGATGGAATTCAAGAGTCAAGATTCTTCTCAATCAAAGTGGAAATTTTCTCAGATTTAGTTGACATGATTCAAGAAGAAGTATGGCAAGACAAAGACTACAAAGAAATACTCAAGCAACTAGCAAGAGGTGAATCAGTTCCAGATTATTCTCTTGAACCTCAAGCCAAGTTATTATTATTCAAAGATAGAGTGGTAATCCCAAGCAATGAAGAGCTTCAACTCAATATTCTTCAAAAGCGTCATGACTCACCATTGGCTGGCCATCCTGGCCAGGAGAAGACCCTCAAGCTCATCAAGAGGGATTTTTATTGGGCTGGCATGAACCAATTTATCAAGGACTATGTGTCCTCATGTCAGCAATGTTCAAGAAACAAGAACATCCATCACAAGAAGTTTGGATTACTCAAACCTCTTTCAATTCCATCTGGTCCTTGGAATTCATTATCAATGGACTTTATCACTCAATTGCCACTGTCCAACAACTTTGATTCAATTTTAGTAGTTGTGGACAGATTCTCAAAAATGGCAATCTTCATTCCAACTTATGGCACAATCACTGCTCTGGATTTAGCTCAAATATTCATTAGCCATGTATTTTCCAAGCATGGACTCCCAGTCAGTATTGTCAGTGATAGAGGATCCTTATTTGTTTCATCATTCTGGACTCAATTGTGTCAGCAGCTCAAGATATCAAGAGATCTTTCAACTGCTTTTCACCCTGAAACAGATGGACAGACAGAGAGGGTAAATCAGATACTAGAACAGTACCTTCGGATGTATGTCAGCTATCATCAAGATGACTGGTACACCTGGCTCCCTCTGGCTGAATTTGCCTATAATAATGCAGAACATTCATCAACCAAGCAATCACCTTTTTTCACCATTTATGGAAGAAATCCCAGCTTTGACTCAATCCATATTTCTCAAGACTCACCTGCTGGAAAGTTATCAACAAAACTCCAATCAGTACAGCAAGTTGTCAAAGAAGAATTAGAGTCAGCAATAAGGAGATTCAAGAAGTATGCAGATAGAAATAGGGCAATTCCACCTGATTTCCAACCTGGGGACAAAGTATGGCTAGCTTCCAAGAACATCAGGACCACAAGACCAACCAAGAAGTTATCAGAAAGATGGTTGGGACCTTTTGAAGTTCTGAAGAAGATTGGAAGTCATGCATATCACCTCAAGTTGCCTCAGCAATGGAAGACAGTTCACCCTGTATTCCATGTGTCCTTATTAGAACCAGTCAAGCATTCAACTATCCCAAATCGTCATCAATTGCCGCCACCACCAGTTTTAGTGGAAGAGCAAGAAGAATGGGAAGTGGCTCAGGTTCTGGACTCAAAACTCAAAAGAGGTAAATTATGGTATCTTGTAGAGTGGAAAGGATTCAGTGAAGACCCAGAAAGAACCACTTGGGAACCATCTTCCAACCTTACCAACTCACCAGACCTTGTCAAGGATTTCCATTCATTGTATCCAGACAAGCCTGGTCCAAATACCTCAAGAGTTTGATTTATGGTGCTTGGTGGGGAGAAGAAGTTATGAAAGTAAGTTCCTCTCCTGGCATGCACCTTTAAGGGGGTATTCTACCCATATGTTGTTGTAAGCATCACCCTGGCCACTTTGTGAGCACTTGTCAATTCTTTGGACAGGTTCAGGAAGCATACAACATCAATACCCTCCGATTTGGACCTTATCAAGATATGGCCCAATGTTTTCTTTCTTTATGTTTCATTTTCTTTCTTTATTATCTTTTCATTTTATGCCAATCATCATAATTCAAGACATTCATTACTTCAAGTCATTTATGGCAATCCATCTCAGAAGTCATTTATGGCAATTCATTTCAGAAGTCATTTATGGCAATTCATTTCAGAAGTCACTTATGGCAATTCTTTTCAGTTTTATGGTGCTTGGTGGGGAGTGGAAGTTATGAAAGTAAGTTCCATCTCCTGGTATGCATCCCTGAGGGTTCTACTTCTTGTAAAACATCACCTTGGCCACTCTGTGAGCATCAAATGCTTGGTTTTCATTTTTCAGACACTTCTTGGCCAGAATCAAGCAACTCACCACAAGAAGGACCAGCCATCAGGAATTTTTCTTTATTTCTTTCTTTACTCTCATTTTCTCTTATTCTTTTATTTTTCTTTCTTTCTTTACTTGTATAATTTTCTTTCTTTTATTTCTTTAAAGCAGCAGCATCCCCTCCCCAAATCATGTATTGGGAGGTTCCATTATTTTTTCATTTTTAGTATTTATAAGAGTGGGGATAGAAGGCAAGCCAAACACAAACAAGGAAAAGGAAACTAGTTATCTCTACCCAAGTCATCAAAAGTTCTCTGGAAATCATTTATCAACTCATCTTCATACCAGGCAAATTTTGCAGCCATTTCTTCAGAAGCAGTACCTGGAATCGTCCTGTCATTGGCATACATAATCACCTCTCTGCTATTTCTGTCAACTCTCCTGAACAATCTGGCCACAGCATCTTGATTTTCACTAGCCGCGTTGGGATCTTCTCTGGTAACCCGGATAGGCCAACGTTCTCTTCTTTGGAATACTTGAGCGGCAGGAAACGGCAAAGGGGACATCCCATCTCTTCTTCTGCTGGAGCTAGCCACAGGTTGGAGTTGACGGGAGGTGTTTATGGGTGAGTTTCTGGGCTGTTGAACTGGAGATGGTCTTACTGCTGGATTCAAGGCAGGCCTGGTGGTGTGGGAAGTAGTTGGTGAAGGAGGAGGAAGGGTAGTAGGAATTGAAGCAAGCATTGGTTGGAAGGTCCTTGGAGTGCTGGGAACCACTTGGCTTTGGAATCTGGGGTTGGCAAGAGGTTGAGAAGAGGAATTGCTGGATGGATGGCCACTTGAATGAGGGATAACTTGAACTTCTTCACCATCCAACTCATCACTTCCTTCAGCATCTGGATCTGATGGGGAATCAACAATTCTTCTTAGCTTCTTCACTACTTTCACCACTCCATCAGCATTGGTCCTTGAAATGGGAATTTCTGAGCTGTAGTGGATGGGCCTACCACCAATCGGAATGGGCCCTCCAACATTAGTCCACCTGGCCACATCCCTCTGCCTGGAACCAGTCACTACATCAAAATATCAGCATCAATTCAACCAAGAAATGCAAATCACTCACATTGAGAAAATCCAGAAGTGGCATCAGGGGTAGGTTCCTCAAGAATGGGGAATTCCTGCCCATAAGGCCCATCCTTCCTACTCCACAAGTGTCTCTTGACCCGGGACAAAGTTGATCCGGTACGGCGGCATGGCTTCTTCCCAATGAAGCAGAAATGGCACTTTGACGATCGAGGATTGTAATGTTGAAAGCAAACCTTCCCCCTGGCCAAACACTCAGTACAGGCAGGATCAAGAACTTCAACTGCTCTGAACCCATCATATGTTTGGGAGGGGTCAAAATGGCCAGAAGACGCCATGGAGGGAGAAGACAATCGACTGAAGACGCCAGAACCATGAAGAACAGACGGTGGCGGTGCAGAAGGGGAAGATTCAGTGAGTTCAGTCAGTTTGGAACTCATAACTGAAGAAAGTGCAAGCAGAAGATTCAAGACGTCAGAATCAATCCACTCCACATCAAGAAAAAGAAATTTGACTCAAGGAACTGGGGGCCATAACTCAATTATGCCCCACCTCAAAGCCTCTAAGGTGAAGGTTCATACCCCTTTGGGGCTGAACTCATCACCCAGGGCCTCCCCTGCAACTTTGGGGAGGCCAAGATCTTGATGGTCCTGGACCCCTTCAATGGATCCAGGCCATATATGGTGAATTTTGGAATTGGGCCAATTTTGGGCCCCTTGGTCACCCTGGGTCCCCAGCAAATTTGGGCCCAGGGGCTTCATTTTGGTCCTGGGGGCCTCCAATAGCCCCCACGGACCGCGGACCGCGGCGTACGGCCCACGGACCGCAGACCACGGCCCACGGACCGCGGACCGCGGCGTACGGTCCACGGTCCACGGCCCACGGACCGCGGCGTACGGTCCACGGACCGCGAACCACGGCCCACGGACCGCGGACCACGGACCACGGACCGCGGCGTACGGACCGCGGACCGTAGGATCCCAAAAACATCAAAAGGCCTATTATGGCCAAAAAACCCAAAAAATCAAAAAAAAATTGCCCTAATCACCAAAACACCCAGCAAGGCCAAAAAGGCCATAAAAAGCAAGATACATCAAGATCACTCAAGATGGGGGCCACAGTCCAAACCCACTGGGAGGGCTGCCTGAGGCCAATTCCTTGGATCATGGGGACAAGACCCCTTGGAGGTTCATTGAGTGGATTAAGTCTGGGCCAATGAGTACAAGTCATATACTCATTGGGCACCAATTTTTGAGCACAAGTGCTCAATGGCCTTTATTCTGGGATGTATCCCAAGGCCACATCCCAAGACAGGACTGATTGAATCAAAAGAAGGAATTGCATACTCTGGAAGGGATACTCACTCAAATTTGAAAAGAAAGGGGGGAATCAATGGAATTTGGCAGGGAAGAAGTAATAAAGGATTTTCAGGATAATGGTCAAGAGGAAAGAAATTTAAAAAAGAAAATTTTTTGAAAAAAATGTGGGGATATTGAGATGCCACTCAACAGTGGCAGGGTATTATGGTGTTCAGGAGCCCACCAGTTTCAAGAGGGGGATACTGTAACAACCATCCATCAGGGGTAAGGGTATTCATTCATACACCCACTCAAACACCTCAAATCAGCAAATCCAGTATCTGCATCAGCAGTCAGTTTCAGCAATCTTCATTCTGAAACATGCATACAGTTTGGTACATCAATACAGCCTGTCAATACTTGTACAGGATGGATTCACCCAATACAGTTTCAATACACCAGTATGAAACTGTATGATCACTCAAATACACCACACCTCTTGTACAGGTCCTGTACAGCTGTACAGGACCTGTATTGGCCAGACTCAATTCAACAATCAATTATTCTCATGAAAATTCTTCTCTGGATGAGGGCTGGTGATTCTCACATATACCAGCCCCTCTTTCTCCCCCCTGGGGACTTTTCCCCAGTTAATTAATTTAGTTGATTTATTATTAACTGAATATTCTTATCCTTATATTTTGGGTATTATATTTATTTAATCTTAAGTTAGTCTTTGCCTCTTTTCTTTCTTCGCCTGTACAGTATGAGTTGGGTGGCCATATCCTTATTAACCCTTCTCTTTCCATTCTGACAGGTTGAAACAGTGGACTTGGACTTGTTTGTGGTTGGCTCTTCTATTTTCTTCTTCTTATTTCTTTTGTTGCTGCTTTCTTATATTCATCCTTTTAGTAATTCATCTTTAACACTCTTAAGTGTATCTCATCTTATCCTATCCTTGAGCCCTCCATAAGTGAGTCCCAGTTTACTGAGTGCCAGGCCCTCTTCACTTCGAAGAGCCCCTGTGACATTGACTAACTTTAAGTAAACAATGTTAATTTATAGATAAAATTGTCTACATTTTGTATCTAGGCACTTGATGTAGTTTATTTAGGTCACCCCTAAGAAGGGGAAAACAGGGTGAATTGCAAGAACATCTTTTAATAAAAGGACAATTTGCAGCGAAACTATGATAGATGTGTGTGCCTTTTAACAAATTAAAGAGTTTAACTCTTCATATCTCTTGGTTTGGTTTTTTATAAAAACCATGAAATAGTATGAGATTCAATTCAATGAAATAATATGAAATTCTTTTCTATTCCATTCCATTCTATCCCCGTCGTCTCTCTCTTAGATTTGATTTTTCTTCTTCTATTTTATTCTGGTATGAAGATAAAAATAAGATGATCTAAAAGGCTCTATATTTATAGGTAGAAGGAGAATTTAAAAGGTGGTACATGGTGGAAGCTAAGATACGGCTTCCTTTTAAACCAAAATAGTAGGGGAGGGGGGGCGAATCTGTCGAGGTAATAAAATTCGAGAGAAAGGAGGACAGATAAAGGAGTTATAAAAGATGTCATAGGACGTTCAACAACTAATGAGTGAGCAGCACAGGCAATAATCTCAACACGAGTTCCCTGCAGATACATATATCTGATGAAATAGTCTAATCCTGTATGTAAATACAGGGAGCCGAGATAAAGAGCTCGGATGATTCTTCAGTGAATAGCTTTAGATGAAATAACATGCGTACCTGAGTGATACCTACTTCCATTCTATGCAATTCTCCGTTCAATTCCCAATAAGCTACTAGGAGTAATTGCCATGTTTTCCAGTCTTCTAATCCTGCTAACAATACCTATTATGGATTGGAGAAGAATGAGAGGGAGTCAATTTTGACCTCTTAATAGATTTATTTTCTGAGTCCTGGTAGTGAATTTCCTAATGCTCATGTACCTAGGTTCTCAACATGTAGAGCAACCTTATATTCTAGTAGGTCAAATTGCAACAGCAATATACTTTGCATGATTCGTTGAGCTATTCCCACTAACATCCATCATTGAAAATACTTCTATGAATCTTAATGATGATAATATTTTGAATACCCCCACCCCCATCTCTATATCCTTGTCCACCCCCTCTATCAATGTGAGTGGAGAGAGTGAGTTGAAAGGTATCTATAACCTGATCCCCAAGAAGGTTAAAAATGGCTATGGCTCTTGCTCTGGCCCTTATTATTGCTTATAATATTATAATAATATAGAATAATAAATCCGGTAGTCTATATTATATATCCTATATGATAGGGGGGGTCTGGTGTCATAATGGTTGGTTTACTAATGGCCACTCATTCCTTGTATAGATTATAATAATAGCTCTATTATTTATAATAAAATATAAAGCTTATATAAGATAGTTTATGTAGAAAGGTAAAATAGATAGAGATAAAATAAATAAAGATAAATGAGGGGAGAGGGTGTAGAAAAATACTATATTATACTATACTATCAAGGCCTGATAGCAGGATAAAAGAGAGAGGGGTGAGTAATAAGGTATAATAAGGTATAAGAGAGGACCTAAATAATAGCGGCGATAAAGTATAATCCACTCTCCTTTTTCCCATTTTGATCCTTCCTTTTTATTATTATGAATAATACCGTCAGATAATGGTTAAGATAAGAGGGGTGAATAAGTGAAGGGTTAGCAAGGGTAAGTAAAAAGGTGAAGAGAAGGTCAAAGGGATTTGATTTGATAGGATCAGATGAGATCAGACCAGACTTCACTGGATAGGGCAACCTAGTAAGAACATGAGAATAATAAGCCTAGCTGATAAAGAAGCCCAAATATAAATATGTCAATATTTTCAGCAACAATAGCAATCACAAGAGAGGCAGATCTAAGTAGTATTCTCCAGTCCTTTTCTGCACATTTTCTAATTCTATTTAGTAAGTTTAGGGATAGTCTTGATGTAGTACATATTATATATTATAGTCCAACAGATATAGGATATAGTAGAGTTACAAACAATCTACGTATTCTTTCAAGATGTATACGGAATGAGGGTGAAAGGCAAGGGGATATGCCAACACTATGACAGTTTGTACGTCTATATTCACCAGTACTAGATTATAATGTACTATCAGGATATCTATCACTAAATATGAAAACAAAAACCTTTATACAGATACTAATATACCAGTTTAGGCATTATCCAGTAAGTCAATCAAGTCCTTTTACCCATAACCTTTCCACCCATTCAACCCTTTCCTCAGTAGGAGACCCAATGAGTATAAGCTCAATGGAATATAGGAAGGTGTGTGAAGAAGCAAAGGGTAGTGACAACAGTAATTTTATTATGGGTATGACTCTAACACTAAAAGGGCGGATTCAGACAAAGTCTATTAAACCTTGTAAAACGGTTCAATCTTTTATAGTAGGTTCCCATTATAGCACCCTACCAGTAAAGCATCCGAGCCTAAATACGGGATGAGGAGACAGGGTGAAAGGGAGAAATTTTATAATGTAAATTACATCAAGCACAGCTAATAGTAATTATGAGCTAGGTAGTTACTCAATTACAGTAAGAGTGACAGGTATTACAGAAGGGTAGAAAGACCACCACTCCCAAGGTAGTAGGTAACAGGGAGGAATGATAAAAAAGTATAATAAGGTAGGAAAGTAGTGAGGGTCTGGTCTAATAAAAATAATAAAACAGAGCAAGTAAACAATTATTAGAATTGTAGGTCAGGTATTATGGTATAAATAAGTATAGAATGTCTAACCTCCTTCCTTCTGTAACTAAATCTCCTTTTAACACGTGAACAGGATAAACAGATTAAGGGAAGGATATAAAAGATAGTGTAAGTAAATATCTTAAAGGGAGACCCGAGGTGTGCTTTCAAGGATATGTCATCATCAAGCTGTATAGACCGAATGCCTAGGACTTAAGAATTATTTCCCCCTCTTTAACTAAAATCCAATGGATGGGGGGGGCAGAAGGTGGGTGGCTATCAAGGTGAGGTGTTAGAACATATCTATAAAGGTATAGTAGTAATATATATATATACTTAACTTAACTATCCCACGCAATAAAAATGTAGGAGGTGTGGAAGGAGGGTAAAAGGAGTAATATCTTGCTTACTGGTTTAGCTCTGGCCAGACTGTAACATTTTATATTCATATAAATACATGCAAGTGACTTAATGAGGGTTAAGTTGCGTACAGGTGAGTAAAGTAGAATGCCTAGCCTAAATAGGACCTCAGCATCATTTCACATGCGCAAAGAAGCGGTTATGGGAGGTGTGGAGAGATGGAAGATTTAGGGTGAGTTCTATTCGTCAAAGAGGTAAGGTAAAAGCTTATAAGTAAAAGGCTTTAAAGCCAATAAAGATATGAGAACCAGATGCCCTAATGAGGTGTGTGGAACAGAGTATAATAAGAGGTAAGTATAAAGAGAAGAGAGAACAAGACGTAGTCAAAGATCACCTTAGTTTTGAGATGGACTAAAATAACTTTGTTATTCAGCAGTGGGGGATAATTCACAATGCTTTTAAAGAATGCAAGTATGCCAAGATAAAATTGAAAGTAGAAAGTAGAGAGAGTGATCATGTGAAATAGAACAGAATGGTGTAAAAATAATTTTGTAGTTCCCCTTTTAACTTAAGATAGGGGGAGATAATAAGTTGTGTATGAAGTTTGTGCCAGCTACGCGGTTAAACAACTACAGCGTACGTTCAGTCATAAAATGTGCGTAAAGGATCTGTAGGTGGGGGGGGATAAAGTATTCTTAAGGGATTATGACCTCAGAGAGACTTTAGGAGTGCTGGAGTAAGAAGCAGTACTGGAAGGAAGCCATAAGAAAGTGTAAAGAGTGAGGATGATAATAGGGATACGGATCTAGGTATTATAGGGGAGGTAAGAACTATGAGCAAAGTAGGGATAAAATCTAATGATCTTGTATGGAGTGTTATTGCAAAAGCATCTTACTATGGTAATATGACACTGAGGGGTGAGAGAGTAGGTCGCGAACTGGATTAGATACCCCAGTAGTCTACTCCGTCAATGATGATCATAGAAAAAGTAAAGGAATAAAGCTTATAAGAAGCTAACGCAATAATGATCTGCATGTTCAGTAAATTCGAAAGAACGAAAAACAAAGAGCTAGGCGGCCTAGTAGATCGAACTTCGGGTCATGCTATTTAATTCGATAACCCACAATTAATCTTACTTAAGCTTGAATGTAGAGGGGATATATGAAACAACCAGAAGGGAAAGAATCAGCATAAGCTGAAGAGAGAACAGGATGGTAGTAGAATGTAGCTGAATCCAAGACAGGTGTTACATAGTCGTTTGAAGTCCGTATCGTGAGATGTAAGGTTAATTCCGTAAATGGACAACATTCTCATATAAAATTTAGGATAGATAAAATATGTATGGAGGCTTAATAGGCTTTCAATTATAATGAAAACAGATCCTTATGACCCTAATGCTTAAGGCTATCAGTGTGACACAATTATGTAGACAGAGTCTATGAACGTAATGACAGAAATTACATATGAGACAAATATGATTCTGTAACTCGGATCATTGAAGTAGGAGTGTTCAGTAATTGTTTATAACTATGTAACGGTGAAGTTTTCATGCTTAGTGCACTAATCGCCCATCATTATTATTCTTGAAGTCAAAACAAAATCCTTAAGTTGTATATAATAGATATATTTTTTAGGGCTCAATTTCAGGCTGATATAATAATCAAAGTTGTCACATAGTCGGTGCACCTGAAGGTTTACCGGACTGATAAAAAATTATATATCCCCTTATAAAAATAAGAATAAATTTATCAATTTTACCTTCCCCCCACTTTAAAGTAACAGATACGACCCATCTTGTGGGGGGGGTCAAGTATGAGGAGAATCTAATCTAACCTAATCCAATCTAATAAAGTCTAATATTGAAGAGTGGTTGAGGGGGTAAGATGTTATTAGGTGGAAGAGAGTGGGATCTAGATCACAACCTAAATCATAATGATAAAGGAGGAACTCACCCCTAATAATCCTTTCCCTCCCATGAATGGAAAGGTAGAGGAAAATGGGATAGATGAGCTGTTAGAGTAATATGGGGGGGTCATAGAGTAATAATAAATAATAGTAGAAATAGGAGAGCGTGTAGTTCAACGGTTAGAACACACTATTGATAATGGTGCGATGGTTATTTTGATTCTACCCATGCTTAAGATAGAATAGAGGAAGGCATCTCTTTTAACCTTGCCTAAGACCTCTTCAAAAAAATAAGGCTAAGCGTATCAGCAGGGATTAGATTTAGATTTAGATTTAGATATAGGTAGATGTTGAGTTGGGAGTAGGTCTTTTTCTTGGGGGGGGGGGGTAGGGGGGATAAGATAAGCGTAACAAGGTGTGCGTAGAGTAAAAGTAAAGTAAGAGTAATATGGGGTGTGTTTTGTAGGGATTATTGAGTAATAATAAAATATTCTATATGATTTTATTCATAAGAACGCCACACCACATTACGCGTAGCTATGAAAGCCTATGAGGCTAAAGGTCACCATAGCTTTTTATAACCCCTCAAGTCCAATATCATGGGATATGGGTGAGTGGTGTGAATGCTAAAGGTGAGGATATAGGAAGGTAAGAATAAAATATTGTAAGAGATCAATAAAAGACGTAATACAAAAAAGGAAGGGATGTAAAAGAGGAGAGATAATAAGATTACTTTATAGCACTAATGCTAAGGATATTGCAATTCTATATTTTGTATTTGGACTATTTTCAGCACTTCTAGGGACAGGGATGTCTATTCTGATTAGACTAGAGCTAAGTGCGCCAGGGGTGGGGATTCTACATCGAGATAATCAGCTCTACAACACGATTGTAACAGCCCACAAGTTCCTAATAAGTACGCCACCTAACATTGTTCAAATCTCCAAACAGTCAGATGAGGGGGACTGTTTTACGTATGGTAGGACTAGTTACGTAGCTCTCATATCCGGCATGATAGAACCTAACAAGACTATCATGGCTGTAGTAGGATATTTGTCACTGTTTTATCAAATGATACTGCTAAAGTTTGATCGAGCAGAGGGAGAAGTTTTGTATTGGTGATGTTCAGAAACTTGAAACAGGCTTTGTGGATCAGGAGTGCCCATTAGTACAACACAGTTTTGTCGACTAATGCTTAGCTGAAGTAATGACATTGTCATGAAGATAGAGACAGATATCATGAGCTGACTTTATATCCTACCGGCTAAGACAACATCTAAGGAGGATGAATACAACCTGCAGGCACCTAACCAAAACAACCTTGAAATAAGTCAAAATGAGCTGAACAATGGAATTCGGGATGTAACCGCCTATGCCAGTAATCAGGGTTTTTCAGGGGATGGACCAGATGCGGAGAATGAGCCAGACTCAGAAGAAAAGGTAAGAGGACATGGAGCCCTCGTAGTAGTGGTCACCTGGCCACAAAGGGGGGCAGAAAAAAGGGTACAGTTGTAACCAACCAAATATTCAAGAATCAAAACAAGAGGCTTGAAAGAGTAATTAAGGAACAACTGGAGAACTTTAAGGATCAAAAAGGAAAATATAACGGGATCATCAGAATGATGAATACTGAAATACTTAAGGAAAGCTACTCCCTAATAAAGAGTAATCCGGGTAAATCTCTCACAGAAATATAAGAGTTAATTACAATTAGATTCAACTGTTTTTTATACTAAGAATGATTGACCCATATTACAGGTTACCATTATTGAAAGAAATCTATATATAAGTTTGTCTTTAATGAAAATACTCAATGTATAAAAGGAATATAAGAAGAAGTAACAATTCTCTGAGCTTAATTATTCACCACACAGTTTGTGTATTGTTCCCTTGAGATTTTATACACTGTTGAAGGAGGTTATGCAGTAGTTTGAATCATTTTTTGATGCACATATCACACTTGTGTTATTCCCCACTTATATAACAAATTCACTTTTAAGTTAGTATTTTCAGATACTTCAAGATAATAAATGTTAGCTGAGAATTTAAATAGATTGGGAGTAGTGTTATGGTATTAAAATATTTTTGATATTGTCTTCATTACTAACAATATTCGCAAGAAAGAAATAATTTATTCTATATCAAATGAATTTTTACAAGTTTATCAGATGCTCTCAACATAATTGAAAAGGCTAATTATTAATTGTCTTTTTTCAATTTAAACAACCTTTCACTTTAGGTTGTCATTATTGAAATAAATAACTTCAGTCCTTATAAAATTTGCCTACAAATGTCTTTTTAATGTTTAATTGAATGAATTAAAATTTTGGAATTTCAAACATAATTTGTTCACTTTGGGAAATAATCTAAAATACAAATTGGAAAAAAAACCAAAGCATTCTACCTTTGCACTTTATATATCTTGGTTTAAACTCCTTCATCTTTGAGGTGAAATACTTATTTCCCTGATTTCAATTTCCAATTTTAATATTTTTGTATTCAATATTTTGTTAATTTTAAGAAAATTCAAACAATGAAACTAAAAAAATCATCAATTATTTTTTAATTTATAGAAAAAATAACATTTTTTTTGCAAATTCTTTTTTGATTTCAAGAATTCTTTATCAAATATTTGGTTTTTGTCAATATTCATCTATTTTTTGTGTTGAAGTATTGGAAGAGGTTTTCTCCATTTTTCTGTATTTTTGTGAGCCTTGAGGTATATTTTACATACCCAAATAGGCCACAATTATATTTGAAGCAAATTCTGAACTATGCATAACCCATCAGTCATGCATATTTTAAAAATTCATCATTTTTGATTTCAGAAAAGATGAATAACCTTTTTGTGAGTAAATAAGTCCATGAATTTAAGGCCATATTTGGATCCTACACAAAACTCCACCTAGGGTAAATCCATAGAGTGAATAAGCTTAAGTTAACTCTATGAAGTGGTACTATGGAAAACACTTCAATACCACATAAAAGAATTGTTAAATTTTCTTTTCTCAATTTCACACCAAAATAATGGGAATGTGAGAAATCCCATGTTACTATACACTAAGAATAATGTTATTCATGTTTTTAGCACTTAATATTCTGGTATTCTTACATACAGATTTGATACACCCATAGTGGATATCTGTCTTGAAGCCTGAATTTCTATTTTTGACATGAAAATGGCTAAGGGGGACAAAAGACATGAAAGAGAGCCAGGGTACCCAGCTTCTGAGTCCTCTGAGGCATGGATAGCTCTAAAGCTTGGATACATGGCTTATCATTTCCCAATTAGTATACTAAAACCATTTTGGGAACCTAGTTACCAAGTTAAACTCTGATTAGATCGTAAGAAAACTGCAAATAAGCTGCTATTTTGACATGAAAAGGAGGTAAAGAGCAGCTTAGCCTCCTGTAACCATGTCAATTCTTAATGATTTAGCATGGATAAACATTAAAAGAGTAATAAACCTCTTTTTTGACTAGTATCCATTGATTTACCTCATAGCAACCTGCCATACGGTGCTATCTGCAATTCTATGTAGAAATGAGGTAAAAACTTCAAAAATTCATTAAAAATACAATTCTTGATGGATCTTTCTGAAGCTTTCAATACAAATGGAGAATGGTATTACCCATAAATAAACCAAAAATAAGTATGGTTTCATGAGTAAAATCAAAAGTTTTACTAAAAGTCCATTTTTGATGATTCCACATGAAATACTGAATCTTCAGAAATTCACAAAAAATATAACCTGTGATGAAATTTCAAATAACATTGATAAATTTGAGAAATTAATTTTTATTTTGAAACAAAACAAGATTCAAAGTTTTTACTCCTTTTATTCTTAACCATAAATGGGTTGGTAGTCACATAAAAGCATTAATTAAGTACTTATGATAATCTTACATGACAACAAATTATGAAATTAATAATTCAAAAAGGATTATTGTTTTCTCACTCACTGGTCTTTCAGTTTTCACAATGGAATTCATATGTGAGCTTTCTTTGACTTAAAAGAGGCGTCCTCTTGCTGTTTTTTCCAAATCATCTTATTATCAAATTATATCTTTGTTACCAACAAGTAAGCATTAGTTAAAACCTTTCTTAAGTGTTTTATTCTTTCAAAATAAATCAGAAGCACATTAAATCCTAGAAATAAGCTATATATTACTTTAATATTGTTATCAATCAATTTTGGTCTCTTGAATCCACAATTGATCTGTCTAATCTCTCTGCCATAATCTATCCAAGGTTCATCAAATATTAGTGAGTGATTTATAATTAGTTCTTCAAGTTTTTCTCTAGTATTTTTTCCCTTCAAGAATTAGATTTATAATTATTCTTGTATAAGATAATTAAATTATTTTAATAAAGAAGTTTTATTATTCAATACTTCTTGTAGACAGTTACAGCTTACTGTTATCATCACAGGTAGTTTATAAAAAGTAACAGAAAAATAATTAATTAATTATTCAATTGTGGTTATAATAATAATATTATTATACTTCATAAGAAAGTTTTGAGTATTGTTGGTTAATAGTAATATTATAAATAATTTCATAGACACATCTTACAATGTTTTTTGGATTTCTTTTTGAAATATTTATTTTATTTTATTTTTTATTTTCAAATTTTCTTTTTTTTAAGCTTTTAAGCTACTTTGCAATGTTTTGCTTTTTTTCTTCTTTTTTCAAGTATGATTTTTGAAGGTGTGAATACTACAAATTAGTTCTTTTTCAATTATTTTCAGTATTAAAACTCCCCAAAGAAAAAATACAAATAAATAAATAAAAAAAAGCAAAAATCAAAAAAATCAAAATTTCTTGAAACAAAATTTAAAGCATAAGAAATTAAATAAATTTGAGAAATTGAAGAAAAAAGGATTGCAAGAAAATTTAAAAGAACTAAATATGAGAAAAAGGAAATTACTTCCTTTTGGAAATTATTTAAGAAAATATACCCAAAGCCCCCAAAGATAAAATAAAAGAAGATTGAAACTAGATATTATAACACAAAAAAGACCAAAAAGAAGGGGGAAAAAGGTAAAAAAATGCAAGAAAAGGAACAAAAATAAAAATTGACAAAATAACACAATTTCAAAAAAAAGACATTCAAAAATTTAAAAAAATCGTTATTATTTGAGAATCATATTCATAAAATATTGATACTATGTCACAAAAAGGTAGTTGAAAAAGAAATAAAATGAAAATAGAAATTATATGATATAAAAATAAACCCACACAGAAATTCCACAGAAGAATAAGCCAAGATATTGGCTTAGTAATTGCTACATATTATGAAAGCCCAAAATTTCAGTTTAATATGCCCCTGTTGATCAAATGATAATAATTTTTTCATAATTTGACAGTCCTTTCTCAAATAGAAACAGCAAAACTTCACAAAAAGCTCCATAGAAGTTGTTTTTGGAGCTGATTTTGTTTTAATTAATACTGTTTTTGAAATACAGAAGATTGTGGACCACTTAATGAGGTATCCATCACATCCTGATGAATTAGTGTAGGAACCTTTGTTTCATATTGGAAGAGATAACTGAATATTTTATGCTAAGTATTTATAGAGATATTAACAATTCATATAACATTAATAATTATTATATAGAAAGAATAATAGGAATATCCCACTAGAAAACTTCAACAAATTGGAAAATTGGGAGGGCATCTCACACACTGTATCCAGAATCTTAAAATGGGGTGTAAAATGATGGGTCTTTAATTATTCTTTATTGGAAGTAGAAGAAAAGATGAGTTTGTAAAAAGAAATACAAAAATTTAAGAATTATTTGGTTTAATCAAAAAGCATAAAGAGGTCCCATAATGTTTTTCGATCACAATTTTTTCCATTTTTTCATTCTTTAGAAACAAAAATTTTGAAATGAAAACTCTCTCTAACCATAGTATTAGGCTTTTGACTATATTGGAACAGAATTGATGTCAGGCTGAGTATATGATGAAGGTATAATAAGGCTATTTACAACTTTACCTATGACTGTGACATGGTAAAATTAATTTAAACAAGGTTTATTATAGATAATAAAAGTTTGGAATAGAGTAATAAGGGCTTTACTATTATGAAATAGTGGTGGTGAGCACTGTTGAAAGCCCTGGGCGCAGTCTTACCAGTTGTATTACTATAATAAGAACTACAATACTTAAGAATTTAAAGTATGACATGATTATTTTCCAAGAGTATAACTGTTTTTGGCATTTGTACTACGTAGGAATTCAAGAGCAGGATGAGGAAACCTTTTCTGGTGGAGGAAAGGTCTCTTTTTATCCTAATATTGGATGGAAAAGGCTTATAGACCTTTCCACGTAGAGGAAGTGAGGATTTTTCCCTTCCAAGGACTGGCTTGTGGCTTTCACAAGGCCTGTATAGCCTGTATTGGGCTCAGATGTGGCTTTGAAACCACATCTTGGCAGTTCTCACCAATACAGGGTGACAATTTTCATCTGGGGACCACATAGCCCTCTTCTGATGTGTATGACTTGTAGAATGCTGTACAAAACCTGTATGGGACCCCAGTATTGAGTGAATTATGAGGTATTGAAGTATAAGCATGATTCTTTGTCTATTTGACACCTCATAATCATACTTATGGGAGAATATCCCACAGTAAGGCTGTATTGGTCTAACTATGAGATTTTGAGCTTAAAACTGCCATACCTTTGTCAGCTTCTGAGATATCAAGCTCAGAATTGGTTCCTTGTGTAGCCCTGGATGTTTTCTACATAATGTTACCTCATTTGGTATGGTTATCCTCAAATATGGCAAAGATATGCCATGTACAAGATTTTTTGTACATATGTATGGAGCTCTTTTTCCTCATACCTTTTGTTCTAGATGGGATATGGGGGAATAGATGGCACCATCCAATAGCCCTGATTGTTATACTTCAAAAAAGACCCCACTTTAGGTATCTCACACTAAAACTGTAGAAGTTAGATGAAGGTGAATAATTTATTCACCCTTATTTGACCTAATTTTGGTCATAACCTCTGTAGTTCTGGTTCTAGCTCAATTTGGATAGTACCAGTGGATAGCCCTGACTTAGAGCTTCATTTATAATACCCATTTGATGGGGTTAAGCCTCTTCCTCTGGATTTCACATGAGAGGTTAAAAATAGGGTTTATGCTCAGCAGCAACTTGGAGCAGGAACAACTGTGTACTGGTCCTATGTGGATGGGACTTGTATATTTGGAAAGGAATGAGTTTCCTCTTCCCTTTGATAATTTTTTGAGCTGGTTTGGCTCAGCTCCATGTTTTGGTGGTATCTTGGCTCTACCATTGGTTTCTGGTATTTGGCCATCATGCTTGTGCTCTGGCTTTGAGTCACAGACTGACAATTGAGAGTTAAGAAGCTGTAACAATTGAAAAGCCAACATTTTAGCTTCAAAGCTTCCATTTTTGGAAAACTCACCAGCAAGATGTTTGAAGTTGAAAATGAAAAAATTGTTAATTTTCAGACTGTTATGTTTTATATAGATATGGGCAAAGTACATAGTCTATAAAGAGGTTCTGTTGCAAAGGTTGGTAAAAAAATTAATTGGTATAGTGTAGATACATTTATATGAAAATATAGTTTAAATATCTTAAATATAATTCCTAAATTTAATAAGAAATACCTAAATCATAAATATTCTTTTGATACCCTTTTTTGAGACCCAAATGTTGGAGTATTTTCCTGCCCAGGGAGCACTTATTCTATTAAATTCTCCGCAATCTGTCAATAAATCTTTTAAAATATTTTCTCAATTCTACAATGACCATGAACAACATCTTTTTTTAACTTTCCACTGATAAGGCAAATGTCCAGGGGATTAATACTTAAAATATGGGGGAGGTGATTTCTTGGAATAATGGTATTGTGAAGTTTCAGGATGAAAGAATACATATTATGTCACAGATATCTTAAATTTATGAATGAAATGAGATTCTTGGAACAGATAATATTAACCATGAATTTGAGTTCATAATCAAGCTATACATCTAATACAAGATGTTTCTCTAAAACAAGAATAAAGGCTTCATTAATGAGAGGGAAAGTTGGAAAATCTATTGTGTTTTTCTTGCATCAAAATGAAACATTTGTTCCCAAATATGAGTATGATGGTATCAATAAAGTCCCAAAAATCTATAAAATTCAATAAATAAATGTAATTTTAAATGAAGATTTTTGAAAGTGCTAATCCTTTTTTTAGCTTGGATTACAATACCCATATACATTCACATTCATTCTTCCCAAGAGTTATTTCAGCTGAATAAAGAATGGTCATAAACTGCAAATGAAAACTCTTCCTAATAAAATTTCACAGTGATAATTAATGTAAGGTTTGACTATGAAACAAGAAGTAAATATTGCAAATATTTCACTTATTGTACTATGAATGTCCTTATTGAATGAATAAAAGAAATGATAATTATAATAATAAAGTATTATTAAAATTATGGCATAAGATTATTATATTATTAAACAAATATAAGAATATAATTTATATTATAAAACTATAATATAATAAAAATAAATATATTAATATATAATAATTAATATCTTTAAAGCTCTTATTATTGATACAAACAAATAATAAGGCATATAAAATTGTTTTTTAATAATAAAGAACAATCAATAACAATAATATTACCAATATTGAAGTTATATATTAATATAAATACTATTTATATTATTAAAGAATTATTAAGAGTAATAATAGAGATAAATTATTATAAAAGAGAAAATAACCTACTTTTAACACTTAATATGATAATTCTAAATGTTTTTATGCCAAAAAATGTAAATACAACTTATTTCAATTGTATTTACAAGATAAAATAAGAGAAATTACAAATATTCTTAATTTTATGTGGAAAATAAGATTTATAGAGAAATATAACAAAAACAATTAAACAAATGGAGTAATCACATCAATATTGATGATTATAATAGAGATTACCTTTGATCTCTTATAATATAAATGATTCATATATAAAGAAGAAAGATTTTCCCATTTTATTCAAAGTTTTATTTTTTTTGATGTGTCTGAGGGGGGAATAGAGTAAAAAGGGCTCTATTTATAGTACATTCCTCCCTTCTAGAAACCAGTAGGCTTGTATTAGACGTTTACTGATGGTATTAACCAAAATTGATCAGTATTTTAATGTTTAGTGATGATTACATCATGATCTAACCATCTTATCTCATTATTATGCCATTATTTAGAGTTATCACTATAACTCTAGGTTTGATGACATCATAGGCTTGAAAGAAGCCTAAAATTTGTTGATTTTTTTAGTATTAATCATAATCCAATAGTATTCACCAATTTTATCACTTATATAACTGTTAAACTTAAAATAGGTTTACAATGAGTGATCATAAATGATCAAATTTAAGCTTAAGCTTTGATCATTAATAACTTTTAAGCTATACATGCTACAGCCATTGAGAGAGTGAATTCTCATATCTTTCAATTTCCTTATCAAACCTCCAAGAGAATTTCATTACATCATCAAAACTCTATTCTTGATGATTTTACTTGTATCTCAGCTTTTCTGTCAAAATTCAATATTTTAAACTTCAAACCATGATTTCAGGGGGTTTTGCCATGAATATTATGATATAAAATACATCATTATTTACCTTTGAGCTAGTAGAACATTAATGTACACTTTATTTTAAGTTTGGATCACCTTCACAACAAAGTGGTCAACAGCTCTAGCGATTTTGTTCAATAAACCCTTACAAGCTATAACCTTGTTTATAGCTGTTCAAATAAAGCTCATATCAATTTCCCAACAGTAATTCAGTGCTAAATTTATTTTTGGTTTAACTCTCTATCATGTATATTTCAAGAGATATTAGCTAGAAACCATCAATGTATGTGCTGACCAAAAAAGTGCATATATTCAGGTTAATTCCTTAAGTATTAACTTTAGAGAATTAGAATAAAACTGTATTATGTGTAGGTTTTCATGGGGAATACAATGGTGAAATTCATTTCACATGTTTTTTCATTGGTTTCTGAAATAAATGAGAATTTATATCTTTTTATGGCATTTTGAGCTTATTACTCATTAGTTACTTTACAGATATGCCATAAACATTATATATGTGTGTTTTCTCATGGGGAATCAAATGGTGTAACGTATTTGAAATATTCATTAATAATATTCTATGTTAATTTGGCATTTATGCTTTTTTATGGTATTTTTACTTATTTTAGGATAATTAGTTGGAGGAATAATTATTGTAAAGTGTTTCTTGTGACATTTTTGGATATGTGGTCATATCTCAAGGGCTCACATTTCCTACCACCAAAAAGATTGCACTACAATCTGATATAGTTAATTAGGTTATCATCCACTGTCATACCTCTTAATGAGACTTTCTTAGTCTTGAAGCTCAATAATGCTTAACTCTTTTATCCTTTAGGTCTTCTTTAATTTCTGAACCTTCTTAGTAGTTTATCAGAATTTTTTATATATTTCTCAAGTATCCATTAATATTCTTGAGTTGGGTTTCTATACCTTTCAAGGTAGTCCCTTTCTTTTTTGTTTCTTGTCCTTCTTTCTTTAAGGACTTTACAATTTTCTTTTCTTCTCCTTCTTCTAGAGCGGGGAGTTCAAGTGGGGTTTATTTCTTAGTGGAAATAAATCTTTGTCACTTGGGCTGTAAATTTTTATCAGTCTTACAGGGAAAGCTGGGTATTTGTTCATAATTTCACCACTTAGCTTTAATTGCACAGAATTAGGTCCATGTAGTGCTTTTATCATAAATGGTCCTGCAAAGGAATATTTCAATTTCTTTGGGCCTTTGATATTATTGAAATTCAGAGTTGATACTAAGACCAAGTCTTCTAATTTAAATTCAGGTGGTTTGTGACTTTTATCACATCTCTTTTCTGCATATTTAAAATAGTCTTGCATACATCTGTTTTCATGATGTCTTGCTTCTTCAAGTATTATTTTAAAACTGCTTGCTGTTGGATGTATATCCACTAAGTCCTTTGTGAGGGTATCATAAGGAAGTCTTGGATTCTAACCTTTTTTTAACATCTATGGTGTTTTTCCAGTTGAAGAATGGATTGATGTTTTATATGCAAGTTCAAGAGCTGGTATTAAGGTACACCAATCATGGGTAAAGCCATCAGAGTCTTTGAATTCTAGTCCATAAGCACAGAATCTTCTGATCATGTCTTCTAAGGTCTGTATAATTCTTTTTGCTAGACCCTCAGCTTGAGGGTGGTAAGCTGTTGAGAATGATAACTTTGTTCCAAACAAGTTATGGAGGTTTGTCCATAATGCTGAAGTGAATTTTGGGTCTCTGTCACTTATGATATTTTGGAATAAGCCTGTGTGGCTAATAACTTTATTCCATATAATTATGGCTGTGTCCATATCTGTGTCATCTTTAAGACATGGTAGGAACATTGGAGTTTTGCTGTATCTGTCAACCAGTACTAGGCATGCATTGTAACTCCTGTCTCCTGCTGGAGGTAGTGCTGTTACCTAATCCATATGAACTAGTTCCTATAGAGATTTTGATTCTTGGATTTGGATCATCATTCAAAATTTCTTTCCTGCGGCTCTGTTTGATTTTTGACATCTGTCACAGGTTTGGAAGTATTCTGCAACATCTTTACTCCAATTTGGCCACCAAGAGAAGGTTCTAACCATTTAAAGTGTCCTATCTTCTGAAAGATGTCCAGATGAAACACTCTCATTACATTCATTTAATATACTATCTATCAAGGTTCTATCTGTTAAGGTCATAAAACATGTGTGTTTTGTACTATGATACAGTATTCCATCAAGGAGGTGGAATCTTGCTTCATAATATGTTTTTTTCCATATTTAATCTAGTTTGGATGAGCTTGATGAGTCTTTGCAGTCTTTCATCATAAGTTGGAATAGGATATGACAGTTAATATCCATCTTATAGCTTTCTTTAACTTGGTTAAAGAATTCTGTGCCAATGTCTGTAACACATATTCCTTCTATATGGTGCTCTTCCTGTGGTACCAATGCTGGGTTTCAGGTGTATTTTCTAAAGCCCATCTACTAAGACCATCTGCATTTTTATGAATATTTCCAGATTTATGAAATATAGTCTTATTTCCTCTATATTCCTGGATAGCAATTTGCCATCTTAGCATATGTCTATTTGGGGTCTTCATGTTTAACAAAGATTTTACAGAATTACAGTCTGTAATTACATAAAACACTGTACCATCTAAGTAACAATGTAATTTTTCTAAAGCCCACACTAAGAAAAGACATTCCATTTGACTTTCTCAATACCTTGCTTCCTAATCTCTCTCCACAAGCATCAATGTATAGCTTAAAAGGTAGTTTCCAATCTGGCATTAGAAGAAATGGGGCATTTGTGAGGGCATTTTTCAATTCTTCATATGCTTTGACTGTTTCTTCTGCCATTTCATAAACTGTCTGTTGGTCACAGAGTTTATACAAGGATTTGGCAATTCTTGCAAAGTCCTTTATATCCTGCCTTTAGTAACCAGAAAATCCTAGAAATTATTGAATTTCTTTTTTGGTTTGGGGAATTGGTTTCAGTAGTACTGCTGCTACTTTTTTATCTATGCCCAAGCTTAGTCCAGATACAACATTTTCTAGTGCTTTCAGCTCACTATATGCAAAATGACACTTTTTGAGGGAAATTTTCATATTAACTTGGACTATCTTTTGTATTACTCTTTCTAGTCTTTTTAAGTGACTTTTACAAGCTTCTGAGTAAACTATGATATAATCAATATAGATGATTAACCATCCTTCTGATAACTCTTCAGGAAAAATGGTTTTTGTTATCCTTTGATAATGGGAAGGTGAATTTTTTATACCAAATGCCATCCTTAAGTATTTATATATCCCACAGTGAGCCATTATCCTCAGTAGTTGCGTAGAAGTTTCTGTCAAGACTTTTGGTGAGATCCCTTTGGAGCCTCCATAGATGTAATGAGCTTAGCCTGTGACAATTTTGTTAAGGTCTCATGAATTCTGGGTATTGGATAGCTGTAAGGGATGGTGTAGGTATTTAGGGCTCTAATGTCCCCTACCATCCTTGATCTTCCATTATTCCAAGTAACAATGACAGGTGCAGTGACCTCTACCTGCCCATTATGTCCTATTTTCCTTAATACCCCAAGGTCCATTAATTCTTTAATGTATACCTCTAAGGCTTCTCTAGCGCTTGGGCTAGCTGGGTAAGCTGGTCTGCTTAACAGAGGTGGATAAGGCTTTTCTAAATTGAGGATAATGTCTACTTCATGTCCAATAATGGCAGCTAGTGGCTCTTTGTCAGTTGAAAAGGCATCTTTATATTTGAAAAAGAGGTAAATCAATTTTTCTTTCATTTTTTCTTCTAATTCTTGATTGAATTCTGCCTCTTTAAGTTGGTCCCCTATGAAAAAGTCTTTTTCTGGCTTTTTCTCTTCTTTTTTTATGACTGTAATTTGTTTTTTGTTAATTAAAAACCCAAATTTTTGCCTCTTATTGTCTCCTATGGTAAAATATATGTCTTTTTGATTTGAGATATCTATGCCATAAATTGACAAGTAATAATTTCCAAGTATAAAGTGGTTACTAGTACAGTTGTCCATTAATACAAGCTCTACTTTCACTCTTATACATAGTGAAGGATGAGGAAAATTAATGTTAAGTCTATTATTCCAAGAGGATTCATGCTTTCACTGGAACTGCTAATTTTGACTCCTTGTATTGGTATAGGTTTTTCTTCCCACTCTGGTACAATTGATTCTAAATAGCTTTTACCAACACATGTAAAGTATGCTCCTGTATCCAAGTTTACTTTTGCCTATTGGTTCTCAACCATGACAATGCTTATACTTGACTTTCCAGCTATATATCCCATTCCTTTTGCTGGTTTGGTTCTATAAAATTTGGCATCTTGTATGTTTGTCAGGCTTGTATCAGATGTTCCAACTTGTGGTAAGTTTGAGTTAAAATCTAATAATTCATATACTAAATCCATATTATTAATTTGTGCATTAATCATATTGATTTCATCACTTTCAGAAGTTTTTGAATTTTCAATGTTTTTTTCAGAATCTGATTCTTCTTCTTTATCATTGTGGGCATCTGTTTCCACAATTCCCTTTATATTTGCTTTTTTGAGGAAATTATTGGCTAAGTGTCCAATACCTCCACATTTATAGCATCTTCTTTTCTCATTGTTAGGTGTATTTTGTTTGAAAGGTTCTCTTGGTTCATATTTCTTGATAAATGGTTTATTTGGACTTTTGATGTCCATTTTTTTTCAAGTTCTACCAAGCTCAGTTCTTGTCACTATATCTTCCAGTGCATTGATATATTCCTCTGTGGAGCATGGTTCTATGCACCTGCTTCTTAGGGCTTGTTCTAATTCCCCTCCACACTTCTTAAGTATCTTCATTTGCACCATCCTTTGTGACATTTCTGGGTACAGTGCATTCAATTTTTTAGCTTGTTTTAAGAACAATGTCAAAGTTTTATCCTTATCTGGATCAAAGAACAAATTTTCAAATGCATTTTCTCTTTTGTACCTCCAGGCATCATTTTCCCATTTGGTTATTATTTCATTTTTCCACCAAGACCAGGTATTTTTCTCATTGGTTTGTCTTATGCCATAATACCATCTTTTTGCAGATTTTTCAAATAATGAATGTAATCTTGCAGTGATTCATTCATCTGATATGGCTTAATCTTCTTGTAACATATCAATTGTTTTAATGAATGGAATATGGTCATATTCACCTTCACCTGTGAATGTTGGCCATTCTTTTAATTGAGGTTCTTCTTTCATTAAGACTTGGTTATTGACTTGATGACTAAAGTCTGTCATGAATGGGGTTGTTAATTCCTCTTTTGGTTTAACAGGGGTTCTTATGTGAGCAAATGGGGTTGATAACTTTGGCATATTAGGGTAGCCTCATTTATTTTATCCATTTTTTCAGTAATAAGTCTTCTTTCACTTTAAATGTCATCTTTAAGATTCATTCTTGCTTCATCACTCTTTTCTACATGGTCTAGAAGTAATTTTTGATGTGATGAAGTCTTTTCTTTTCTTCAAATATTTCAACAGAACTGCTTAATTTGTTTAATTTTTCTGTTAAATTGTCAATTCTCACATTATAATTGATTGTTAGAGTTTTTTCTTTAATCTTCTTTATGTATTTATACAATTTGTGCTGTTCTTGTATTGAATTTTGAGTATTGTCAATTAGAATTTTTGGTTTGTTATTTTCAACCATAAATTTAATATTATAAATTTCTTTCTTTTTTTGTACCACAATCTTTGTTAAAGATAATAGGCTGTTAGTTATTTCTTGTAAGGATAATAGACTATTTTGAATGTCTTTAAGAGGTAAGATACTATTTTTAATTTCACTTAAAGTATTTACAACATCAGGAGGCAAAGTTATTTCTTTGGGAAATGAGGTTTTCTAATTCTTTTTTCCTCTTTGTCCTTAAGTTCCATTAAGGTTCTGGCCATGTTGAAGACATTGCCCATGGCATTGTTTTGGATTTTTGGGATCCTGTAACTTGGGGAGTATGGTTTCCTCCAATTCTTTTTCTTGTTCTTCTTTCCTTCTTGGGGAAGTTGGTTGGCTTGAGGCTTTCTGGTAGAAGCTACTGGAGCTTCTTCCTTGCTTGCCTCTTTTGTTTTGGCATGGTATTCCTTTATCTTCTTGATTTGAGGCTTGGATGATAGTGGATTTCATCCATTGCAGTATCTCACTATTTCCTCCTCTTTGAGGAGTTTTTTCAGGATATACCAGGAGTGCATCACTCCTTGGTGGATTTGTGGCAACATTTCCCAAGATTTGCCCTTGTACACTGTGTAATACTGTCTGTACTGGCTCATATAAATGTCTATTTGAGCCCTCTGAATGTGATTTGTCCCTGTTGGAATTAATCATCCTTATTTCCAATTCTGTCTGAGAAATCATGGTCATATCTGGGACTTGCCTTTTGGATATGGAACCTCCTTGTGTGAATTCTGTTCCACTGGGGATTTGTGAGCCTGTGAGGTATGTATAACATACCCATAAGGCCACAAATGATTTTATAAACAGTTAATTTTGTCTTAAACAGACTTTTTAATTGAAATTAAAATAAAAAATAACAAAAAATAAGTATAACTTTTTTTTGGATAAACAAAGTTATAAATATTATGTCATTTTTGGATTCTACACCAAAAATGACCTAGGATACATCCATAAGGTGTTATACCCAAAAACACTTATTTCTTGTGATATTAGAAGATTTAAGAATCTCACAGTACTAATGTAACTTTTTTAACATTTTTTTAAAATTGTTAAATTTAAGCTTAAATAAGCTTAAATTTAAAGTTGCATAAGGTTAATGCAAAATTACCAAAATTTTAGTTAAAATTGAGGTGTGGTGTATATTTACTGAATTGGCTAAGGATCTGCCATACAGAATGTAAATCCTGCGTGAGCTCAATTTAAAAGGGTTTAAAGCCATGGTATGGCTTTAAATAAATAAAAGGGCAAAATCCACGTAAAAAGGTGGGACAAAGGAAAAAGACCAAATAGAGCTGGGGTACCCAACTTTTTGGATATGCAATGATTAAATTAAGGTTGTCCACCTGTATTTGAGGATTTTCAACCTTATTTAAAATTTAATATTAGACTTTGATCCAACCTTAAGGTTTAAACTGGTCTTATCCCAATTTGGACAGGAATTTCAAGCTGCCAAAGGGTAAATCCCAATATGCTGGCTTGAAATCAAGGTTTTAAGAACTGTCAAAGCTTAATCAAGCTTAAAACTTTAAAGTTACAAGCATCAAAACCTTATCAAAAGCTAAGGTTTGGTGTGTATTGTTATTTTACGTGGAAAAATAGCAATAACTTCGAAAATTCATTAAAAATCCAAATCTTAATGGATTTGCTTGAAAATTTCACACAATTTAGAATTTAATATTATCTATATATAAAAATAATTTTAAGTATCTTTTATAAATAAATTTCCTGGGTAATTAGCCTGGAAATTTAATTTTTTAATTAAGCTCAAAGAAAATTATGATTTCTTTAAAAATTAATTGAAAATTGAGTTTAAGAGATTTCTGCTTGAAACTCTATTTTGAAGTTGTTCATGCGATGAACTTTAATATAAATAAGTTTATTTATATTGAAAACTTAAAAATAATTAGTTTAAATGAGGATTATAGTTACATGGACTTAAGAATAACACTGGTAACTTTAAATTGGAATTAAAAACAAGTTGCCTTAAGTTAAGAACTTTGTTTTTGAGTATGTTTTTTCCAGTTTTGACCTGAGCACTCCCTCTACATTCATTATGAATAATGAGAGCTGCTCTGAAGACATAAAAAGAGTCTTTTCATCACTGTTTTTGTCCATCATTCATCAATCCAATCATATTAGAAATTTAAACAGGTAAAGTTTTATTATTTATAAAATCTTATTATTAAAGTAATTCTCAAGTTCTTTTATTCTTTATTAATTGTAAATTACAAGAATTGAAGTCATGGAATTAAGATTATTATAAAATTATCATCTCAAATATCTTTTAAAATCCAAAAATTCCTCTTAAAACTCTTTAATCTTAAATTTTATCATAAAAAGCTGTTTTATCTTTAAAATCATTGATTTTAGGCGTGTTCTTTAACTTATAATCATTATTTAATATAATAACTGTTGTTGTTTGACTTGTTGTATTAAATAAATATTATAAGTAAGTTTTCTCTAAAAGTTCTATATCTTTTTGATCTAGTATTAGTTTTTTTATATAGAATTTTATTCTATAAGAATTATTTCTGCACAGTGTGTGTTATAATTATTTTATAAATAATATTTATATTATTTATAATTGGTTAATATTCATATTTCCATGTGTAATTGTCTCATTAAGAGCTTTACAATTCTTATTGTTTTAACTGTCAGTGACTATAACAATAATAGAATAATTATAATTTATTATAATTATTATTTTTTATTATTATATTTTTATAATAATAATTAAATTTATTTTTTTATATACTTATTTCTAATAATTATATTTAAATTTGTGGTTATAATATTTTGTTATATTATATATTTCTACTGAGGACAGTCATAGTACTCTTGATATTGCTACTATTATCAAGAGTTTCATAGACAAACCTTACAGTTTGGGGCCTGGCCGTGATTTTAACCAATTTTTGGGACATACATCATATTCTAGACCTTATTTTACTGTTTTTTGACGTAAAATTGCCATATTTATCTTAATATTGGCTTTTTGGGGACTTATCCCTTATAAACAATCTTTATAATATTAATAAAGTTATTTTTTCTTGAGAATATTGTTTGAAACAATATACTATTGAGTGACTTGGAATAAATTTCTTTTGTCTAACTAGTGGCTTTTTCACATCACAGACTTGAAATTTATTCTTTGAGTTACTCTAGTATAAAGTGAATAATAATACAATTTTGATTAATTAAATTATTAATTGCATAATTATTATTTCTTTAAAGAAAATAATAAATCAAATGAAAAAATTGAAAAATTAAAAATCTTTACTAAAAACATTTTTCTTTTATCTTAGACATTTTTTTTCTTTATTTTTGATGCAATTTGCCATAAAATTACATTAAAACAGCTTTATTTAATAAGTTGAGTTTATAAGTTATTTTTATTATTTGATAAAATAACTTATATTTTTAATTTTCTCTAGTGTCTTCCATCAGAGAAAACTCTTCAGACTCTGAAACCTCAGAGTCCAGTATTGAAATTCAAACCAGCCCACCACCAAGGGGTTTGATAACCAAAGAGCCCTTTAAAGGTCCTGCAGGTGAATTCAATTCACTTTTACTCTATTTTTTATTGAAATTGACGTGAAATCACTCCTACTAGAAGTGGAAGTAACTACTCCATCCAATCAAATGGATCTGGACCAGGACATTCCAGCCACAAATCCAAAAGGCAAGAATTTCTTCCCAGAGGAGAGGCACAAATGGAGGATGACAGAACTTCCACCAGTTCCCAAAGATTAGCCAGCACCTTTGAACCTCTTATTGAGAGTCCAGAAGCTGACATAACTGCTATTGCTGTTAGACCTGAACCATTTCCAACAGGTATCTGTGGAAATTTATCAATCTCAATGGAAAAACTGGTTCTTAGCGTCAAAACAACAAGAGTGGGACTTCTCCCAAGTCTTTGGATAGGCACCATGAACTCTTATCTTCAAGTGAAGAAGTTCATGGGACCAGAAAAGACAGAATATCTTCTGTTGGGTTGGACACCCATGTCTGTCAAAGGACAAGTCCAACAGATCAAAGCTTGGTTGAAAAACCAAAGCATGTTATCAGAGGATCAGAGGAAGTTGGCCCAAGGCAAGGAAAACAGCCCAGTGGAAGCTCCCCAAGCATCCACCAGCAAAAATCCGCCTCAACAAGTGCCAAACAAGCCCAAGCAAGCCCCAAAGACCAACCAGAAGGGCAAGCAAAAGGCAAAGGGAAAGGCAAAGCCCAAGTCGAACAAGCCTTACCCTCAGAATTACAGAATCCCAAAGAAGGAAAAGACAGCCATGGACAATGTGTTTAATATGGCAAGAACTTTGATGCAATTCAAAAACAAGGAGGAGGAAAGATTGAACCAATCTTTCCCAAAGAAATAGATCTTGTAAAGCTTGTAACTCACTTTGAATCTTGTAATAAAGAAATTATGACAAAATTTAAAGAATTTGATTATGTCCAACAGAAGTTGGGTAATGAGATATTAAAAGTTAAAGAGCAGCAAAAGACTATTATTGGCCTTGAAAATGTTAATAAAGACAATATTGTGTCTTTGACACAAATTTGTGAAAGACTTGAGTCTAAAGTTACTTTACTCAATCAACCAGATGAGAACTCAATTTCTTTTATAACTGGACAGTTAAGGGAATTGAAAATACAAGTTCAAAGCTTGGAAAATTTAACTGGTCACAATGCAGCTCTTTTTCAAGAACAATTGGAAAAAAGTGATAAAGCAAGACTTGAATTGAAAGAAGACATTCAATCAAGTATTAATAATATATCACTAAAAAATTAATTGCCAAGGCAATCCACATCAATTCTTGACAGAAATGTTCTTAACTTGAATAATGATTTACATCATACAATTTCAAGTCATGATGTGGAAACTTGTGAGCCTGTGAGGTATGTTTAACATACCCATAAGGCCACAAATGATTTTATAAACAATTAAATTTGTCTTAAACAGACTTTTTAGTTGAATTTAAAATAAAAAATAATAAAAAATAAGTATAACTTTTTTTTGGATAAACAAAGTTATAATTATTATGTCATTTTTGGATTCTACACCAAAAATAACCTAGGGTACACCCATAGGGTGTTATACCCAAAAACACTTATTTCTTGTGTTATTAGAAGATTTAAGAATCTCACAGTACTAATGTAACTTTTTTAAAAAAATTTTAAATTGTTAAATTTAAGCTTAATTAAGCTTAAATTTAAAGTTACATAAGGTTTATGCAACTTTACCAAAATTTTAGTTAAAATTGAGGTGTGGTGTATATTTACTGAATTGGCTAAGGATTTGCCATACAGAATGTAAATCCTGCGTGAGCTCAATTTAAAAGGGTTTAAGGCCATAGTATGGCTTTAAATAAATAAAAGGGCAAAATCCACGCAAAAAGGTGGGACAAAGGAAAAAGACCAAATAGAGCTGGGGTACCCAACTTTTTGGATCTGCAATGATTCAATTAAGGTTGTCCACCTGTATTGGAGGATTTTCAACCTTATTTAAACTTTAAGATTAGACTTTGATCCAACCTTAAGGTTTAAACTGATTTTATCCTAAATTGGATAAGAATTTCAAGCTGCCAAGAGGGTAAATCCCAATAAGTAGGCTTGGAATCAAGGTTTTAAGAACTGTCAAAGCTTAATCAAGCTTAAAAAGCTTAAATAAGCTTAAAACTTTAAGGTTTCAATCATCAAAACATTATCAAAACTTAAGGTTTTGTGTGTATTGCTATTTTAGGTGGAAAAATAGTAATAACTTCAAAAATTCATTAAAAATCCAAATCTTAATGGATTTGCTTGAAAATTTCACACAGCTTAGAATTTAATATTATCAATATATAAATTAAATTTTAAGTATCTTTTATTAATAAGTTTCCTGGGTAATTAGCCTGGAAAATTACTTTTTTAATTAAGCTTAAAGAAAATTATGATTTCTTTAAAACTTAATTAAAAATTCAGTTTAAGAGATTTCTGCTTGAAACTCTGATTTTATGTTGTTCATGTGATGAACTTTAATATAAATAAACTTATTTTATATTAAAACTTAAAATAATTAAACTAAATGAGGATTAAAGTTACTTGGAGTTAAGAATAACACTGGTAACTTTAAATTGGAAGTAAAAATAAGTTGCCTTAAGTTAAGAACTTAATTTTTAAGCATGGTTTTTCAGTTTTGACCTGAGCACGTCCTCTACATCCATTATGAATCATGAGAGCTGCTCTGTAGACATAAAAATAGTCTTTTCATCACTGTTTTTGTCCATCAATTCATAATCAATCCAATCATATTAGAAATTTAAACAGGTAAAGTTTTATTAAATATAAAATCTTATTATTAAAAGTAATTCTTAAGTTATTTTTATTCTTTATTTATTAAATTAAAGAATTGAAGTCATAGAATTCAGATTATTGTTGTAATCATCTATAATAAATTTTATTATATAAAATTATCATCTTAAATATCTTTTAAAATCCACAAATTCCTCTCAAAAACTCTTTAATCATAAATTTTAGTATAAAAAGTTGTTTTATCTTTGATTTTATTGATTTTTGGCGTGTTTTTAACTTATAATCATTATTTAATATAATAACTGTTGTTTTATAACTTGTTGTATTAAATAAATATTATAAGTAAGTTTTCTTTAAAGTTCTATATTTTTTTTATCTAGTATTATTTTTTTCATATAGAATTTTATTCTATAAAGAATTATTTCTGCACAGTGTGTGATTAATTCTTTTTATAAATAATATTTATATTATTTATAAGTGGTTAATATTCTTATTTTCCACGTGTAATTGTCTCATTAAGAGCTTTACACTTCTTATTGTTATAACTGTCAGTGACTATAACAATAATAGAATAATTATAATTTATTATAATTATTATATTTTTTTTTATTATATTATTATAATAATAATTAAATTTATTTTTTTATATAATTATTTTTAATAATTATATTTAAATTTGTGGTTATAATATTTCATTATATTATATTTTTCTACTGAGGACAGTCATAGTACTCTTGATATTGTTACTATTATCAAGAGTTTCATAGACAAACCTTACAAAACTGCTTGCAATTTTAAGGACATTCCAAGATTAGAGGAGTGGCCAACCTTCAGTGGTGAAGGAGAATATAATCATATGGAATTTATGAAAACAATTGATATGTTCAAAGAAGACTTTAACATACCAGATGAATACATAAGTGGCATATTACACTCATTATTTACCAAATCAGCAAGAAAATGGTACTATAAAATGAGACAAGACCATGGTAAACATTCTTGGCCTTGGTGGAGAGAACAAGTTATTTCCAAATGGGCAAATGATCCCTGGAGATTTAGAATGGAAAACTCTTTTGAAGAAGCCATTTTTAATATTGAAAGGGACAGGCCCATGACTTGGTTTCTTAAACAGAAGGACAGGTTAACTGCCCTTCATCCTGATATGTCTGAAACAATGGTACATAAAAGGATATTAAGAAAATGTGGTGGTGACCTTGAGCATGCTATAAGAAGCAGATGTATTGAGCCTTACTCTACAGAAGATTATATCAATGCTATGGAGGACATCACTACTAGAACAAAAATTGGAAGAAATTGGTCCAAAACCCCAATAGACAACAAGACCAGTGGGAAACCAATTTCAAAACTAAATAAACCACATGACAGACCTCCTTTGAAATGTCATAAATGTGGAAGCACATCTCATTTGGCAAACACTTGTCCAAAAAAAGACAAGAGTCAATGAGATAAATGTTGAAAAAGTGGAAGACACAAAAGAAACTGATGTCTATTTACATGAAAGTGATTCTGAGCCTTCAGAAGAAGAAGAAGTATCAGAAGGACTTTGTATAGAAAATATTAATGTCTCTTTTGAGGTCACTGAGGTACATACTCACTTACCACAGTACAGTGATGAATGTATGGATCTCATACATGTGCAAGATGCCAAAATGCAAAAAACCAAACCTGCCAGAGGTAAAGGTTATACAGCTGGGGCATCTTGTATCACTAATATTGTGATAAATAACACAGAAGCCAAGATACATGTTGACTCAGGTGCTTTTTGCACTTGTGTTGGAAAAGATTATCTTGAAAAAATTTATACCAATTAGCAAGACAAATTAATGCCAATTGAAGGTATAACATTCAGCAGTGCTAGCCAAAATATGCACCCCTTGTGTATATTTGAAGCAGCAATCATATTTCCTCATCCTGCAGGAAGTATGAGACTGAAAGTGGAAATTGTTGTTATGAATAATTGTACTTCACAACACTTTATACTTGGGAATGATTATCTCAATATTTATGGTATTGATATTAATAATCATAAAGACAGATATTTCACTATAGGGGAAAACAAAAGACAAAAATTTGCTTTTCCTCTAGAAAAAAGAGAAATTACTGTCATTAAACAAATAAAAAATGTTAATAAGGAAAAATTTGTGTCAAATCAATTGATTGAAGCACAAATTAGTCCTGAATTAACACTGGAAATGAAAGAAGAGCTTATTGAAATTTTATTTCAATACAGGGAAGCCTTTGCTTCAGATAATGAACCACTTGGGGCTACAAAAGGCCATGAGGTGGACATTATGCTTAATGTGGAAAGGCCTTATCCGCCACTTTTAAGAAGACCAGCTTACCCAGCTAGCCCTAGGGCTAGAAAAGCATTAGAAAATCATATTAATGAGCTAATAAAACTGGGAGCTCTTAGAAAGGTTTGACATAATAAGGAGGTAGAAGTCACAACCCCAGTAATCATTACTTGGCATAATGATAAGTCAAGGATGGTTGGTGATTTTAGAGCACTGAATACCTATACTATCCCAGACAGGTATCCAATCCCTAGAATTCATGAGACTTTGACTCAATTATCCAAAGAAAGATTCATTACTTCCATGGATGCTCTAAAAGGCTTTCACCAGAATGTTTTGACACCTCATGCTAGAAAATTATTGAGAATGATTGCTCATTGTGGTATTTATGAATATTTGAGGATGCCTTTTGGTATTAAAAATGCACCCTCCCATTACCAAAGAATGATAAATACTATCTTCCCACATGAATTATCAGAGGGATAGTTAATCATTTATATGGATGACATTATCATTTTTGCAGAAACATGGCAATTACATTTAGAGAGACTTTCATTAGTACTTAAGAAAATTCTACAAGTGAACATGAAAATTTCTCTTAAAAAATGTAATTTTGGGTTTCATGAGTTAAAAGCTCTAGGACATGTAGTCTCAGGACTAAGCCTTGGTGTTGATAAGAACAAAGTGGCTGCAGTTTTACTGAAACAAATGCCCCAGAACAAAAAAGAAATGATGTCTTTCTTAGGGTTTGCCAGTTATTACAGGCAACACCTTAAAGATTTTGCAATCCATGCCAGATCATTATACAGAATTTGTGATCAAAAAACTGTTTTACAAATGACTCAGGAGAGAATTCAAGCATATGATGAAATCAAGTATGCCTTGACCAATGCACCATTATTACTGATGCCAGACTGGAAACTTCCTTTCAAGCTGTATATTGATGCATGTGGTGAAGGTCTAGGAGCTGCTCTTCATCAAGTTCAAATTGTCAATGACAAGCCTTATGAAGGTCCAATTTGTTTTATTTCAAGACAAATTAAACCTACTGAGGCCAGATATGGAGCTAGCCAAATGGAGTGTCTTTGCCTTGTTTGCGCTCTGGAAAAACTTCATTACTATCTTGATGGAAGTGTGTTTGAAGTAATTACTGATTGTAATGCAGTAAAATCACTTCTTAACATGAAAACTCCAAACAGACACATGTTAAGATGGCAGATTGCTATACAGGAGTATAGAGGCAATATGCCCATAGTACATAAAGCTGGAAATATTCACAAAAATGCTGATGGCTTAAGTAGATGGGCATTACCCAATACACCTGAAAATCCTGCCTATGTTCCTACAAGTGCAGAACCTCAAATGCCAATTGAAGGAATTAACATCACAGATGTGGGAACAGAATTCTTTGAGGAAGTTAGAGAAAGCTATAAGCAAGATAAAAATTGCCATATACTTACTGCTCTACTTGACAAAGATTGCAAAGATGCAGCATTGGCTAATTCTCTGGATGATATTTGGAAAACATCTTATGATAATGGAAGATTCCATTTGTTTGATGGTATACTATATCATAGATCTAAACACACATGTGTCATGGTCCTACGTAGTAGAATGTTGATTAACACAATACTACTAGAATGCCATGATAACATTTATTCTGGGCATCTTTCTGAAGACAGAACAATGGAAAGAATTAAGACATGTGCCTGGTGGCCATCTTGGAGAAAAGATGTCATTGAGTACTGTCATAGTTGTGATAGATGCCAGAAAGCCAATAAAGCTACTGGTAAAAGATTTGGTCTGATGATCCATATCCAAGAACCAAGTACCCCATGGGAAGTGGTGCACATGGATTGGGTGACTGCATTACCACCTGGAGGTGATAAACGTTACAATGCATGTCTTGTTATTGTAGACAGATATAGCAAAACACCAATCTTTTTACCATGTCACAAAGATGACACAGCTATGGATACAGCTCTCTTGATCTGGAATAGAGTAATATCCCATACTGGTCTCTTTAAAAACATCATTAGTGACCAAGACCCAAAATTTACATAAGCCTTATGGACTAATTTACATAAGCTTTTTGGGTACAAAATTATCATTCTCAACAGCATACCATCCACAAACAGATGGGTTAGCAGAAAGAATGATTCAAACCCTTGAGGACATGATCAGAAGATTTTGTGCTTATGGCCTGGAGTTTAAAGATTCTGATGGCTTTACCCATGATTGGTGTACTCTTATACCAGCATTGGAATTAGCCTACAAGACCTACATCCATGCTTCAACAGGCAAGACCCCTGCAGTGTTGGAAAAAGGATGGAACCCCAAACTTCCAATTGATACTTTGAAGGAAGATTTGGTTGACATTCATCCAACTGCTTCAAGCTTTAAGCTATTGCTTGATAAATTGAGACATCATGCAAATCAAAGCATGAATGATGCCTTTGAATATGCTAGGCAGAAATGGGATAAAAGTCATAAAACCCCAGAATTCAAAGTAGGGGACTTAATAATAGTTTCAACCTTGAACTTTAATAATATTAAAGGTCCAAAGAAATTGAAAGATTCCTTTGCAGGACCATTTATTATTAAAGCCCTTCATGGGACAAATGCAGTACAAGTAGAAATGTCAGGAGAACGGGAAAATAAACATCCAACTTTCCCTGTCAGTCTAGTAAAGCATTACACTTCAAGTGATAAGGAATTATTTCCTTTAAGAAATGAAACACCCTTAGAAGTACCCCCACTAGATCAAAGTGAGGAGAAAAAGGTACTAAAAGTCTTGAAAGAAAGAAGACTTAGGGGAAAAAATGAAAGAGAATACTTAGTCAGGTATAAAAATCCACAAGATGAAGATGAGTGGATTGTAGAAAGCAAAATACCAGATTCCCAAAAGTTTCTCAGAAGATTCAGACATGAAAGAAGACCAATTGCTCAATAAAAAGTTTGAATTGTGTGCTTTACATACTTAAAAGTATAAGTAGAGAGGTTGGACAGTGGATTATACCCCCCTCAAATAACTTGGGGGTATACTACAAAAGAAAAATTGTATACAATTTTTTTTTTGGTGGTAGGGAATGTGAGCCTGTGAGGTATGTATAACATACCCATAAGGCCACAAATGATTTTATAAACAGTTAATTTTGTCTTAAACAGACTTTTTAGCTGAAATTAAAATAAAAAATAACAAAAAATAAGTATAACTTTTTTTTGGAGAAACAAAGTTATAAATATTATGTCATTTTTGGATTCTACACCAAAAATGACCTAGGGTACATCCATAAGGTGTTATACCCAAAAACACTTATTTCTTGTGATATTAGAAGATTTAAGAATCTCACAGTACTAATGTAACTTTTTTAACATTTTTTTAAAATTGTTAAATTTAAGCTTAAATAAGCTTAAATTTAAAGTTGCATAAGGTTAATGCAAACTTACCAAAATTTTAGTTAAAATTGAGGTGTGGTGTATATTTACTGAATTGGCTAAGGATCTGCCATACAGAATGTAAATCCTGCGTGAGCTCAATTTAAAAGAGTTTAAGGCCATAGTATGGCTTTAAATAAATAAAAGGGCAAAATCCACGCAGAAAGGTGGGACAAAGGAAAAAGACCAAATACAGCTGGGGTACCCAACTTTTTGTATCTGCAATGATTCAATTAAGGTTGTCCACCTGTATTTGAGGATTGTCAACCTTATTTAAGCTTTAAGATTAGACTTTGATCCAACCTTAAGGTTTAAACTGGTCTTATCCCAATTTGGACAGGAATTTCAAGCTGTAGGAACTTGTTAATAAGAGCTTTGAGTTAGTGGCGGAGTTGAATATGAATTAGCAAGATTTTGTCTCCAATTTGAATATCAATATCATTATTCTTAAGCTATTACGTAATTTTTTCAATATCTAAAGTTTAATATGTCAGTTTCTTAAACAATTGAGATTAAATAAAGGCCGGAAAGTTTTAACCTAAATGATTAAAGTGGAGGATTCAAAAAGAAAAAAATAACCTGTATACACATGATCATTAGAAATTTTGAAAAAAGGTCTTTGACTATTTGTGAGCCTGTGAGGTATGTATAACATACCCATAAGGCCACAAATGATTTTATAAACAGTTAATTTTGTCTTAAACAGACTTTTTAGTTGAAATTAAAATAAAAAATAACAAAAAATAAGTATAACTTTTTTTGGATAAACAAAGTTATAAATATTATGTCATTTTTGGATTCTACACCAAAAATGACCTAGGGTACATCCATAAGGTGTTATACCCAAAAACACTTATTTCTTGTGATATTAGAAGATTTAAGAATTTCACAGTACTAATGTAACTTGTTTAACATTTTTTTAAAATTGTTAAATTTAAGCTTAAATAAGCTTAAATTTAAAGTTGCATGAGGTTAATGCAAACTTACCAAAATTTTAGTTAAAATTGAGGTGTGGTGTATATTTACTGAATTGGCTAAGGATCTGCCATACAGAATGTAAATCCTGCGTGAGCTCAATTTAAAAGGGTTTAAAGCCATGGTATGGCTTTAAATAAATAAAAGGGCAAAATCCACGCAAAAAGGTGGGACAAAAGAAAAAGACCAAATAGAGCTGGGGTACCCAACTTTTTGGATATGCAATGATTCAATCAAGGTTGTCCACCTGTATTGGAGGATTTTCAACCTTATTCAAACTTTAAGATTAGACTTTGATCCTACCTTAAGGTTTAAACTGGTCTTATCCCAATTTGGACAGGAATTTCAAGCTGCCAAAGGGTAAATCCCAATATTCTGGCTTGAAATCATGGTTTTAAGAACTGTCAAAGCTTAATAAAGCTTAAAAACCTTAAATAAGCTTAAAACTTTAAAGTTACAAGCATCAAAACCTTATCAAAAGCTAAGGTTTGGTGTGTATTGTTATTTTACGTGGAAAAATAGCAGTAACTTCAAAAATTCATTAAAAATCCAAATCTTAATGGATTTGCTTGAACATTTCACACAGCTTAGAATTTAATATTATCTATATATAAATTAAATCTTAAGTACCTTTTATAAATAAATTTACTGGGTAATTATCCTGGAAATTTACTTTTTTAATTAAGCTCGAAGAAAATTATGATTTCTTTAAAAATTAATTAAAAATTGAGTTTAAGAGATTTCTGCTTGAAACTCTATTTTTAAGTTGTTCATGTGATGAACGTTAATATAAATAAGTTTATTTATATTGAAAACTTAAAAATAATTAGTTTAAATGAGGATTAAAGTTACATGGAGCTAAGAATAACACTGGTAACTTTAAATTGGAATTAAAAACAAGTTGCCTTAAGTTAAGAACTTTGTTTTTAAGTATGGTTTTTTCAGTTTTGACCTGAGCACGCCCTCTAAATTCATTATGAATCATTAGAGATTCTCTGACGACATAAAAAGAGTCTTTTCATCACTGTTTTTGTCAATCATTCATCAATCCACTCATATTAGAAGTTTAAACAGGTCAAGTTTTATTATTTATAAAATCTTATTATTAAAGTAATTCTTAAGTTCTTTTATTCTTTATTAATTGTAAATTAAAAGAATTGAAGTCATAGAATTAAGATTATTATTGTAATCATCAATAATATATTTTATATTATAAAATTATCATCTTAAATATCTTTTAAAATCCACAAATTCCTCTTAAAACTCTTTAATCTTAAATTTTATCATGAAAAGTTGTTTTATCTTTAAAATCATTTCTTTTAGGCGTGTTTTTTAACTTATAATCATTATTTAATATAATAACTGTTGTTGTTTGACTTGTTGTATTAAATAAATATTATAAGTAAGTTTTCTCTAAAAGTTCTATATCTTTTTTATCTAGTATTAGTTTTTTTATATAGAATTTTATTCTATAAGAATTATTTCTGCACAGTGTGTGTTATAATTCTTTTATAAATAATATTTATATTATTTATAAGTGGTTAATATTCATATTTCCACGTGTAATTGTCTCATTAAGAGCTTTACAATTCTTATTGTTATAACTGTCAGTGACTATAACAGTAATAGAAGAATTATAATTTATTATAATTATTATTTTTTATTATTATATTTTTATAATAATAATTAAATTTATTTTTTTATATAATTATTTTTAATAATTATATTTAAATTTGTGGTTATAATATTTTGTTATATTATATATTTCTACTGAGGACAGTCATAGTACTCTTGATATTGCTACTATTATCAAGAGTTTCATAGACAAACCTTACAGGATTTTCCCCTTTCTTTTCCCTTTTGAGGGATAAGCTCTACTTCTGAGTCCTCCTCCATCTGATTGGATGGAGTATTGGAATCCTCTTCTAGTAGTAATAGTAAACATTTAAGAAAACAAAAGATTTCAGAACACCAAAAATCATTTTATGGCAATTCAAAAGGAGGTACTCACCTTCAGAGTCCTGAATAGTGGGTCCTGGAAAAACTAATTTCTTAGCTTTCTTTTTTGTATTGACAATTGGTGTTGGAGAACTTGGACAAGTTTCTTCCAACAATCACTCAACAGTGGTTTGATTATCCTCTGCTTGGTTTTCTGAAAACACTAAAAGGACAAATAAATATAAGTCTTTTCTTAAAAGTGTTATTTTTTTATAAGATATGGCAATTTCCACATAAGAATTGCTTAAATATCTTTTGAAAGAATAAAATGAATAAATGAAATGAAAAAAGGAATAAAAATAACTTTTTTTATTGGTTTTTTTTTATTATTTTTATATTTTTATTTTTAAAGAATGAAACAAATGACATGATTCTGTTTAAAATTAATTTATGATATGAATTTATTTCTAATTTATAAATACCTTTTTTAATCACTAGAGTCACTCAAAGAAAGTTCTTGCAAGTCTAAGGATGTGAGAAACCACATGTAAGAGAGTACAATTGCTTTCCAACTGCCTCAATAGGTCTTAAAATCAATAAATACAAAATTATTATATCATTTTATAATTCCAAATATAATTTATTTTTGGATAAACCCAAAATGAATCTTTTTCAAAGGTCTTCAAGTAAAAATTACGGCCAGGCCCCCAAATGTAAGGTTTGACTATGAAACAATGAGTAAATATTACAAATATTTCACTTATTGTACTATGTCTGTCTCTATTTAATGAATAAAAGAAATAATAATTATAATAATAAAGTATTATTACAATTATGGCTTAGAATAATTATATTATTAAAAAAATATAATAATATAATTTATATTATAAAATTATAATATAATAAAAATGAATATATTAATATATGATAGTTAATTTATTTGAAGCTCTTAATATTGTTACCAACTAGTAGAAAGGCATAAAGAATTGTTTTTTAAGAATAAAAAACAATTAATAACCATAATATTACCAATATTAATGCTATATATTAATATAAATACTATCTTCAGTAATAAAAGAATTATTAACAGTAATAATAGAGAGAAATTATTATGAAAGAGAAAATAACCTACTTTTAACACTAAATATAATAATTTTGAAAGATTCTATGCCAAAAAATATAAATACAACTTATTTAAATTGTATTTACAAGATAAAAGAAGAGAAATTACAAATATTCTTAATTTTAGGTGGAAAAGAAGATGTATAGAGAAATATAACAAAAACAAGTAAACAAATGGGGTAATCATGTCAATATTTATGATTGAAATTGAGATTACCTTTGATCTTTTATAATATAAATGATTTATATATAAAGAAGAAAGATTTTACCTACTTATTTAATGTTTTATTGTTTTTGATGTGTCTGAGGGGGAAATAGAGTAAAAACGGCTCTATTTATAGTACATTCCTCCCTTCTTGAGTCCAGTAGGCTTCTAGTAGATGTGTAATGATGATATCCACTATAATTGATAAGTATTTTAAGGTTTAGTGATGATTACATCAGTCTCAAACCATCTTATTGCATTATTACACCATTATTTAGGGTCATCACTATAACTCTAAGTTTGATGACATCATAGGCTTGGCAGAAGCCTAAAATTTGTTGACTTTGTTAGTATTAATAATTATCTAATAGTATTCACCAATTGTATCACTTATATAACTGCTAAACTTAAAATAAGATTACAGTGAGTGATCATAAATGATCAACTTTAAGCTTAAGCTTTGATCATTAATAAATTTGAAGTTGTACACGCTAAATCCATCAGGAGCGTTAATTCTGATAGCTTTAAATCTCCTTATTAAACTTCCAAGAGAATTTCATTACATAATCAAAAATTTATTTTTGATGATTTTACTTGTATCTCATCTTTTCTGTTGAAATTCAATATTTTAAACTTCAAGCCATGATTTCAGGGGGGTTCTCCTTGAATATTATCATAAAGAATACATCATTATTCACTTATGAACTAGTAGAACCTGAATATACACTTGAGCTTTAGTTTGTACCACCTTCAAAACAAAGTGGCCAACAGCTCTAGCAATTTTGTTCAATAAACCCTTACAAGTTATAACCTTGTTTATAGCTTGTCAAATAAAGCTCATATCTGTTTTCTGAAAGTAATTAAGTGTTAACTGTATGTTTGGTTTAACTCTCTATCATGCATATTTCAAGAGATATTAGCTAAAAACCATGAATGTATGCGCTGACCAAAAAATTGCATATATTCAGCTTAATTCCTTAAGTATTAACTTTAGAGAAATTCCATAAAATTGTTTTATGTTTAGGTTTTCATGAGGAATACAATGGTGGAATTTATTTCACATGTTTTTCATTGGTTTCTGAGATAAATAATAATTTATGTCCTTTTGTGGGATTTTGAGCTTATTACTCATTAGTTATTGACTTTACAGATATACCATAAAAAATGATATATGTGTGTTTTACCATGGGGAATCCAATTTTGTAATTTATTGCACATGTTTATTCATCAGATTCCCAATTAATTTGGCATTTATGCTCTTTTATGGTACTTTTACTCATTTTAGGATAATTATTTGGAGGAATAAGTATTGTAAAGTTTTTCTTGTTACCTTTGTGGATATGTGGTCATATCTCAAAGGCTCACAATTAATCTATTACTAGAGAGGAATATAGATAACACAAATAGTTTGAAATTGATTTGGAAGACTCTTGTGAAATCAATAATTCTCCCTCAAAAATAACAATGAGAAAATTTGATATTCATATCATGAAATTGAATTTTTGTTAGCATTATGACTTCTCTCATCTTAGATTTTTTCACAATCAAAACCTTTAGAATTAACTCCTTCTTTTGAATATCATGTAGACCTTAGTAATATTTCAATTGTAAAAAAAATATTTCCAAATATAAAAATAAGTGAAATAGATAAACGTAAAATTGATTTGAAAAATTATTCTCTTAATGGAGAAATGAAAAAGAATCCCCTTCTTTTAGTTCAAAATGTTCTAAAAATACTTTTTTTTCTCTCTAAAATAAAAGAAAACATTAAGCAACTGAGTTAATTATTAATTACACCCAACCGTAGGAAATTGTAAGGTTTGAGTATGAAAAAATAAGTAAATATTCCTAATATTTTACTTATTTTACCCCTAATGTTCTTATTAAAGTAATAAAGAAGATAAATAATAATTATAATATTAAAGAAATATTATAGTTATGGACTAAAACTCTGTATATCATTTAAAAGAATAAAATAATATAATAAAAATAAATATATTAATATTAAATAATTAATATATTTATGGAAATTTATTAATGTTACAAACAAATAATAAATGTGTGGAAAATTGTTATTTAATAATAAAAAACAATTTGCAACAGTAAAATTACCAATATTAAAGCTATATATTAATATAAATACTATTTATATTAATGAAAGACATATGCAAAATAATAATAAAGAGAAATCATTATGAGAAGATAAAATAACCTAATTTTAACACTTAATATAATAATATTTAATAAATTTACACCAAAATAATGTAAAAAAACTCATTCATTTTCTTTTTTAAAGAAAATAAATACATATATTACAAATATTCTTGATTTTATGGGGAATTCAGGATTTTAGAGAGAATTTAAACAAAAACAGTCAAATAGTGGTTCAATCATGTCAAGATTAATGTTTATAATAAAGATGGACTTGATTCTTTGATAATATAATAGAATTTCATATAAAGAGGAAATTCATTACCTTTCGATATATTAAGTTAATTTTTTTCATGTGTCTGAGGGGGAAATAGAGGTAAATAGAGCTTTATATATAATGCAATACTCCCCCATAGAGTCCAGAAGGCTTCTAGTAGACGTTTAATGATGATATACATTGGAATTGTTGAGTATTTTAAGTCCTAGTGATTATTACATCCTAATTAAACCATCTTATGTCATCATTACACCATTATTTAGTGTTATCACTATAACTGTAGATTTTCTGAAATCATAGGCGTGTTGGAAGCCTAAAATTAGTGGTTTTTATTAGTATTAAGCATAATATAATAGTATTCACCAGTTTTATCACATCTATAACTGTTAAACATAAAATAAACTCTCAGTGAGTGATATTAAATGATCAATTTTAACCTTAAACTTTGATCATTAATAGCTTTTGAGTTATACACGCTAAAGTCATTCAGAGCATGAATTCTCATAGCTTGGCATGACATTAAAAATTTTCCAAGAGAATTTTCATACATAATCAAAATTCTATTTTTGATGATTTTTTTTGTAACTCATCTTTGCTGTGAAAATTTAATATTTTAAACTTCAAATGATGATTTCAAGGGGTTTTAACCTGAATATAATGATGAAATTACATAATTATTCACTTATGAGCTATTAGAGTAAGAATATCTACTCTTTTAAGTATGGACCACTTTCAAAATGAAGTGGTCAACAGCTCTTGTTATTTTTCCCAATAAACCATTGTAAGTTATAACATTGCTTATATCTTTCAAAATAAAGTTTATATCTGTATTCCTACAGTAATCACATGATTACTTTATTTTGGTTCAACTAATCATAATTCATATTTTCAGAGATATGAGCTAAACACCATGAATATATGTGCTGATCATAAAAGTGCATATATTGAGGTTATCACACTAACTATTTACTTTGAAAGTGTGACATAAAAGTGTCATATGTGTAGTTTTCATGGGGAATCCAGTTTTGCAATTTATTTGACATATTAATTTGTTTCCTTCTGAGATAATTAAGGATTTATGTCTTTTTATGGTATTTTTGCTTATTACACAGTAATAATTGTCTTCATAGATATCACATAAAATGTTATATGTGTATTCTTTCATGAGAAATTCAATGGTGCAATTTATTTCAAATTTTTATTCATTTTATTATGAGTTAATCAATATTATATGCCTTTTTATGGAGTTTTTACTTATTTTAAGATAATAATCTCATTTTGTATCATTAGAATAGGTATTGTAAAGTTATTTTGTGACCTTTTTAGATATGTGGTCATATCTCAAAGTCTCACAGACATAATGTAGGTTTTCACAATAATTCCTTTATTATCAAAGAGATATGATTTTATAATATATTAATATCAAGTAGTTTATTGAGAATTTTGGGTGGATTGTGTATTATAAAATATTTTGAGAGGCCATTTATGAATAATCAGAGGGGTCAGGTTATTTCTATTGTGGAATGATTCAATTCAAGTTCTGAAATCTTAAATTTATTTTGGAAAAAATAGAATAATATTACTTTGCATTAATTCAAAGAAAAAATCAAATTTCAAGAATAAAACCTATACAAAACTATCATAAGAAAATGTTTTTCAAGAAAAAATTCATTGTAATTTGAATTTAACAAGGAATTTCAATTATTTTATTTCAAGTGGTTTAAAATGAAAGTGATATATATGTAATTTGTGTGATGAATAAACTTTGAAGTAAGATAGTTCAATCTCAATATCAGAATCTCATAGTAAGATTTTAAGATAAAAGACCTATGAAAGGTACTGTGCAATAGTAGATGGAAAAAGAGGATACTTTGATATTAAGAGAGTTAGAAATCATTCATTCATGGCTCTTGATTTCATATATGTTTGAAAGTTACTGGTTTATGTTCAAAGAATTGGGTGGAAGAAAGGAGTTCTCAGGATTTAAAGAAGCTACATAATTGCATTTGCTTGATGTTAATTATTTATTAAGCTTTAAGATACAGTTTGGAAGATTACCAAATAATAATGTAAAGTTAAAGCCCATTATAAAACAAATTGGAAGCTGGGTTGGAACTGCTACCCCTTGCGGCCAGGGTACCTTTGCTTCATGGTGAGTGATACTATTGGCATATTTTATTGAATAGAATCTAAAAGGAAAGTATATATTTCTTGAAATGACTTTTTGGGGGGGGGAGCTTGTGGGAATTAGGGGTACCAGACCTATCAAAATCTATTTTGATTAGATTATGGGTCTTATTGACACTCAAGGTGGACATACCAAGCCCCTATTCCCGGAAACATTGTGAAAATGCTTCCAAAGAAGCTCAAGGGTCTAAAATCTGCTTTATGTGGGGATCTGGTGATCTCTCTAGTGAAAAACCTCAGGAAATTAAAAAAATGAAAATGGGGAAATGCAGGGCTTATGGGCTTAGAAAAGAGCCTATTAAAATATGGAAAACAGGGGAAAAGCTATCAAAAGTGAAACAAAATGTGTGGGAGTTTATGGTTACTTAAAGAAGGAGGAAAGAAAAAGGTAATTTTGGCTATTGGTAAAGTAAACAGTGCTGAAAAAGTTTTTGGAGGCAGGTTTTTGGGGGAAAAAATAAAGAAACATGGTTTGGAAATACTTAATAAATTCTTTTTTGGAATTGTGTCATTGAAAAAGAAAATGTTTTTGGTGGTGAGAAATATTTTGGAATATTGATGTGTTTGCTTTCTATTATTTTTAGGGGGGATGTGAAAAAATATTTGGAAAAATTGGAAAGTTTTTTTGTTTTTTTAATTGGAAAGGGTCCAGGGAATTCCCTTTGTGTTTTTACCATTTTGATTATCTGCTTTTACAAGCACCCTATTCAAATTAGGAAACGTTTTACATGAGCCCTGAGTGATATCTTACCTACAAAAATAGGAGAGAAATGATTCAAAATAGATTTTTGAATATTTAAAACCAATAATTCTTGTTGATATTTAAAATTTACCAATTTATTTTAAGAAAAAGATAAATGAATTTTTTTGAGTAAGCAAATCTATGGATTAAAGAACAGGTCTAGATTACAGATAGGATTTGACCAAGGGTGACTCCATATGGAGCATAAGCTTAAATAAAATCTATGAAGTGCCCAAATGGAAGATAATTCAACACCTAATAGAATTGTGGATTTTTTCATTTTAATGCAAAAACAATGAGATTCTGAATGATAACCTGTTAAATATACCCCAATATTGGTTTGATTAATTTTTTTGAATCTTGGAATTTTTGTTTTTTACCTAACCCATACTTAATATCAGTCCTAAGGCATGAATTACTATCTTCACATAAAATTATCTAAGAGGGGAAAAAGACAGTGAAGAGAGCCAGGTTACTATGATTTCCAGCTACAGTGCCTTGAGGAATTTTTTATATTGTCTTAATAAGTTAATTAAGAAAGTCTGGGAACCTTTTTACAAAGGCCAAATCCCATTCACTTAATGGAAACTAGCAAATAAAATACTATTTTGCAAAACAAAGGAGATACTAAGCACCTCTGACCTCTGAAACCATGTCTATTCTTGATAACCTAGCATAGATAAAAAATATAAGTATTAATGAAAATCATTTTAGACTAATATCCATGGAATACCCTCATTTCAGCCAGATCTTATCAGACTATTAGCCTGAACCATGTAGAAAATGAGGTAAACATTAAGAAACTAATTAAAAATACAATTATTAATGAAGATCTGTGAAACACTCAGAACAAATAGGGGTGGTGGATATATTGAATTCAAATGAAACCAAATTTGACTTCATGTACTCAAGTAAATGCTTTTCTTAAAGGCCCTTTTCATTATTCCACATGAAACACTGAGTATACTGTGGTATTCCATACCATTTTTTTTTCACCAGGCTCAAGCTCATAGTACCCCAAAACAGCAGTCAATCCAGCCTACAGGCAGACTTACACTCAAATTTTACACCAAAAGGTCAACTTTACAGCAAGAAGCTGGATTTAACTCATAAAACCATGGCACAGGCACCAAAGGGAAGTGTATGTGTTTAAATAACTTATTCAATTTCACTATGCATATGTAAAAAATCAATTTACATATAGCAAACTAGTTACAACAAATGAGGTACCACCCTTTAAATTACACACCCCACCCAGCTTTACACCCCCTTACAGCCACAGGACTCATGCAGCAAGAAAATGACACATGCATTAGTCATACAGCCAACTTGCATTCAAAGTCACATGATGCAAAGCTCAACTCCATGGAATTCCTGCAATTCATTTACAACACAGCCCCAGGAGTACCTTATCTTATATCCACAGTAACCCCACTTAAAACCTTAAAACATAATTACTTACACCACTCATCACCTCATGCAAACCAAAGCTAGTTACAACAGGCTGCATGCAGTACACAATTCCAATTAAATCTCAACCACATGACTATGCACAGCATGTGTCAAAATCAAAAATCACATCATCTCATAAAAAACAGTAAATTCACCAATGCAAGAAGTTATCACCTGACTTCATTTTAAAGTTCAAAAAAAAAAAAAACAAACATGACACCTGCATAAATTACACAGCCATTTCTACCCAACCTAAAATAGGACATATGCAAAGGAATTACAAGGTCATCATGTGATACTGCATCCACCAACAGAATATCATGTGACAGGAAAGAGGCTGTGCACAACAAAATCCCCAGCCAAAATTGAATCACCTCATGTATGCAAGGAAAATTCAAGAATATCACATCATAATTAGTTCACCAAAAGACAATCATGTGATAAATGGAGGCTGTGCAGAAAGAAAATTATCACCAAACCTTAAATCACCTGACCCATGCAAGAAATGTCCTCACCAAAAATGGAGTCACATTATGAAATCAAGAGGAATTAAAGTGGAAAAAGACAGCTCCCATGGAGGGCCCTCTGGGCTCCCAAAAAGGTATAAATAGAGGGGCTCTCTCCCCCAAATTTCAAAATCCCCCCCCATGCACAATATATCCTCTGCACATTACAAGCACAGGAATAAGTCATCCCTCACCTGGGAGGTAGTCCAGTATATTATAGTAAAAATTACTTGCCCAGTAGCTAAGCTCAGTGGAAGTATAGTGTTGAAGATTACCCAGTAGCTAAGCTCATTGGAATCTTATTATTATTAAAATAAAAATAAAAAATTACCCAGTACCCAAGATTAGGGTTACTACTCTATTAAAATACTTTATCCAGTAAAATTAACACCATTATCAAGACTTAAAAATAACTTACCCCTTTAAAAATCCAATATCAAAGAATCTTACCTTTTAAATTTAACAAATACAGTTTTATCTTATTATTAACCACTCTTAAAGAAATAAAAACCTTTCAAAAAAATTATTTTATTATATTAAAACCTTAACTTAACAAAATTACCTTTATCAAACTCATCAAATTTCTCAGAAAACCTTAAATAACCCATCCTACCAAGGATTTATCACCAAGAAGAAACCACTCACCTAAATTTAACCAAAAAAAAATATTAAAACTAAACAGACAAGTATTCCAATAAAATCTCAATTAACCAAAATTACTGACATTATTTTTCATATTGTTTATTGAATAGGTCTGATCTGAGACTGCTGAATTTTGTCTTCTGCAGTTGTAAAGCCACTTACTAATTTTATTTTGGTTTGTGAGCTCCAAGGAAGATTTTGTTCAGTATTTTAGGAGGGGCAGGCAATACACCCTTGCCACCCTTGGTTACAGGAGTTATTAGCAATTCAAAACTAGTTACCTGTGATTTCCCCCTCCAGGTACTGCCTCATTTTAATCCCACACAAGAGGAGTTCCCACATCTGGTGTCCCAACAGTGGCCGATAACCTCAACTCCAATAAAAATTAAATTAAAATCAATAAATTATAAAATTCTTAACCACTCCAAGAATACTAGTTTTCATAACAAAAACTGGATTCAAATAATCAAAATCAGCAAAAACCATCATCTCAAGAATCTGAATCATCAACTCACTCTGATAATTACTATTATCCACCAAAGCAAGAAACAGAACTAGGAGAGGAATCAGAGAAATATTCTAATTTTCCTATTGCAACACCAAGAACCAATAAAAGGGACTTGAAGGTTGTGGAGAAATTTTTCCTTGATCTCCTTGAAAGAAATAAAATCAATAACTCAATAACAGAATCAAAGGAAGAAATAAATAAATCAAAAATGGATAAACCATCATCATCAAAATTACCTGGTAGTATTGGAGAAATCCAGGAAGAAAACTTTAATGAAGAAACTGTTGAAGGACAGGAAGACATGTCTTCAACAGAGAGACTTCAGCATAAGATGCTAGAAATGCAAGCAGAATTACTAGCACTAATCAAAAAAGAAGGAAAAATATAAATCATCAAGTTATACTCCACAAAATAGTCCACTTGAAGAACAAACCACCCTTCCAATATCATTCAGGCAGCATGGATCACCTTCACCTTATCCTAGACCCATGGCCACATCAACACCTTATACAGAACAAAAAAAAGTACCTTACCAAGAAGAGTCAACATTTCTTCCCAAATGCCAACTCCATTACATCAAGAAATTCCAAAAAACACTACTCCAATAGTAAAAATCAGAGCCAAGGATTATAATCTGTGGTTTGATGGGAAGGATGTTGAAAGATTCATCAAGAAAGTTGAAAATATTGCAGAAATTGAAGGAGCAAGTGGAAGAGACATTGCAAGACAAATAGCATTTTGGACAAAAGATGAAGAAATAAGTTATCATATTGAAGGAATGCCAGGATATGAAACAGCTGATTGGGATCAATTAAAAGTGGATATGAAAAGAAGATGGAGAACAGTCTCACCTGAAAGAAGATACAGATTATCCTCAATCACTGATTTGTTCACAAAGACTCAACAAGAAGGTGGAATAAGAAACATGACACAGTACAGAAAATTCATTGGGGAATATGAAGCAATCATCACTTACCTCAAAAGATACCAATATATCCAAGGTGATATCAATCATAACCAGGAAATATTGGCCAGCATTTCCACTAGTGTTCAAGAATCAATTTACAAAGAAATGATTAAAGACAGAGCTATGGTTCAAGCCTTGGATGGGGGTTACATCATTCCAAGATTGGATATTTTGAAATTATACATTGAACAAGACTTGGAGGCCAAGGTACTGATTCAACAAAAAGAATTTTCTAAACCAAAACCTCCAGAAAAGAAAACAAGATTTGAGGATGAAAGCTGGGATGAAGTTTTAAAACAAGTAAAAGAACTCACCCAAAAGATCAAAAATCCTCCACAACCAGAACCTCAGCCAAGAAATGAGGGAAAAGAATCAGTTAAACAAGTTTTAAATCAACTCAAAACACTTTCAGAAGCAGTTAATCCACCAAGAAGGAACTGGAACAATAATCAAGAGCAAAGATTACCTCAAAATAATCAGCCATACAGGAAAAGGAATCCTTTACCACCATTTTCATCCAGTTACCAACCATACATACCAGCTCAAATGGCTCCAAGACCACCATTGAAGTGTGCTTACTGCAAGGAAGAAGGTCATACAGAAACTAGATGCACTCACCTTGCTGAAGATTTGGACAAAAGAATTTTCAGAACCCAAGGAGCATCTTACCTCTTCCCCAATTATCAGAAAGTACCTATGGAAGGAAATGAAAGTGCCAAAAACATAGTCAGGGCTTTTGCAAAAGAACAATCAGAGCTCAACAAGAAATTTATGGAAAAACCTATTGCCAAAGAGAAACCAGAAGAAGAGGTTAAGCCCACTGAAAAGAAATCAGAAGATAAATCAACCTCAATTGCTCATGTTGAAGATTGGTCAAATTGGAAACCACCTACCATTTCCTCAGCCAATGACCCTTTTGAATCACACATTGGACTAAGACAGACCAAGCAAAGGCTGGAAAGACAATCCCAAAATCAAGAGCCAAAGAAGAAAGCTGAAATTCCAGGAACTTACATTGAAGAAGAAAAGGAAGAAGAAAGAGTAATAATTCCTACCAAATTCCAAAATTCAAATATTCCAAAACCAGACCAACCTGAGGAGGAAATTGAAAATATTGCCAATAAGGATGAAGATGAAGAAATTCCCAAAGAAGAAAAAAAGTTCAGAAAACCTCCAAAGAAACAATTTGAAAACAAATTGGAAATTGACAAAATCATTAAGAAAATTATGCAACAAAAGATCAACCTCACCATTGAAGAAATCTTGAGGATGTCACCCAATTTTGTTCATAAATTACAAGAATTATCAGAAAAAGACAAGGAGAAAATTAAATCACTCAACTCAATGGATCTTCAAGAAAGACCATTAACATTTGGATTCAAAGAAATACCAAAGCCCAAGATTCATTATGCTTGTCCTTTGGGATTCATGGAAATCTTCATTGGAAAGGAAGAATATCCTATCAGAGCATTAGTGGACACTGGTGCAGAACTCAACATTATACCAGAAGAAATAGCAATCAAAGCCTCACTCACAACAAGAAATCTTAACATGAACCTTAGGGGAATTGGAGGCCATACCACTTCATTGGTGGCACTATCAGAATTTACTCCAATCATCTTGGCTTCAGGAGAAGAAACTCAAATTCACTTTTTTATTGCAAAAGGATCTGTCCATACAGTACTTGGAAGACCCTTCTTGGCAGACAACAACATTAGACTAGAATTCTCCCATAAACAAGGTGAAATACTGAGCTATCAAGAATCTGATGGAAGAAGATTATGCATGCCAATATGCAAGCCTCAAGCACTTGGATGGCAAACTGGACCACCTAGAGGAATGGATTTATGCAACATGGCAACATTGGTCAGAAATACACCAGGAAAGAAGCTTCAAAATGAAAAAGGTGACAATACCATGAACAATTTGGCCCAGAAGACCCAACATTTATCCATATATCCAAAAAGGGATAAATTTGGTCAAGATTTACAAAATACCCAATGGCCAAACAACCTCAAAAGACAACTTGAAGACTCAACCTCTGAAGATGAATTACCCAATATAAGTTACAAGCCAATTAACAATAAGGAAGAAACATTCCAAATTTTGGTGGATGGAAATGAGAGAATACATGGAAACCCTTTCAAACCTAAACCCAGAAAGAAGAAAGTCAGATTTAGTGAGCATCATGAGCTCTCAGATGAAGAAATTATAAATGACATTAAAAAAGACCTCATAATTATGGAAGAAAGAGACAAAAACACATACCATATCAGCTTCTTGGACAGACCATTGAACAACCAAGAAGAACATTATGAATGGCAACTGGAAAACCCTGAATTCATCCAACAACCTCCCAATGAAGATGATGAATCAGAATCCATCTTAGAAAATGAATACAACTACATTTACCTGCCATACATTACCTTTGAAGACCTTTATGGAGATGAAGCTCAAGAAATTTCATGTGAAGATAAATATTTATGTCAACTTCCAGGAGCAAACTTGAACAAGATCCAATTCCTAGAACTACTAACTGAAGAGGGAATTAAAGGTAACCTTGAAAATCAATTCTGGGATGAAATATTTCAAATGGCCACACTACCAAGAAGAGGACTTTACTTTAATCAAATTTGGGCCCAGTGGTACCTGGGATTAAATGGATCAACATACCAAACAGGAAGACTAAAGTGGGCTGGACATGGATACATATTTATTGATGAATACTTGTGGTGGTCAGAATTTCCATCAGAACAAGAAATTGAGGAAATAAATGCCTTTTTGGAAGCCCTCAAAGATCTTATTTTGGCCAGATTACTCAACAGACACTTACCTTTCCCACCTGGGGGAGCTCAACTTTAAATAAATCAACAAAATCAGGATTTCTTTTTCTAAAATGTATCAGTATCACCCATAAAATGTATCATTAGTTTCTTTTTTTCATTTTTTTTTCTCTCAAGAGTCAGTGACCTCCTGCCTTATCAAAGAGAAAAATCATTCTTATAAACCAAACAAAAAATCACCATTTTCCTTCACCAAAACCCAATCATCACTAGGCAGTGACTTCCTGCCTTATCAAAGAGGAATATCAACTCTCATCAAATCAAATCAATAATTCCACTCACCAATAAAAAAAACAACAACACAATAATAACCATAAGATCACTAGGCAGTGACCTCCTGCCTTATCAAAAGAGGAAAATACTTTTTATCAACCAAATCAAAACAATTTCACTCACCTAGAAAAAAGAAACAACAATCAACCATAAGATCACTAGGCAGTGACCTCCTGCCTTATCAAAGAGGAAAATCAATTCTTATCAATCAAAATCACCAATATCACTCACCCAAAATCAATCATCACTAGGCAGTGACCTCCTGCCTTATCAAAGAGGAATATTCAAATTCTTACCCAAACTTATCACCCAAAAACCCATTAAACCTACTCTAAAAATCTTTTTATAAATAAATCAAATATTATTGCCTTTTAACACTTCAAAAAAATTCACCAAATTCTTCAAAATGAAATTATGGCCATTAATTGAAGAAAATCCCTGGTCAATGGACACAGATATCAGCTGGATAGAAGAAAAAGAAGTCTGGGCCAATTACATTAATCAAGAAGGAATAGATGAAAATCCTGACTGGTTCTTTAAAATAAAACCAGAACCCTGTCCTGATATTTTCACCATAATACTTCCATATATTGAGTTTGAGGACATCTTTGAAAAAGAAAAATCACCATCAGAAAATGTTATTCCTCACCCATGGAAAGAATTACCTGGATTCAACCTTACAAAATATGAATTCTTAGAGTTACTGACCTGGGATGGAATTGATGGCAACCTTGGAAACCAATACTGGAGTGAAATATTCCCCATGGATGAAAGCCTCAGGAAATCATTATTTTGGAGGACCTGGGAATGCCAAAACTGGTTCAACCTCCAGGATTTTGAAATCAAGAAAGGAAAAATAAGCAAGACCTCAGTAGGATATACTGTAAATAATACCACATGGGATTGTCACTGGGAGGAGACCCTTATACCAGCAATATTCAGCCTTAGAGGTGGTACAACTAAATTAAATTCAGAAGAATGGAACTCTTTCTGTCAAGAGTACTTGTTTAAGAGTCTAGAAAGAGAAAAATGCAGGGGAAGAAATTTGATCAAACAAGAATTAGTGAAGAAGGTACTTGGTCAAAGGAATTAATTAGAAGAAATAGCACCTGCGAAGTCCTCAATTTTTTTCTTAATCATCCATACCATCTCCATTTATCTTATTATTTATTTCTTTAATTTTCATTTACCTTTTTTTTATCTTTCTTCTTTAAAGCTCAATTCTTTTTTTATACTAAAAATAAAAAATAAAAATAAAAAAAGAAAAAAAAAGAAAACAAAAAAAAAAAAAAAAGAAAACAAAAATTTTTGAATAAGCTTCAATTCATATAAGCTTTGAAGGGATAAATAGAACATAAGCTTACCTAATATCAAGGGTTTTGTCTTATAATTCTATTTATTTATTTATTTTATTTTATTTTATTGTTCAAAATAAATAAAAAATCCACTTATAATTAAATTCAAAAAAAAAAAAAAAAAAAACAAAAAAAAAAAAACAAAAAAAAAACAAAAAAAAAAAAACAATTAGTTTCAATTGACTTTATATTAGAAGATGATAACTATAAAGGAAACAATATCTTACATGACATTATAATTCTATTTTAGTCTTTCCTGATTTTATGATATATGCTATTCCACTTCTAATTCTATTAGTTAAAAAAATTACAAAACAAAAAAGAGATTCTCAGCTTACTGACCTCCTTTACCTCTATTTGATTGATTTATTATTTTTTATCTTTTATTTTAATTTAATTTAATTTATTTTTTTGATTATTTATTTTATTTTTATTTTTTTATTTTTTATTTAAATCCTATTTTATTTCATTCTTATTTTATTTTATTTTACTTTTTTTTTATTTTTTTTAGTTTTATGTTTTATTTTTTTATTTTTATTTTTTTATTTTCTATTTTCTCTTATTTCTCTTTTTTGATTATTTCCACTGACCTCATTTCATTTTGAATTTGATCCTTACTGAAATTAAGTTTTTGATTTTGTTTACTTTATTGTATTTTTTTTATAAATAAAAAAAAATAAAATAATAATAATAAAAAATAATAATAGAGATGAAGTAACTGAAGACATAGCCTATTCATCTCAAGTTCAGGAGGCCTAACAAGGTGCTACAATAAGCTAAGTAGCAAAATCTTTACTAATAATAACCTAATAATATATATATATATAAAATAAAAATAAAAATATAATAAAAAATAATAATAAAAAAATCAATAAAATAGATAAAAAATAATAGTAGTAATAATAATAAGAACAAGTACAAACTTACCCTATGATCCACTTCACTTAGAAGGGTAAATAACCCGACCTAAATCATTACGAGGGCGAAGGTAGTAGGGCCCCTTAGTTTTTTTTTGAACATTTTTGTTAGAACGAAGAAAGGATGAGGGTTGAGGATCCAAAAGTCTGGGATCCACCTCTCCATTCAAAAAGGAATAAAAAGCCGACGCCGCTATGGGTGTAGGCTTGCGATGGCTAGGGGAGTCCTCAGGTGTAATCCAAATATCACCGAGGGCTGGTGGTGATGGGGGGAATGTTGGAAAAGGGCCATTGGCAGTAAGCCATTCCCACACTGACTTCCTCAACCTGTTGGTTGGAGGAATGCCAAGAACGAGGTCTTCTAGCTCCTCGGTGGTGAATGGTTGGAAAGCGTTGAAAAAGTCGGCAGCAAAGCCAACGTCATAGGAGCTCATCGTTATTCTAAAACGGAAATATATATATAAAATAAATCAATAAACAAAATAATAAACAAATTAACCTCTAGCAAGGAAGACGAAACATACCAAGGTTGGCAGTCAAGATAAACGCAAACAGGTATTGGATCAATGGCTGAGATGGATAGAAAAAAAAAACCATGTCCTCTCTGGCCCTTTTATCAGGAAGGAAGCTTCAGCACTTCGACTCTATCCTTACCTTGGAATCAATCCAGCTGTCTAAAAAAGGAAACCCAAGCATGAGAAGAACTAACCGTCAGCAGTCCCGACGTCAGTCCATCAACCGTTGGGTGTCGAAAGAGAGAATGAAAACAAAGGAAATGCTTTCGGAGGAGACTTTACTTACGTGACCTGGGCGGAACGTTGGATGATATTGGTACGACTTGCAGATGAACCGTCTATTCTCTTTATTTACATTATCCCACTCTAAGCCCAATACCAGAAGAGGAAGGCAATAATAATAATAATAATAATAATAAAAGAGTGAAAAGATATGATACATACCGGAGCTTGTTAAGATCACATAACAAAAAACCTATGAAAACATCAACACTAGCTAGAACATACGTCAAATATTAAGGATAAAAAATAACAAGACTTTACGGAGGATCTATAATGCAGCTCCAATTACAATTGAGACCTCAGCTATTAAATTCGTTTTGAAGGAGGGAAGGAAACTGAACACATTAACCACAACGCTAAAGACAAGCTTGAATAATTTCCCTTCAGGGGAAACGTTTACAGGTCACACCCATTGAAGCACCTCCATTGAAATTCCTAGCGGCCATCAACATGTCCAATTTGCCTCTAAGCTACGTCAATGATCATCTAAAAGCTGTCTAAGCTAAAATAACTATCAGAATCAGAGGCACCAACAAATGTCTTCAACCGCGCCAACAGCTAAGCCCACTGCTACTTTAGGTTGGATCTCACCCATCGGTTTTGCTACCAAGATCGCGTCACTTCCAATCATCGTGCCGCACGAATCCAGATATTTGACCATTTTCATAGAGGACAAGGGCACTTTTAAACCCCAATTTCTAATAATTTATTGACTCAATATGCTCCAACTCCTGTCGCACAAATTTGGTTTACCAGAGCTTTGCAGCATGAGAATTCCTCGTCAAGCTTAGTGCTCTCGGCTTGCTATTGAGCGGGTTGAAGAAGGCTTTAAGTATATCACGACAGCTCAACGTTGCTATGGGGGCAGCAAGAGATCAATATAGACTGTATTGGTATCACAAAACACCGCTGGAAATAGAATTTCGGTTGCATCATTAGGTTGCGAGACTCAAGAGCCGTCGAAACCCAAAAGCACCATGATGGTGATGGCGCCAAGATCCTTGTTTTTCAGTCGATAAAGTAATGATAGGGTAATCCGTCAGCCCCCTCCAGCTTGAAATTGATCAAGCTCACCAGATACAACTGATGCCGCCGGCTATAAGGTTGAATGGTCATTAACTGAATAAATACCCGAAGAATGTCTAAGAGGTCCCAAGAGGGTTTATGCCTCTTTATCGTTTGAAGAGATCCCAACGACTGGATTTTCAGCAGTAAAAGTGTATCTTGAAGCCTTACAAGAGCACTTTTTCACCCGATCAAAGTTTAAGCACCCTGAATGGTGTTGAAACATTTATAAACAATAAAATAACCCACCTGATGCACCCCAAAAAGGGTTTTAGAGTACAATACACCCCAGCCGACTCAACTATTCAACAAAGTGAGAGGTTGAGAGCACCGACATATTAAAAAATAAACCACCCGAAGTGGTTGAAAGCACAATAGAGTGCTTATCAAGGTGATTATGAATGGAAACAGCCTACCCGAAGCATCCTGGAGGGTTCTAAGAACTTCTAAACCATCCTGTAAAGCTTACTACCTTACCTTCTAACAATGACAGGGTAAAATAAAAAAGAAATAACAATAAATTAAATCACTTTCAACTATATAAAAAATAATAATAAAATAAAATAAACCATCAAAAAAAAAAAAAAAAAAAAAAAAAAAAAAAAAAAAAAAAAAAAAAAAAAAAAACAGTATTTATATACACATATATATATCATGAAGAAGAAAAAGAGGGCTTTGAAGAATAAAAACAATAAAAAGTCCTCAACATGACTTTAAACTGTTGACATTTTTTTATTTTTTATGACTTGGAAAATGATAATAAATTGATAAGAGTCCTCAGCATGGCTTTAAACTGCTGGGTTTGCTTACTTTAATTAGATAATTTTATGAATTTTTTTATGCTACAGGGCTACAAATAACAAAACATGTCCTCAGCAAGACATTAAGCTGCTGGTTTCTTCTGTTATTTCAATTAACTAAAAATAATTTTTTACTTTTACAGGGCTTTAAAATAATTTAAAAAAAAAAAAATATGCCCTCAGCATGGCTTAAAACTGCTTAGTTTTTTTATGAATTATAATTTTGATTTTTTTTGGCTGATTGAATTTTTTATTTTGAAATTCTACAGGGCTATAATAAAAAAAAAAGAAAGCCCTTAGTATGGCTATAAACTGCTGGGGTTAAGTTTTCTATCTTGCATTTTTTATGCTGATTTTATTTTCATTTTTTTTAAGTTGGACTTATAAAGGATATGAGCCCTCATCAAGGATTTAAACTGATGATTTTCTTATATTCTTGTTTTTTATGTTTACAATAAATTATACTAACATATTTGATTTGGCTTTTACAGGTATTCAACATTAAAAAAAAAACAAAAAAAAACAAAAAAAAAACACCTTCAGGATCTTATAAGATTAAGAAAATGATTTTTAAATGAGAGGAGTCCTTAACAAGACTTTAAACTGTTTAATTTAATTATGCAACTTGGCTTTGAATATAAATCAAATCCCCTGAAAACCAAAAATTATCAAATAAAAGTGTTTGGACAAAAGAGGAGGCCCTCAGCAAGGCTTTAAACTGCTTATTTCTTTTTTCATTCTTAATTTGTCTTGGATACAAATGGAGCTGACACATTTAATTGTGCTACAGGTTTTCAATATACAAATGAGCCCTTAGTATGGCTATAAACTGCTTCTTTTACTTTATTCCTCATGATCTTTTTATCTTTGATATTAAATTGAACTGACATATTTTACCTTTTATATGCTACAGGGACATAAAGGACAATGCAAGCCCTCAGTATGGCTATAAACTGCTTATTTTGTTTTATTTTTCATTCTTACTTTATTTTTTTGGATATTAAATTAAAACTGATATATTTCATTTTTTTGATAGGAGTCCTCAATAAGACTATAAACTGTTTAATTCAACTTACAACTTGGCTTTGAAGATAAATCAAAACCAAGATTCCCAACAAGGACTCAAAGTAAAAAATTAACCAAGAGTCCTCAATAAGACTATAAACTGTTTAATTCAACTTACAACTTGGCTTTGAAGATAAATCAAAACCAAGATTCCCAACAAGGACTCAAAGTAAAAAATTAACCAAGAGTCCTCAATAAGACTATAAACTGTTTAATTCAATTTTCAACTTGGCTTTGAAGATAAATAAAAACAAAAAATTCTCAACAAGAAATCAAGCAGCTATCAACAAAACAATAAACCAATGGTCCTTGGCAAGACCATAAACTGCCCACCATTAGAATTATCAACAAGGACTCAAAGCTAAAACACAAACAACCAATGGTCCTTAGCAAGACCATAAACTGCCTATTTGAAGTATTTAAAAAGATTGGAAAAGGACTAAAAAAGGAGGATAAGTCCTAGGCAAGACTATAAACTACCTAAGGTTTTATTTCCTATTTTTTCTAATTTTATTTCATTTTGAAAAAGAATTGGAAAGATGTACTGACTTAAACTTTTGAACATATTTTTATTTTATATTATTTTTTATCCCAAAATTCAGCTATTTCTTTTCACTAAGAATTAGGGGCATATCCCAATCATGAGCTCAAGAATATTCTATTATACCTTTCCTACTATTACAAAAAGAGCCATTAAGTTGGCTTAATTTTTCAACTCAATAATAACAATAATCATTAAAAACAAAACTCTACATCAAGTATTATTTTTTTTAAAAAAAATGATCAATTTATTTGAAATATTTCTTCAATTACAAGAGAGTGATTGGAACTTATTTGAAAGGAAGAAGTATTTGTGCCATGAAGGCATTAATTGAACTCTGAAGGAGTTATTTATATGAAAAACTCCTAAATTGATGACATAATTTGGGGAATTTACATATTAATAACACCTCAATGTGCTATTTATTCCAAATGGAATTTAAAAAGCCCCCCAAAGAGCAAACAAGAGTTTTTTTTTAATTGTACAAATTTTCAATTTCACTGTTTATATTTCTTAACAACTCAAATGCATTTATGGGTAACAGAAAATCTGAACCATAAAGGGGATGGACTTTAAATAAAGTCTGAGTCACAATTATGATTCCAAAAGGAAGAGTTGTGGCATCATAAGGGTCATTATATGAATAAAGGACTCAAATTATGATCATTCAATTATGTAATATTAATCATAAATACTCTCAAGAGCACCAATTTTTTTACTGATTGGCACAAATTACCACCTTCAACCAAACAGTTCCATGATCTTAATTGTGATTCAGGTTTATTTCATTTAAATTGTGATTTTTACTCAGATATCCCACTTAATGGTTATTTTATACTTACATTAAAAAAAAACTTATTATTGAATCATCATCAAAATAACATTATGTAAATTTTATGTATCATTATTTATCCTTATCAAAATCACTAAAAAAAATAAGGGGTGGGTAAACTTATTTCTTACACTATCCCTTATAGTGGAAGTTTTGGGGGAATGAGAACATATCCTCTTCAAAATTTGAAAACCAACTCAAGATTTTTAAATGGAGAGGGGGGCCCTCATCCAAACAAATATTATTAAAAAAAATATATCAATAAATCAATATTAAAATCAATTTTAAATCATCTTATTATTACAATTTTTTATTTTTTGTTTCTTTATAACAGGTATAATTCAGGAATATAAAAGAAAAAAGGGCATAAATTGTTTTGAAGAAATAGCAAGAGAATTGGGAAACAACTTATCATAGGACAATTATTCAGAATACTGAAAATGAAGAAGATTATTTATGAAGAAAAGCAGGAGTTCCTTATGGACTGAACTTTGGACAACACCAGACCTTGGAAATTTCTTTTATTCTGGATTGAAACTCAATTGGAATTCAAGAACCACTGGCCAGGATTTATGGACTGAAGGATGACTCACTGGATTGATTATTGACTCAGGACTCACTCAACAGGATGGACCAACAAGATTATGAAAACACTCAACTCAAATTGCCCTTGGGATTTTAAAGAAGCTTGAAGACTCAAGAGGTCCTCAGCATTACACTAAACTGCTTCCCCTGTGGACTTGGGCAGGGAAACTTATAGAAAATAACAGCCAAGAAGCTGGAGGGGATTGTCCTAGTCAGGAGAAGTGCTGAAGGACCATTTTTGTCCTCAGCATGACAATAAACCGCTCCCTTTGTGTAACAGGAACAAGGGGTTTTACAGGTGTTTAGCATTATCAAATTGGCCAAAATGAACAAAGTGGAGTCCCAAGCCATCAATTAAAGCAATAAAATTCCTCATCAAGAAATAAAACAACCAGAAGAATCTTGCATCAAGTGGGAATCATGAAGATTGAAGAATAAAACAAGAGTCAAGTGGAATCCAAAATCAAGCCCAAAGCAGCTCAAGAAACAAGATAAGCCCTTGGATTAGGCCAGGAGGTCCTTGCATGACTTAAACTGCAGGACTTGTATACCTAATATACAGGGGTTACACACCTAGTTGTAGGTCCTGTATGACCTTAAACTACATTTTTATGGAAGAAAGAAGAAAGAAGAATTGTGAAGACCTCAAGATTTCAGGACACTAGCAAATTCTTAGAAATAATTAAAAAAAAAAAAAAAAAAAAAAAAAAAAAAAAGAAGAGAAAAGAAAATAGAAGAAAAAAAAAATCACTAATTGAAGATGGATCACCAAATTTTAGCAGCCAAATATAAATCAGTCCTGAAGAAGGTGAGACCAGTCAATGAGCCAATGCCTCAAGACCTTAACCCACCTTTGGAAAGACCACCTTTGTCAAGAGATCCTTATGAAACACCCTTATCACCAAAACCACCTATATTTCAAGAAACCTTCAAGGTCACCCATGAAAGACTCCAAGCAGTCAATTTTGGCCCACCAGGATGGTTATCAAATTAAGAAATAAATTTACTCAAAAATGTTATTACCTTAAGGGAAAAAGCAATAGCCTTCTGTGAAGAAGAAAGAGGATTACTCAAACACTCATATGGAAAACCTTACAAGATACCAGTAATACCTCATGAACCTTGGCAGAAGAAGCCAATTCCCATACCCAAATCAATTTTACCTCAGTTTACTGAATTAATCAGAGAAAGAATTAGGACTGGACTCTATGAGCAATCCACCTCAAGCTACACCAGCCCAATCTTTTGTGTGGCCAAATCAAATGGGAAACTCAGAATTGTCCATGACCTTCAAGAACTCAACAAAGTCACCATCAAGGATGCTGGCTTACCACCTCATATTGAAGAATTTGTAGATGCATTTGCAGGAAGAGCATGCTATGGACTGGGAGATATCATGAGAGGATATGATGAAAGAGAATTAGATGTCACTACAAGACCCCTCACTACTTTTGAAACACCCCTTGGAAGGATGCAACTCACAAGACTACCCCAAGGAGCCACAAACTCAGTAGCAGTATACCAAGCCCAAATGACCTGGATACTCCAAGAAGAAATACCAGAAAGTGTAGGAATTTTTATTGATGATGGAGGAATAAAAGGACCAAGATCACTTTACAATCAAGAAACACTACCAGGAAGCCCCTCAATCAGAAGATTTATATGGGAATATGCCATAACTTTGGAAAGAATTCTATTCAGGATTGAAGAAGCAGGACTTACTATCTCAGGATCAAAGTTTGCATGCTGTGTGCCAGCTTTGGACATAGTAGGGCATGTTGTATCATTCAAAGGAAGAACAATCTCAAAACAAAAAATTAACAAGATTCAAAATTGGCCAACACCTCTCAACAAAAAGGAAATAGGAGGATTTCTTGGTCTTTGTGCTTATGTAAGAATGTTTATTGAAAACTTCTCACAAGTTGCATCACCACTCAGAAGGCTCACCAGAGAAGATGTTGACTGGGATTGGGATCAAAAATGTGAAGAAGCTTTCCATAAGCTCAGAAGAATAGTTTGAGAAGAAATAACCCTCAAGAAATTGGATTATGACAAAGGAGCAGGAAAAATTAAGCTAGCAGTAGATTCAAGCTACATTGCTGCAGGAGCAGTACTCACTCAAGAAGATAAAGAAGGAAAAGACAGACCAGTATTATATGAATAAATAACTTTTTCAAAATTGGAATCAAAATACTCACAACCCAAATTGGAACTCTGTGGAGTTGCAAGAATTCTCAAGAAGCTTCAAACCATACTTTGGGGACAACATTTTGAATTACAGGTTGATGCCAAGGCCTTAATTGAAATGATCAACACCCCTTGCTTACCCAATGCCCCCATGACAAGATGGGTGGCTTTCATTCAACTATTTTCCTTTGATTTGATACACAAACCAGGGAAAACTTTCACTATGCCAGATGGGCTCTCCAGAAGACCAAAAAACTCAGATGAAGAAGATGAAGATGCACCAGAATTTGATGAAGAAGAAGATTGGATCAAGCCACACCCTGGATTTGGGGCCAAGAATGTAAATTCACTCAATCTTTCAGGAATACAAGTGCCAACCAAACAAGAAGGATTTTGGAAGAGAATTCAGGAATACTTAAGTACAATGAAAAAACCACAATCAAGTAAAGATGAAGAATTTAGAAGGATAAAAAGAAGGTCACCCAACTTTTTCTTGGAAGATGGCCAGCTTAAAAGAAGAAATAACCCAAACCCTCAACTGGTGATATCAAGTCAAGAAGTTCAAAGCTACATTTTAAAATCACTTCATGAAGACATGGGACACAGAGGGGAAAATGAAACTTATAGAAGAATTAAAGCAAGATTTTGGTGGGAAGGAATGAAGAAATCAGTCAAGAAATGGGTTCAATCTTGCCTGGCCTGCCAAAAGAGAAGTCAAAGCTTACAAAGGGAACAAGGAAGGCCTACAGCAACATCAACAATCTTTGAAAGGGTAAGCATGGATGCAGTACATATTAAATCTGGAAGATGGAAATATATGGTTGTGGCCAGAGATGATTTTTCAGGATGGCCAGAAACAGTTGGACTAGTCAAATTAACAGCAAAAGAAGTTGCAGAATGGTTCACCTCAGAATGGATATGCAGGTATGGCTCACCAAAAGAAGTAACTGTTGATGGGGGGCCAGAGTTTGGAAAAGAATTGCAAGATGCAGTAAAGAAAGCAGGATCAAAAATCAGAGTCACCACACCCTATTACCCAGAGTCTCAAGGAATGGTTGAAAGGGGCCATAAGCAACTCAAGGATGCATTAGTCAAGATGTGTGGAGAAAATGGAGGAAAATGGAAAAAATATCTACCTTTGGTTACATTGGCTGACAGAATTTCAACAAAAAGAAAAACTGGTTTCTCACCATTTGAACTCAAATTTGGACAACTACCAGTATTACCAATTGACATTGAATCAAAAACCTTTTTAGCAGTAGAATGGCACAAAATATCCACAACTGAGGAATTATTGGAAGCCAGAGCTAAAAAATTAGAAGGAAAATAAGAAATGAGAAGGAAAGCAGCAGAAAAACTCAAAAAATCAAGGGAGGACTCAATGAAATATTGGGATAGAAGAATGGCACATCAACTAAGATCACCACTCAATCCAGGAGATTTGGTCCTGGTTTACAACAAAGCAATAGAAACTAATTGGGGACTACTTTTCAGAAACAAATGGAATGGACCCTATAGAGTAATCAAACAAATAAACAATGGACCATATGAACTTGAGGAACTTGATGGAACAGAATTAGCAAGATTTGCAGCATCTCAAGTCAAGAGGTTTTACCCAAGAGGAAAGTTGATAGACACAAAAGAAGACACAGAAGAAGAAGAAAGTGAAGAAGATGAATCAATAAATGAGGAGGAGGTATTGGAGGAAACCACAGAATCAGCTGAAGAATAGAGAGCTCTCACCTGGAATGCTGGGGACAGCATTAAATGGAGAGGGGGATGTGGTATTCCATACCATTTTTTTTTCACCAGGCTCAAGCTCATAGTACCCCAAAACAGCAGTCAATCCAGCCTACAGGCAGACTTACACTCAAATTTTACACCAAAAGGTCCACCTTACAGCAAGAAGCTGGATTTAACTCATAAAACCATGGCACAGGCACTAAAGGGAAGTGTATGTGTTTAAATAACTTATTCAATTTCACTATGCATATGTAAAAAATCAATTTACATATAGCAAAATAGTTACAACAAATGAGGTACCACCCTTTAAATTACACACCCCACCCAGCTTTACACCCCCTTACAGCCACAGGACTCATGCAGCAAGAAAATGACACATGCATTAGTCATACAGCAAACTTGCATTCAAAGTCACATGATGCAAAGCTCAACTCCATGGAATTCCTGCAATTCATTTACAACACAGCCCCAGGAGTACCTTATCTTATATCCACAGTAACCCCACTTAAAACCTTAAAACATAATTACTTACACCACTCATCACCTCATGCAAACCAAAGCTAGTTACAACAGGCTGCATGCAGTACACAATTCCAATTAAATCTCAACCACATGACTATGCACAGCATGTGTCAAAATCAAAAATCACATCATCTCATAAAAAACAGTAAATTCACCAATGCAAGAAGTTATCACCTGACTTCATTTTAAAGTTCAAAAAAAAAAAAAAAACATGACACCTGCATAAATTACACAGCCATTTCTACCCAACCTAAAATAGGACATATGCAAAGGAATTACAAGGTCATCATGTGATACTGCATCCACCAACAGAATATCATGTGACAGGAAAGAGGCTGTGCACAACAAAATCCCCAGCCAAAATTGAATCACCTCATGTATGCAAGGAAAATTCAAGAATATCACATCATAATTAGTTCACCAAAAGACAATCATGTGATAAATGGAGGCTGTGCAGAAAGAAAATTATCACCAAACCTTAAATCACCTGACCCATGCAAGAAAGGTCCTCACCAAAAATGGAGTCACATGATGAAATCAAGAGGAATTAAAGTGGAAAAAGACAGCTCCCATGGAGGGCCCTCTGGGCTCCCAAAAAGGTATAAATAGAGGGGCTCTCTCCCCCAAATTTCAAAATCCCCCCCCCATGCACAATATATCCTCTGCACATTACAAGCACAGGAATAAGTCATCCCTCACCTGGGAGGTAGTCCAGTATATTATAGTAAAAATTGCTTGCCCAGTAGCTAAGCTCAGTGGAAGTATAGTGTTGAAGATTACCCAGTAGCTAAGCTCAGTGGAATCTTATTATTATTAAAATAAAAATAAAAAATTACCCAGTACCCAAGATTAGGGTTACTACTCTATTAAAATACTTTATCCAGTAAAATTAACACCATTATCAAGACTTAAAAATAACTTACCCCTTTAAAAATCCAATATCAAAGAATCTTACCTTTTAAATTTAACAAATACAGTTTTATCTTATTATTAACCACTCTTAAAGAAATAAAAACCTTTCAAAAAAACTATTTTATTATATCAAAACCTTAACTTAACAAAATTACCTTTATCAAACTCATCAAATTTCTCAGAAAACCTTAAATAACCCATCCTACCAAGGATTTATCACCAAGAAGAAACCACTCACCTAAATTTAACCAAAAAAAAAATATTAAAACTAAACAGACAAGTATTTCAATAAAATCTCAATTAACCAAAATTACTGACATTATTTTTCATATTGTTTATTGAATAGGTCTGATCTGAGACTGCTGAATTTTGTCTTCTGCAGTTGTAAAGCCACTTACTAATTTTATTTGGGTTTGTGAGCTCCAAGGAAGATTTTGTTCAGTATTTTAGGAGGGGCAGGCAATACACCCTTGCCACCCTTGGTTACAGGAGTTATTAGCAATTCAAAACTAGTTACCTGTGATTTCCCCCTCCAGGTACTGCCTCATTTTAATCCCACACAAGAGGAGTTCCCACAATACAAAAATACACAAACATTAAAGCCCATGGAGACATCTCCAAGAATTTTAATAAATTTGATAAAATAATGTCTTTCCAAAAATTAAATAATATTAAGAGCTTCAAATTAATTAATTATTAACAATAAATGGATTCATATCATTCTAAAAAGACATATCTAGGTAACTATAAGGATTTTACATGATATACAGTCAAGCAATCATTAATAAAAATGGTTTAATTGATTTGTATCCCATTTTTATCCATTCATAACACCTTCATTGATTTGTGGGATTTTTAGGCTTAAAATACCTCTACTATTGCTGTTTTCTCCAATATTCATCATTATCATACAGTAAAATGAAAAATACTTAATATGATCCCCTATGTTATAATATAATAACATTAAGTGTTTTCAATATTTCAATAAACCAGAAATACATGTAATGAAGGAGTATTATTAATCTAAATATTGTTGCAGCTACAGATGTTCTATTACCAATATAGGTGAGTTGAGTGTGTAGGGAAAAAAGGGCTGAGAAAAAATTCAGGTGAAATTATTAAAATGAGTGGGCTCTTTAATGATATTAGTATCCCGAAAGCTTATATTGTAATTTATGGCTTTCATTCCTGGAATTTTGACTTCAGGTTTTGGTTTTTTCATATATGAAAAATAATATGTATTTGCTGGTAATATGATTTACTTCTAAAAAACCTTTTTTTCTTGAATTTAATATTAATTTTCATCACAGTGAAGGGATTAGGTATTAAATAGAAATGAAAGAGAAAATGAAATGATTTTCATAACTTATGAGATGTAGAACATAAAAAGGAAGTTGTAATTGTAAGGGTTCTATAGATGAGAACCTTGATTTTGAATCTGATGGGAGAAAATATGAATTTTTATACAAAAAATATTTGTTATGGAATTTCCACTTATATTTATAGAACAAAAATCAATTAATATATAATCATGAGATCATGTGAAAATATTACAGAGCTAAATTTATAAAAGGAATGTAGCCTTTGTATGGAACCCTTAAATGAAAACGCCAGCATTGTTCTGTGAAGGTGAGATGTACAACAAAATAAGGAGAAGACTTGATTTTCCATTGAGAAGCTATTACTTTAGTAAAAATACAGTATTCTTGCAAATTAGGAGAACTGAATCAATAATTATCAAAACATTTTTTTCTTACAAAAGGAATAATACAGTCCATAAGATATAATAAAGCTAGTTTGAAGTTCACTAGCAATTTTGTGAGTAGCCTTCCAATATATAAACTTAAAATAAACACCAAGTTTATTACTAATCATAATTTGAAATCATAACTATTTTCTTTTATTAAGTAAATTAATCTATCTTTCATTCTTTGCAAATTAATTATTTATGAGATTTATTATTAAGAATATACTCATATATTTAAGCCCCCTTAATTATATGATTTTGATTTACCAGCTGATATATTTACAAAGACTCCAGGAGAAATCTTAGCTTTGAGATAATTCAGTAGCTCTAAATAGTCTTCTGTTTTGAAATTATTAAGATTTTTATTTATTATTTTTATGAAAATTTTGTGGATTTGAGCTGAATGTGGTTGAGAAGTGTTTGTATCTCAAATGGGATTTTCTCAAAGGAAAAGAAACATAATTAACAATTAAGGATGGAATTATTGATAAATGAAACATTTAATTGAACTTAGATCCAGAAGGAATTTTATGTTGTCTTTTAAATAAACTGATAAATTCCACTATGAAAATATCAAAAAATATACCAAGTTTGAATTGAAGGATATATCCCTCTTGCAATGGGGACTTTTCCCCAAATTAACAAAATTTTTGAATCTGATTTTTGGAAAGGCTGGATGTTCTGTCAAAAGAAATTATTCAGTAATAATACATATGTATGGGGTGAATCTACCTCCCAGAAATTACCAGGTTTTCATTCCTCCACTGAAGCATCTTAAAGCAAGGATCAAAATATCTTAGCTGATCAAATATAGTATTAGAATACTCATAAAAGTACCATGAAAATATACCATTCCTCCTCAGCTCATGGGACTGATATTGAATTTTTTTGTTGTATCATTTGAATTATTAATTAAAAAATATTTTACTTTGATATTTAGAATTCCAAGAGGGATTTGAATGTTTTTTATTCCATCATAAGCATATAAATTTTTCTAATCTAAAGCCCCACTTTTTTAAGCTTCCTCATCTTCGTCAACTCTAAATATTTCTTCCCTAGAGATTTTCAATGATTTTGTTTTTCTGATATTCATTTCAGTCTTATTTTGCAGTTAACTTATTATTATTGCTGAAATTGTTTATGTTTCTTATCATAAACTACCCTACTAAATTTATTTACTTTTAAACTTCTCCAATAATTTTTCTGTAGCTTTTCTTATCCTAATAATAATAATAATGTTATTGTTCCTGCTCCTTCATTGCATGAGCTTACAATATAGCCCTGTATATACATAAAGTGAATAGGGTATATAAGCTGCCTGTGAATTTTTTCCAATTTTTTCATCCTAGATTTCTGATTCCCTTAAACATATTCTTATCAATCTATTCAGGGAACATGGATCTGAGAATCTTATCAAAAGCAAGTTGGATATGAAATGGAAGTATAGCAAGCCTGGATTGCAACACTTTCAATGAAAGCTGAAAGTTTCTGAATAATCTCCTATACAAAACTAGCCAGCCCATCAATAAGATATTCTAAAAACTTATTAAGCCCACAACAAAGTAAACCACATGGGAGACACAATTTATACCCAAAGTCCCAGAATTACAGACCTCAATGACCTTGGAGAAGTGATGTGCTTGTCTCCTGACCCTACCAAAATTGCAAATATATTAAATGAATATGACTCACTTTTTTCTATTCCAGTACTGGAAACCTCAAATGAATCATTGGGCCTCTTCCCTGTACTGGCCAAATCTGACAAAGAAAGGACTACCCTTTCCAACCAAAGCAATGGTATTGATAGCTAGAGATCAAACAAGTTTTTCTCAATGTGAGCAAGGATTTGGTTAGTACTAAATATAGACTTTGGGAATTAGTTTATTTTCTATCAAACCTTGCTGAAGTGATTAAATTGTCAGTGATTCTAGGAATGTTAAATATAGAAGAAGTATTTACAATAAAATGTTTGATCATGGCTCTGGGAATCCAAAGATCATACTTAAAAAAAGGTATAGTACATGAATAAAATGTAACTTTTCTGAATTCCAGGAACTGGAAATCCACTGTGAGCCCTGATAAATATTCTATATTCCCAAAGGACTCACAAAGTTACCCACTAAGAATTGATTTTATTTAAAATTATAAACAATAAATTTTAAATTATATTTTGAATTAATAGCTCTATATATAAATCTTATCACACTATTGGATTCTCCACCCAATTTTACCTCAGGTAATCCAATAGGGTAATATACCATAGATTCAATATTTTGGCCTACAAACACCAAAATAGAGCTTTAGTGTAATTTAAAGAATTTTTGAGAATTATTTATTTTATTTCAACTTTATTAAAGTTAGACTAAAGCCAGTTTACACCATGTATAACTTAACTTCCCAGAAAAGTGGTAAGATTAAGGGGTGGTGTGTAGTTTCAAAGTTAGCTTTGGATTTACTATACATGTGAGCCTGCAAGCATGTAATGTCTTACCTTCTACACTGTCTACATCTTAATTTTGTATTTTATTCAATTATTAGGTTCAAGTGTCAGCCTGTGACTCAAACCAGAGCACAAGCATGACAGCCAAAATACCATAAACCAATGGTATAGCCAAGATACCACCAAAACATGGAGCTGAGCCAAATCAGCTCAAAAGGTATCAAACAAAAGAGGAAACTCACCCCTTTCTGAGAATATAAGTCTCATCACCATAGTACAAAGAATAACAAAGTTATTCCTGCTCAAAGTTATTGCTGAGCATAAACCTTAATTTTCACCTCTCATCTAATATCCAGAAGGAGAGGCTTAACCCCATCAAATGGGTATTCAAAATGAAGCTCTAAGCCAGGGCTATCCAATGGTACTAACCAAACTGAGCTAGCACCAGTATTGCTTGAGTTATGGCCAAATTAAAGCCCAATAAGGGTGAACAAAACATTCACCTCTCATCTAACTTTTGCACTTTTAGTGTGAGATACCTAAAGTGGGGTCTTTTTGGAAACACCACAATTGGGGCTATCTGATGGTGTCATTAATTTCCCCATAGCTCAACTAGAACAAAAGCTATGGGGCAAATAAGCTCAATACAGCTCTTTGCCTAAACCATGCAAATGTACAAAAGTCTTGTACATGGGATAACTTTGCCATATTTAATGATACCCATATCAAATGAGGTACAAGTGTGTAGAGCACATACAGGGCTACACACTGAACCAATTTTGAGGTTGATATCTCAAGAATTGACAAAGGTATGGCTGTTTTAAAGTCATATTCCCACCTGCTGTCATATACAGCCTTACCATGGGATAATGTCCCATAATCATGAATATGAGGTGTCGAACAGACAAAGGAGCTTGTTTCTATTTCAATACCTCATATGTCAGTCAATACTGGGGTCCCATACAGTTTCTGTACAGCATTCTACGCGTCATACACGTCAGAATCAGGCTGTGAGGTCCCCAGATGAAAATATTCACCCTGTATTGGTGAAAACTGCCGAGATGTGGTTTCAAAACCACATCTGAGCCCAATACAGGCTATACAGGTCTTTGCAAACCACAAGCCTGTCTCAGAGAGTGAAAAATCTTCACTTCCTCTACGTGGAAAGGTCTAGCACCCTTTCCACCCCATTTCAGGATAAAAAGGAGGCTTTTCACAGCCAGAATTGCTTTCCTCATCCTGCTCTTGAATTCCTACATAGTACAACTGTCAAAAACAGCTATAATCTTGGAAAATAATCAGATATACTCTTAATTTAGAAGTATTGTAGTCTTCATTATTGTAATCCAACAGGTAAAGCTGCGCCCAGGGCTTTCAACAGCGCTCACCACCACTATTGCAAAATAGTAAAGCCCTTTTATTTCATCTATAAGCCCTTATTATCAACAAATACCTTTATTTTATCACTTTATTTTCGTGTCACAGTCAAAGTTAAAGTTGTAACTAGCCTAATTACTGCTTCTATATAGACTCATACTGACATTTTGGGGGCCTGGCGGTGTTTTTTGACCATTTTGGACCTTACAAGTGAGTTTTTTACTTATTTTCTTTATTTTCTGACACTTGTTTTATCTTTTTAGGCGTAATTATCTTTGAAAAAAATATATATTTCTTATATATTTATCATTCTACTCATATTGAAAAGAGTACTTGTCACATGGCTAATAACCACAAGACCCTTATTTTTGGTGTGTTTTGTATATAAAAACACTTTTATCCATCAATACAGTGTTAATTTTTAATTAAATTAAGACACCTCATACTGATAAACCAACAGTTGAGGCATGGTTGGGCAGATTGTTAACTCAATTACCCTCTTAAATACCACTTTTTGACAGTTTATACTTGCTAATTACAAGTTATTCTGTGAGATATTGGTATACAAGCAGTATACCAAATATCAGTAAGCTGTATTTCTGACGTGAAATTGTTAATTCAACTACACTGTCATTGTACAAGGGCATATTGTAGTAATATACAAGCCCAGAGGCCATTCTTAGACGTGCAAATAGCATTTTAAGAAGTCTTAACTGACATTAAGCCCTCTTTTTCCTGTTTTATTTCAGTGGAAGATAACTTCATACCACTAGAAAGCCAGTCACAGGCCAACACACCAGTGACAGCCTCAGAACCAGAGAGCAGCAAAGGCAAAGGAAAGAGACACAGTGAAGGCCTGATAACAGCAAAGAAGTGGACACCCATTGCCACACAGAAGAGTAGAAAACCACGAAATTCTGCTTCAATACAAGGTAAACCAACCTTGATAACTTTTACAGGGAAAATTACTATAATTAACCCAGTTGTAACCTCTAAAGGTAAATTGCCCAAATCAGCAGACAACAAATTTGTACAAGGCACAGTCAAAGGTAAATACCCTAAGAACATAAAGTTTTTGACTTCTTGCAAACACTAACATGTCACCTGTACACCTCAGAGATCTTGGCTTCCAAAGGAACCAGCCAGAGGACAGAGAAGGCTTGTCCAGAACCAGAAGACCTGAAAGAGGACACGTTGGACACAGTATTGGATGGCAAAACAATGAGGGAGATAATATCAACCCTGTCATTCACACTCCAATTCAATGGAGACCTCAAACCAGAGGACTGGAAAGACATAGACCAAGTTCTTCAGCTCCACCAACTCCTCAAGGACCTATTCCAATGGACCATGGACAACAAGAGGTTCAACCTGGAATCTCACTGGGCAGAACTTGGAGAAAGTTGCCAGAAGATCTGTCTCAAAGACCTTATTATAATCACCAAAGGTTGGAATCCTACCAGGCAGTTCAGACTCCTGGAGGAAAGGGAACAGCGGATAAGGGAGAATCAAGCCACTATCCAAGCTATAGAAGAACAGTTAAGCCAGACAGGGCCTACTCAGATTCCTTCAGGCTCACAAGGAGCAGGCCAAATAAGCACTCCAGTGGCTTCAAACCATTCAGACACCAACAGATCAATGACCAAGAGTCACCACTCTTCACAATTCCAGGAGGTTTCCAGGTGAAGAAAAGGATACAAAGGGGAAAACAAGACCTCTTTCAGCCAAAGGCAGAAAGAATCAGACCCCATGATCCAGAAGTTGTTGGATTTGGTGAAAGAAGTGCACAAGAACCAGAAGTAGTTGTAAACCACTCTAGAATCAGTAGTCCTAGTAATAGAAACATTACCCCCACTCAGACTGAACATAACATTGTCACATCTGAGAGTAACATCAACAGTGATACACTGTGGTTACAAATGTCCCAATATGCTGAGCAATCTGCAAAGCAGTTTGCAGAACTTGAAGCAAGCCATGAGAGGATGAAAAAATTAACAGCCTCCATGGATAAAATAATTGAAAATCTTCAAGAAAGACATGCTCAATTGAGCAAAGCCTCTGAAGAAACCAACAAAAGACTGAATCTAGTCTTTGAAGAACAACACCACAGCAGAAGGGACAGGGATTGTATGCACCAAGACATAAACAAATTGTTTAATGTCTACCATAACTTGAAGCCCCAACCACAAGGCCAAGTTATGGAAAATCCATATCAACCAGATGCCATGTTGATGAATAAGGCAAGATCTCCATCACAATACCAGGATTGAGATGGCATGTCTTATTCAGAGAAGGAAGCCTTGGAACATCTTCCTGAGGCCTCAAACTGGCCGAAATTCTCTGGAACAGGAGAATATGATCATATGGAGCTCATAGATCATATTGATGGGCTCTTCATTGATGTACCAAGCATACCAGATTACTGGATTACTGCTAGACTGAATACAGCATTTAAAGGTCATACTAGTATATGGTACAGAGAAATGAAAGAAATCCATGGCAGAAGAAACTGGCCATGGTGGAAGAGTCAAATCATCCAAAAGTAAAGTAATGGTACTTGGATATGGCAAAAGACCATGTCATTTGAAAATGACAACTACTCTGTGGAAAAAGATCAATATGAGTGGTGTCTTAAACAGTCTAAAAGACTTAAAGCCATTGATCCTCAGATGAACATACAAATGAGGAATCACAAACTTCTGACACAACTGCCAGGAGAACTAGAGCATGCAGTAAAATGCAGATGCAACCAAAATTTCACTCTAGATGACATTGCTAATACCTTACAAGACATAAGGAAAAGAACTAATATAGGGAAATTCACCCCATATAAGAGAAGTGGTTTCAGAGAGAAACAACCTTTCAGGGTAGAGCTTAAAGACAAACCCAAAGAAAGAGTGGCAGAAGTGGCAAAGAAGAAAAATTCCTGTCATAATTGTGGTTCAACAGACCACTATGTAAACAACTGCCGAAAGGCAAAGAAAAAAAGTCTATGCCATTGAGAAAGTCCCAGAGGAGGAATCCCCAACAGAGGATTCTGAATCGGACTCTATGGGTAATGCCATCAGAGAACTATCTGATGATGACCAAGACCCAAAGGAAGAATTTCTAGTAGAATACCAAGAGGAAACCCCACTAGAAATTCAGGACATACAGTTGGAAGCAGGCATGCCACAGGATACTTCCAATAACAACTTGTGCAAACACACACAAGATGCACAAACATTCCTGGTTACACCAACCAAAGGGATGGCATACATACATGGAACAGCCACTAAAATGACTGTCTGTATTGACAATGCTCAACATACATTGATCATTGATAGTGGGGAACACTGCTCCATAGTTGCCAGAAATTATCTGGATAACCATTTCCCAAATTGGGAAAAACAGCTCTTTCCCACCAAGGCAAGGAGCTTTAAAAGTGCCTCAGGGAAGATTACTTCCATTGGTACAATAATAAAAGAGATAATTATACCCCACAGGAAGGAAAATATCAGACTCAGCCCAGAGCTTGTAGTGCTTGATGATGCCCACATCCAAGGGTTCTTACTGGGAACAGACTACCAGAGGATGTATGGCATAGATATTTACAACAGTAAAAATAGGCACATTATCATTGGTACCAACAAGGAAAACAAGTTTTCACTTGATACATACCATATATATTCTCGAGATCCACTAGAAAAATTTAATTAATTCAGAGAGGGACAGTTTAGCACTACCCTCACCAGTAAACAAAAACTAAGTTTACTGAAGATGCTGTGAAAGAACAGACCAGCATTTGCCATTGGTGAAGAACCATTAGGCAAGATCAAAGGCCATGATATAGAACTATATCTGGATGTGGAAAGACCTTATCCGCCCATGCTTAGGAGACCTCCTTATCCAGCAAGCCTGGAAACCAGGAAAGAAATTGAGAAACATATCAATGAACTCTTGGACATGGATGTCATCAGAAAGATTGGACATAATGAAATAGGGGAAATAACCACTCTTTTCCTAATCACCTGGCATGATGGCAAGTCTAGACTGTGTGGAGACTTCAGAGCTATGAATAACTACACTAAAGCAGACAGGTACCCCATACCCAGGATACCTCATGCCTTGGATAAACTGGCAAAAGCCAAATACATAACAAAGATGGATTGTATGAAAGGCTTCCACCAGAATGGAGTTAAACTAAACTCCATGAAATTACTCAGAATAATATGCCATATGGGCATATATGAGTACACCAGGATGCCATTTGGAATCAAAAATGCACCAGCCCACATCCAAAGGATGATGGATACAATATTTCAAGAAGAAATATTGGAAGGCTGGATGGTGGTATATATTGATGATATCATTATCTACTCAGAGAAATGGGAAGACCATGTGCATTACATAGACAGAGTGCTAAGAAAATGTACACCCATCAATCTGAAAATTTCACTGAAAAAGTGTAATTTTGGCCAACAAGAGCTACTGGCTCTAGGACATAAAATCTCAGGTATTAGTCTGGAAATTGACCAGAACAAAGTAGCAGCAGTACTGAAAAAGCCAGTACCAAAGAGCATCAAAGAAATGCAATCTTTCCTTGAGTTTGCTAGCTACTATAGAAACCACATCAAGAATTTTGCCCATATAACTAGTGTTTTATACAAGTTTTGTTCAAATGATGTAGTTTTTGAATTTACCATGGAAAGAAGGGATGCATATGAGAGGATCAAACATGAACTCACAAATGCACCTGTACTCATCTTACCTGACTTTGAACTACCATTCAAGGTATATATAGATGCAGCATGTAGCCAAGGCTCAGAAGCAGCCCTTCACCAAAGACAAATTGTGGATGGTGAACCAAGAGAGGGAGTAATATGTTACATCTCTAGGCAACTGAAAGATTCAGAAGCCAGGTATGGGGCCACCCAGACTGAATGTCTATGTCTAGTCTGGGCTCTGGAGAAACTCCATTATTATCTGGAGGGTGCAGTTTATGAAGTCTACACAGATTGCACAGCCTTGAAGTCTTTACTGAACATGAAGACTACAAAGAGACACATGCTTAGATGACAAATAGCCATCCAGGAGTATAGAGGGAACATGACCATCATATACAAAGAAGGTAAAAGTCATACCAATGCAGATGGCCTTAGCAGATGGCCACTGGATAATGTCAAGAGCAATCCAGCTTATGACCCTGAAGTTGCAGCCAAGATCCCTATCCATTTCATGGAAATAGATAGGAGGAAGAACTTCAGATTTTCTCAATGGGCACCAGAAAGTGGTACCCTTGACAGTGGAAACACTGATTTAGAGGGAACAGAAACTCCCATATTGGGAATAAGTTCCTCAGAACTGCAAAATGAGCTCTTTAATGCAGTACTAAAGTCTTATGCCAAACACAAACAGTGTGGCATATTACTACAACTCCTTCAACAAAAGTACAGGAATCCAGAACTGGAATCCCAGCTGGAAAAACCCTGGTTGAGGGCCTATAAGGACAACAAGTTCTTCCTTATAGATGGCCTTCTCTACCACAGAAAAAAAAAACACAAGTGCACTCACAGTGATAGACAGGGACCACATCTCTCTGATCCTGCAGGAATGCCATGACTGCCCCTATATGGGACACATGAGTGAGGATAGGATCAAGGAGAGGGTAGCAAGCACAGCGTGGTGGCCCAAGTGGAAACAAGAGTTGAGTGAAGACATCAACACTTGTGAAAGATGCCAAAAGGCAAATAGGAAACATGGGAAGAAGTATGGGTTACTTCAACATATAGAAGAACCCAAACACCCATGGGAAATCATCAACATGGACTGGGTTACAGGACTTGTCCCAGGAGGCAAAGAAAACTACAATGCCTGCTTGATCATAGTTGATAGGTTCAGCAAGAGAATGAGGTGTCTACCATGCCACAAAGAGGACACAGCCATGGATACTGCTCTGTTATTTTGGAAGAATATCATATCTACCTGTGGAGTCCCTAAGATCATCATTAGTGATAGGGACCCAAAATTCACATCTGAATTTTGGACAAACCTGTATGAAATGCTTGGCACCAAGCTTGCTTTTTCCACAGCTTACCATCCAAAAACAGATTGCCTAGCTGAGTGGATGATCCAAACAATGGAGGACATTCTTAGAAGGTTCTATGCCTATGGCATGGCATGTAAGGACCATGAGGAATATACCCATGACTGGGTTACCCTTCTACCAGCTGTCCAACTGGCTTATAATACATGTCAGCACTCTACCACAGGAAAAACACCTGCACTGGTAGAGAAAAGGTGGAATCCCTTGTTTACTGTGGATCACTTGAAGAAGAATCTTCTGACCATCCACCCCACAGCCAAAGACTTCCATGATATGTGGAAGAGAGCTTGTGACACAGCTGCTAAGTGCATAGCTGAGGCAAAAGATTATAATAAGCAGAGGTGGGTCAAGACACACATGGAACCTGACTCTAAGGAAGGGGACCAGGTGTTAGTGTCTACACTAAACTTCAACAATCTTGGAGGACCCAAGAATATGATAGACTCATTTGTAGGGCCCTTCACTATCATTAAGTTGGTAGGCAAGAATGCAGTGGAAGTCAAGCTCACAGAGGAGTTTTCCAGGAAAACCCAGCCTTTCCAGTGAGTTTGATCAAGCCATACTTCCAAACAGAAGAGGGTAAATTCCCCTCCAGGAAGAAGAGCCTCACACCACCAGAAATAGTGGAAGGAGAGGACTCCCCAGGAACTGTGAGTAAGATCATCAGGGCCAGGAAGATCAGACTTAATGGGAAGGATCAAAGACAATATTTAGTCAGATTCAAGAACCAAACAGCTGATAAAGACAAATGGTTGGCAGAAGATGCCATACCAGATGGGAACCTTCATTTAAGGAGATTCAGGTCCTCTAGGAGGACTGAACAGTCTCATGAACAATGAGCCTTTCTTAGAGGGAGGGTATGTCAGCCTGTGACTCAAAACCAGAGCACAAGCATGGAAGCCAAAATACCATAAACCAATGGTATAGCCAGGATACCACCAAAACATGGAGCTGAGCCAGATCAGCTCAAAAGGTATCAAACAAAAGAAGAAGCTCACCCCTTTCTGAGAATATAAGTCCCATCACCATAGGACAAAGAATAACAAAGTTATTGCTGAGCATAAACCTTAATTTTCACCTCTCATCTAAAATTCAAAAGGAGAGGCTTAACCCCATCAAATGGGTATTCAAAGTAAAGCTATAAGCCAGGGCTATCCAATGGTACTAACCAAACTGAGCTAGCACCAGTATTACTTGAGTTATGGCCAAATTCAGACCAAATAAGGGTGAACAAAACATTCACCTCTGATCTAACTTTTGCAGTTTTAGTGTGAGATACCTAAAGTGAGGTCTTATTGGAAAGAGCACAATCAGGGCTATCTGATGGTGTCATTAATTTCCCCATAGCCCAATTAGAACAAAAGGTATGGGGCAAATAACCTCAATACAGCTTTTTGCCTAAACCACGCAAATGTACAAAAATCTTGTACATGGGATAGCTTTGCCATATTTAATGATACCCATATCAAATGAGGTACCATTGTGTAGAGCACATACAGGGCTACACACTGAACCAATGTTGAGGTTGATATCTCAAGAATTGACAAAGTTATGGCTGTTTTTGTAAGGTGTGGATATGAAACTTTGATTAAAAATCAAGTACTTTTCCTGTCCTCAAAATTTGTATAAGGTAAAAATCAATTAAAAATAGTAAGAAATATTATTTTTACAAGAAAACACACCAATTTTATTGCTTATAACCTTATTAGTATAAAACAATAATATTCTAAAGATTTATTGTTTTACCAACAATAACAATTTATCCAAAAGATACTCTACAAGAGATATTTTAAGGCTACAAGAGAAATTTCTTCAAGAGCAATTTCAATTGGAATTAATTGAGCAAAGAACTGCAAGCGATTAATTAAAGAACAAAGTCTTTAAAAAGAATATTAAAGAGAAAACACGCCCAAAAGTGACCAGAGTGAATTTGGAAACAAAGTGACAAAGTTTACAGTGATGAATGATGCTTTAATTCACTTTTGTGGTGGTTCAGGGGTAAAAATGATTATAAGAGTTACAAAAATGATCATAATGATTTTTTCACGTGGTTAAAAGGTTTAAAATGACTTAAAAAAGGTTCTTGGAATCTTTTAATGATTGGTTTAACAGTGTTTAAACTAATTTTAAAAGGAAAAGATTCTAACATGAAGAGAAAAGTGGGGCAAAGAAGACATTCTCTTATAGCCATCAATTTTCTTACTCCAAGAGTAAAATTTACTCTTGTCAGTAGTGAAAAACAGTCTGACAACAGAAAAGCCAATTATGGCATCATTGAACCCTGGTTTAGACCAAAAAAGGGCTGGTTTAAGCCATTTTTAGCCATTTTAGACCCTTAAATCAGCCATTACTATAGAAATACCTGGTCTAGAGCCTTCAAAACACGTCAGAATGTGTGTAAGAGACATAGAAACAAGTTAAAGCTGTTTTTACTATGATTGTTTTATGTTAAGGGTAGCTTTACCCTCTTGGCAACAGCTAAAACTACCCCAGTTGGTATCAAAACCTCATCATCAATTGAGTCTACAGACCTTGTAACTCAATTCCAGGCCAAAAGTGATGAACTTTTGCGTGAATTTTGACATCCCACACCTGTCAGCAAGGAGTTTGGGGGTCTAGCTCCCCCTTAGAGCTGGAGTTCCTTTCCCCCCCCCCAAATTCAATCTTTCCAATTTATTTTTCCTTTAATTCCTCATCATGTATTATACTTATAATTTACATATGTAATTCAATTGAGTTGTACAGCTCAATACAGTAATAATGGATACCTCATATGTAATTCAAAGTTCACTTATGTAATACACGCGCACATTTTGACATTTCAATTGAATTCAATTGAAAATGCTTTAATTCCCCATAACTTCTAAAATATACACAACACCTCAATTTTAACACAAATTTTGGTGATTAACACTAAATTTGATGTGAATTAACTTAAAGTTTTGAGGATTTTCGATTTTCATACAGAAAATACTAAAAACTTAGTTTAAGCTTATTTAGAGTTGAGTTACAAAATCTTTGCCCAAAGGTGACCCCACCTGATTTTTTATGAGGAATCCAATGGTGAAATAATGTTTATATGTTTATTTATTGGATGAAAAGTTATAATAACTTTTTTTTAACTTTCTCCAAATTTATTTATTTTTTTACAATTTTGTTAAAAATTCATCTTTACTTAATTTTTTCAAGTATAAATGTAATTTTACAATTTCAAAATTTAATGTAATTTTATTTTTCAATTGTAATTAAATTTTTGATTGTGAAATTAATTTTATATTTATATTTTGATTTTCATTTTAATAATATAAATAAATATTTATATTTATATTTATATGTTACTTTTGTATTTGTGGTCTTTTGGGTATATGAAATTACCTCTAAGGCTCACATTCCCTCCCCCTAAAAAGAATATTACTTTGTAATATTGTTATTTCTGGTGTGTCTGAACCTTCTGAGAAGTTTAGTAGCTTCAGGTATGTCTTTTTCTGGCAACCATTCATCTTCACAAGCTGGGTCACTGTACCTAACAAGGTATTCCCTAACTTTGTTGGTTGTCAACTTTCTCTCTTTGAGAACTTTGGTTATTTTCTTACTGCCAGATGGCTTAACAGGAGGTATAGCTTGGGGAACTTTATTCCTCAAGGGAAATTTTTCAGCATCACTAGATTTATATGGCTTTATCAAGCTCACTGGAAATGTAGGATGCTTATTGCTAAGTTCTTCAGATAACTCTACTTCAACAGCATTTTCTCCATGGAGGCCCTTAATAACAAAAGGTCCTGCAAAGTAGTCTTTCAGATTTTTACATCCTTTGATGTTATTGAAGATAGTGGTGGATACATGAACTATGTCCCCCACTTTGAAATCTGGAGTTGCATGTGATTTATCCCATTTGTCTTTAGCATATGAAAACAAGTCTTCCATGCACCTTACTGCATGCTTACTAGCTTTTTCTAGCATTCCTTTGAAGCTAGCAGCTGTGGGATGTATTTCAATCAAATCTTTCCTCAAGGAATCTTGGGGTAATTTGGGGTTCCATTCTTTTTCTAGGATAGCAGGAGTTTGATTGGTACTGGCATGGATTGATGTTTCATATGCTAATTCCAGTGCTGGCAGCAGAGTACACCAATCATGGGTAAATCCATCACAATCTTTGAATTCAAGGCCATATGCACAAACTCTTCTTACCATGTCCCCTAAGGTTTGAATCATCCTTTCAGCCAGGCCATGAGTTTGTGGGTGGTAGGCTGTAGAGAAAGACAGTTTAGTGCCAAATAATTGGTGAAGATTTTTCCATAGCACTGAAGTGAATTTGGGATCCCTATCACTAATGATATTTGAAGATATTCCAGTCCACGACACTACTCTATTCCATATCAGAAGAGCTGTATCCATGGCTGTATCATCTTTGTGACATGGTAAAGAGATTGGAGTTTTACTGAATCTTTCCACAATTACTAGGCAAGCATTATAACTTCTGTCACCTCCTGGTGGTAGTCCAGTTACCCAATCCATATGGACAATTTCCCAAGGTCTGCTTGGTTCTTGGATTTTTATCATATTTCCAAGTCTCTTTCCAGTGGATTTATTTGCTTTTTGACATCTGTCACAGGTTTTGCAATACTCTGCAACATTGTTTTGCCACCTTGGCCACCATATGCAGGTCTTTACTTTCTCTCTTTTTCTGTCTTCAGACAAATGTCCTGAAACAGGGCTATCATGGCATTCTTTCAGTACAAGATTGATTAATGACCTGTCTACAACTGTCATGACACATGTGTGCTTGGTTCTGTGGTAAATTATACCATGCAGTAGGTGAAATCTTCCTTCATCATAAGATTTTTTCCATACTTCATCCAAGGCATGTATTAGAGAGCTGTCTTTACAGTCTTTGTTAAGTAATTGGCATAAGATGCTACAATTCCTATCTTGAGTGTAACTATTCCTGAATTCTTCAAAGAAGGTGGTGCTCAAGTCTGTAACACTTATTCCTTCTATTGGGATTTGTGGTGAATCTTCTTCTGGCACATAAGCAGGATTATCAATATTATTTGGTAATGGCCATCTGCTTAGTCCATCTGCATTCTTATGAATATTGATATCCTTATGAACAATGGTCATATTGCCTCTGTATTCTTGTATGGCTATTTGCCATCTGAGCATATGCCTGTTGGGTGTTTTCATGTTTAAAAGTGATTTGACAGAAGTACAATCTGTTATCACCTCAAAAACACATCCCTCTAAGAAGTAGTTCAGCTTCTCCAAGGCCCAGACAAGTCATAGACATTCCATTTGACTTGCCCCATATCTGGCTTCAGTTGGTTTGATTTTCCTGGATATGAAACATATGGGTCCTTCTACAGGTTTATCATTTATGATCTGAACTTGGTGAAGTGCAGCACCCAGTCCATCCCCTGAAGCATCAATATACAATTTGAAAGGCAATTTGAAGTCTGGAATCAGTAAGAGTGGAGCAGTGGTCAAGGCTTCTGTTAGAGACTCAAAAGCTTTGACTCTGTCAACAGTCATTTCAAATACTGTGTCTTTGTCACACAATTTATAAAGTGGTCTTGCTATGGATGCAAAATCTTTAGTGTGTTGCCTGTAATATCCTGCAAAACCTAAGAATGACTGAATTTCTTTCTTGTTCTGAGGCATTGGCTTTAGCAATACTGCTGCAACTTTGTTTTTGTCAATTCCAAGGGACAAACCAGATACAACATGTCCTAGTGCTTTAAGTTCTTCAAATCCAAAATGACAGTTCTTCAAGGAGATTTTCATGTTTACTTATTGAATTTTTGTCAAAACTCTGGACAATCTGTACATGTGCTCCTCCCAAGTTTTGGAACAGACAATAATGTCATCAATGTAAATGATTAACCATCCCTCTGAGAGTTCTTCAGGGAAGATTTCATTCATCATCCTTTGGAAGTGTGAAGGTGCATTTTTGATACCAAAGGGAATCCTCAAGTATTCATACACTCCACAATGAACAATAATTCTCAAGTATTTACTTGCTCTTGGTGTCACCACATTTTGATGGAATCCTTTAAGGGCATCCATAGTGGCTATATACACTGCTTCAGATATTTGAGTAAGGGCAATTTGGATTTTTGGTATTGGGTATCTGTCCGGAACAGTGTAAGTGTTCAGAGCTCTAAAGTCCCCAACCATTCTAGATTTTCTATTATGCCATGCCACTATGACTGGTGTAGTTATTTCTACTTCTTCATTGTGGCCTACTTTTCTTATTACACCCAGGTCCAGAAGTTCTTTGATATGAATTTCTAGGGGTTCTCTTTATTTTGGACTTGCTGGATATGAAACTCTTCTTAAGAGTGGTGGATAAGGTCTCTCAATGTTAAGAATGATGTCAACTTCATGACCAATAATTGCTCCTAGAGGTTCTTTGTCTGAAGCAAATTCTCCTCTGTGGTCATACAAAAGGGAAGAAAGTTCATTTTCTTGTTTATCAGTCAGATGAAGGCTTATTTCAGCCTCATTTAACTGTTCAGACTTGAATTTCTCTAACTCTAAGTTGACTGGTGATACTTTGTTTACTGTAATTTGTCTTTTATATGGTAAAAAGTCAAATTTTTGGCTCTTATTGTCTCCAATAGTAAAGTATCTGTCCTTGTTGTTATGCAAATCTATCCCATACATGATTAAATAGTCATTTCCAAATATAAAATGGTTACTAGAGCAATTTTCCATAACAACAAGTTCAACTGTGATTCTTAAATTCCCATTTATGTGTGGGAATATGACATTCGTCTCAAAAATTCCTAATGCTTTCATTGGATTACTTGCACTATTGAATTTTATCCCATCAATTGGTAACAATTGGTTTTCAAAATTTGGTACACAAGTCTTAAGAAAAGATTTTCCAACACAAAAGCAGAAAGCTCCTGGGTCAAGCAAAAGTTTGGTGGGCTTGTTGTCAATCACCACTTCTGTTATACAGGAGTTACCAGCTGTATAACCTTTCCCCCTGTTTGGTTTTGTTTTCATAAGTTGTGCATCTTGAACTTTTGATAAATCAAGTTGACCATTGCTCAATTGTGGCAAGTGGGAATAATATTCCATGATGTCAAAAGTGGCATTGATATTTTCTATATCTTTTGAAGATTCAGAAAATATTGATGACTTATCATCTGAATTGTCTTCAATTATGTCATCTTTTTAAACATCAGGTTCCTTTTCAATATCAATCTCATTGATTTTCCCCTTCTTTGGACATTTATTGGCCAAATGGGTGGTGCTTTAGCAAATATGGCATTTTCTGACTGTATCTGCGGATTTATACTTGAGATTATTAGAATTTTCTTTGGGGTTTTTGTCCACAGAATCTTTCCAAGGTGTATTAAACCTTGTTTTGAGATTCACCCTACTAGAACCAATTTTGGTTCTGGTGGTTACTTCTTCTAATATATTGATAATATCCTCTGCTGAAGATTGTTCAGTAGTCCTGCTTTTGACAGCTTGCTCTAAGTCACCTCCAGTTTGTCTCAGAATCTTTCTATGGATCATAAATTCTGACATGTCAGGATATAATGCTGTTAATCTGTCTTTTTGTTGGCAAAACCATGGTAAAGCTTTGTATTTATCAGCATTAAATTTGGCAGATTCAAAGGCTGTTTCAACTTTAAACCTCCAAGCATCATTTGCCCATTTGTTAATGATTTGGGTTTTCCACCAAGTCCAACTCTGGTGTCCATGTGCTTGTCTTATTTTGATGTACCATCTGTGAGCTGATTTGGTAAACAAGGTGTTAAATATGGCTGTTACCAATCTGTCTGGTAATTCAAAATCCTCTTTGATCATGTCAATACCTATAATGAATTCCATATGGTCATACTCTCCTTCACCACTGAAGTGAGGCCATTCTTTAAGTTTTGGACCTTCTTTCAAGAGTGCTTGGCCCATTGATGGTTCCAAGTTATGAAAATAAGTAGAAAATTCATCCTTAACTGTAAATTTTCAACATCCAATACTTGTGGATTAGGAATTCTTTCTCCCTCATTTTGGTTCAGAGGTGTAGACATTCTTGGCAAGGTGTTTAGCAGTTGTTCAATATCATTCATTTTACTGTTGTTTCACCTTTGTGAATTTCTTAATTCATGTTGTAAGCTTCATATAGAGTCTATGACATCCTTTTTATGATCATCCTCTTTATATGTACGCTCATTCCATAATTCTGTTTGTTTAGTATTATCAGATATAACTTCATTCAACTTTATTGTTAATTTTGATATTTCCTCTCTTGAGGTATCAAAATGCTTTTTCAAGGCAACTGTATTTGTCTTTACTTCTGCAAATGATTTTGAAATATCATCAAGAGATTTTTTATTATCTTCTTTGATGGTGTTTATGGCTTGTTTTATTCTTGTTTCAATTATGTCATCAATATTGAATTTACAATATTTGTCTGTTAATTCTTTAATAATGGCAGATTGTTCATTTATCTTAATTCCAAAAGAACTATCATTATTGGAAGTTTTTATTGTTCTTAAAACTCTTTCAAAGCATTTAAGTGTATCATTTATTTGACTCAGACTTGAGTTATTTGTTTTAAGCTTGTCACAAATTGATGCATTTTTATCAGAAAGATGACTTTTTACGTCAGAAATAGCTTTATACAACTCTGGAATACAATCAAAAGTATCAGAAATCATTTTTGATATTTTAATCTTGCTTCCTCCTTCTTTTGTAATTCCTTCATGGTTCTGGCCATCTGAAATACATTTTCCATGGCATCCTGTTGAGTCTTTGGGATTCTGTAGCCTTGGCTGTACGGTTTTGGGGCTGGTGCCTTCCCTTTGCCCTTGTTTGGAGTTTTTGGCTGCTTTTTCACGTTGAAATTTCTTCTGCTGGCCACTGGGGCTGTTTTTGGCACTGGTTTGGGTGGTGGAGAGTTGTTTTTCCTCCATTCTAGTGTCAAAAGCATCATGTTTTTCTTCTCCATCAATGGATGCCATCCATTGAGCAATTTGTAAGTATTGGGATGGCCCAGGAATCTTCTCACAGTCAGGTAAGAATTCATGCAATTCTTCCACAGGTCTGCCAGGATCTGGTACTCCTTGAACTGAAGTGCATTGTTGTATGCACTGTGGCTGGCTTTTTATATGTCCACAGAGGCTTGTTGTGGCGGTGTCAGCTCTTTTTGAAGGTAAAATGGTATTATCAGCTTCAGAATGACCCATTTTAGTTGTTTGGAAGTCATAAACTGACCCTTTTCCTTCTGTAACTGATTGGCCTCTGCCATAATCATGTCTATTACCTTTCTGGGAGCTGCTTGAGGGGTTATGGCTGGCTCCTGACCTGGTTGAAGGCATAATTATGGTTAAAAAAGGCTTAAAATAGTAATTTTGTGTCAAAAAACTTACTATTGGCCAAATCTTTGGCTTTCTGAAGAGTATTACTTATTTCCAAGTTGACTAATTCAGAAGAAATTGGCTCTGGTTGAATATTTTGAGTCACAATGATAGTACTATTATGATCAGAATTAACAGTACTGGCAGGAATAATGCTGGTTACTGTTGAAGCTGTTTCAATGTTTTCTTGTCTTACCACGTTGTCAGACACTAAAATTAATGAAAAAGCAATTAATTAAGTAAAAAAAAGAATATTTGCAAAAAGAAATGAAAATATAAGCCTCACTTATAAGATGAAAAAAAAATAATTTTTATGGATTTTTTTTTTGATTATAAGTATTTTTTATATGTTTTTTAAATTTTTCAATATAAGAAAAAGGATTCAAAAAGAGTAAAAAATATATGTCACAGGTAAAATATCATGGCTGGGCCCCCAAATGTAAGGTGTGGATATGAAACTTTGATTAAAAATCAAGTACTTTTCCTGTCCTCAAAATTTGTATAAGGTAAAAATCAATTAAAAATAGTAAGAAATATTATTTTTACAAGAAAACACACCAATTTTATTGCTTATAGCTTTATTAGTATAAAACAATAATATTCTAAAGATTTATTGTTTTACCAACAATAAACATTTATCCAAAAAATACTCTACAAGAGATATTTTAAGGCTACAAAAGAAAATTCTTCAAGAGCAATTTCAATTTGAATTAATTGAGAAAAGAACTGCAAGCAATTATTAAAAGAACAAAGTCTTTGAAAAGAATATTAAGGAGAAAACACACCCAAAAGTGACCAGAGGGAATTTGGAAACAAAGGGACAAAGTTTACAGTGATGAAAGATGCTTTAATTCACTTTTGGGGTGGTTCAGGGGTAAAAATGATTATAAGAGTTACAAACAATGATTATAATGATTTTTTCACGTGGTTAAGATGGTTAAGAGGTCTAAAATGATTTAAAAAAGGTGGTTGGAATCTTTTATTGATTGGTTGAACAGTGTTTAAACTAATTATAAAAGGAAAAGATTCTAACATGAAGAGAAAAGTGGGGCAACAAAGACATTCTTTTATAGCCATCAATTTTCTTACTCCAAGAGTAAAATTTACTCTTGTCAGTAGTGAAAAACAGTCTGACAACAGAAAAGCCAATTATGGCATCATTGAACCCTGGTTTAGACCAAAAAAGGGCTGGTTTAAGCCATTTTTAGCCATTTTAGACCCTTAAATCAGCCATTACTATAGAAATACCTGGTCTAGAGCCTTAAAAACACGTCAGAATGTGTATAAGAGACATAGAAACCAGTTAAAACTGTTTTTACTATGATTGTTTTATCTTAAGGGTAGTTTTACCCTCTTGGCAACAACTAAAACTACCCCAGTTGGTACCAAAACCTCATCATCAATTGAGTCCACAGACCCTGTAACTCAATTCCAGGCCAAAAGTGATGAACCTTTGCATGAATTTTGACATCCCACACCTGTCAGCAAGGAGTTTGGGGGTCTAGCTCCCCCTTGGAGCTGGAGTTCCTTTCCCCCCCCAAATTTAATCTTTCCAATTTATTTTTCCTTTAATTCCTCATCATGTATTATACTTATAATTTACATATGTAATTCAATTGAGTTGTACAGCTCAATACAGTAATAATGGATACCTCATATGTAATTCAAAGTTCACTTATGTAATACACGCACACATTTTGACATTTCAATTGAATTCAATTGAAAATGCTTTAATTCCTCATAACCTTCTAAAATATACACAACACCTCAATTTTAACACAAATTTTGGTGATTAACACTAAATTTGATGTGAATTAACTTAAAGTTTTGAGGATTTTCGATTTTCATACAGAAAATACTAAAAACTTAATTTAAGCTTATTTAGAGTTGAGTTACAAAATCTTTACCCAAAGGTGACCCCACCTGATTTTTTATGAGGAATCCAATGGTAAAATAATTTTTATATGTTTATTTATTGGATGAAAAGTTATAATCACTTTTATTTAACTTTTTTCCAAATTTACTTATTTTTTTACAATTTTGTTAAAAATTCATCTTTACTTAATTTTTTCAAGTATAAATGTAATTTTACAATTTCAAAATTTAATGTAATTTTATTTTTCAATTGTAATTAAATTTTTGATTGTGAAATTAATTTTATATTTATATTTTGATTTTCATTTTAAGAATATAAATAAATTTATTTTATTTATATTTATATGTTACTTTTGTATTTGTGGTCTTTTGGGTATATGAAATTACCCCTAAGGCTCACAGTTTTAAGGTCAGATTTCCACCTGCTGTCATATACAGCCTTACCATGGGATAATGTCCCATAATCATGAATATGAGGTGTCAAACAGATGAAGGAGCTTGTTTTTACTTCAATACCTCATATGTCAGTCAATACTGGGGTCCCATACAGTTTCTGTACAGCATTCTACGCGTCATACATGTCAGAATCAGGCTGTGAGGTCCCCATATGAAAATATTCACCCTGTATTGGTGAAAATTGCCAAGATGTGGTTTCAAAACCACATCTGAGCCCAATACAGGCTATACAGGTCTTTGCAAACCACAAGCCTGTCTCAGAGAGTGAAAAAATCTTCACTTCCTCTACGCGGAAAGGTCTAGCACCCTTTCCACCCCATTTCAGGATAAAAAGGAGGCTTTTCACAGCCAGAATTGATTTCCTCATCCTGCTCTTGAATTCCTATGTAGTACAACTGTCAAAAACAGTTATACTCTTGGAAAATAATCAGGTATAATCTTAATTTAGAAGTATTGTAGTCTTTATTATTGTAATCCAACAGGTATATCTGCACCCAGGGCTTTCAACAGTGCTCACCACCACTATTGCAAAATAGTAAAGCCCTTTTATTTCATCTATAAACCCTTATTATCAACAAATACCTTTATTTTATCACTTTATTTTCGTGTCACAGTCAAAGTTAAAGCTTTAACTAGCCTAATTACTTCTTCTACATAAACTAATCCTGACATCAAGCTTTAACCTAAAAATTAAAATTTATTATTTTAAATCTTAATGATGTCATAAAATATTATATGACATCATTTAATTTTGTAAATAAATCATTATTAATTTCTTTTGATGATGTCATAAAAATCTTACTATGGCATCATTTATATTTTTGTATTTACAATATTTAAGAGGATCATTATTACCTTTGAATGATACCTCAGAGCTCTCACACATTATATTTTTACAAATTAAAATTACTTACATTTTTATTTTAGAAATATCAGCACTCTCACAAATAAGTGTTTTAATTCATTTTTACACTTTAATATACTTTTGAAGCTTAAATTCCAACCATACTTTATTAAAAACCTACAGTGACATCTCTATTTATTATAAAATAGTATTCCACTTTTTAATTAACTTATTAAATTCCTTTTATATAAAATGGAAGTCACAAAAGAGACCCCAGCTTACAATACAGGTGGTAAATCTTGTGGGCCCGTTGGCCACAATAAGATCAAAATTCTATGTTATGGCTTCTAATAAATAAAAACGGAAAAAACCACAACAAATGTGGGAAAAAGGGAATCTGGAAAAAGGTGGCAGTGTACCCAAATCTTTGGATCTGCATAGAGTGGCTTTTGAATTTAACCAACCTTAATTAAGGTTCTGTAGCCAAATGAAATTTCAGATACATTATTGGCTTTTATTAAAAGCTAATTAATTATAAAAAGGCTGAAATTAAAGTTTATTTAATCTGAGTAAGTGTAAATTAAGATTTGAACTTAGAAAACATACCAATGTGAAACTTCCAAGTAAAAACTCAAAATTTCCCCATAAGTAAACCTTTTTTGTTTCCTTATTAATTTTCATGAAAGTTGAATATTTCAAGGTCACCTGCTAAGCCTCAATCACCCCATGACTTAAGTGCACATACATAAGATTAAAGAAGTTTCACCTAGAGTGAAAATAACCTTATGTATTGATATTGTGAGAATTAATTCCAAATTTACTCATAATTAAATTATTTTTGTTTAATTATGAAAATCTCAAAAAAATTTAATATGTATAGTAAGTATACAAATTCACATAAACACAAAATTTGAGGAAGTTTGCGATTAAACTTTAGAAATGTTTCTGTAAGATTTATCTATGAAAGTCTTAATAATATTACTATTAAATCAGAGTACTATGAGTGTTCTTATAAAACATATCAAATAAAATTATAATCACCACAAATAAATAATCAATTTCTTAATTATTTCTTTTACTTGTTATAAACTACCAGTAGTTATAACAGTAAGAAGTAATTGTCTACTAGAATCAATTACAAGTAATATTATGAATAAAACATCTTATTAAAATAATATGGAGTTATTTTAATCAATAATCATCTTTTACAAGGATAATCATTTTTAATTCTTGGAGAAAAATCAAAATTTAGAGAAAAAATTTAGAATTAATCAAACACTCAATAAGACTCCAAAAATATCTTGAGAAGCATTGGCAGAGTGATTTGATGAATTATTTGTGAATTTAAAAGATCAAAATTGATTTATAACAGTAATACAAAAATATAAAAGTTAAAAAGAATTGGAAATCATTCATTTCTTTGATTTCAGGTATTTTCGATTATTTTGGAAAGATTCAAAACACTTCAGAAAAGATTTAACTAATACTTACTTGTTGATACTAATGATAAGATTGCATAATAAGATGATTTGGAAATAACAACAATAGTAGGCCTCTTTTAAGTCTACAGCAGCTCAAAGAGGCATGCTATGGGGGAAAATGAAAAATTGTTTACCTGAATTGGTTGGATGATCACATCACTTTTAGTCATGTGAAATTATCATAATTACTGAATTAAGTCAATTTACATGACTACCAGCCCATCTATGGCTAATAAATAAGACAGTAAAGACTGTAAATATTATTTTATTTCAAAATGAAAATTAATTTCTCAAACTTCTCAATTTTATTTGAAATTTCATCAAAGGTTGTATTTTCTGTGAATTTTTGGAGATTGAGTATTTAACATGAAATCATCAAAAATTGACTGTAAGTAAAAAGTTTGATTTTGATTATAAAGTAAAGTATGTTTTTGGTTTTATTATGGATTATCCCTTTCTTCATTTTTCTTGAAAGGTTAAGAATGATTAATCGAGAATCCTGTTTTTAATAAATTTTTGTAGTTTTACCTCATTTCTACATAGAAAAGCAGATAGTTTAGTTACAGCTAGTTGACATGAGGTAAATTAATGGATGCTAGTCCAGAAAATGTTGTAATTACTATTTTTGGGTTGATCTATGGAAAATTATTAATAATGTTCATGGTTACAGGAGTAAGAGTTTCTCATTACCTCCTTGTCACATCAAAATAGCAGCTTATTTTCTATTTTCTCATTATTTAATGGGATTTTAGCTTGCTAACCAAGTTCCAAAAAGGCTTTAACAGACTAATTGGGACATAATAATCAATGGATCCAAGCTTTAGATCTGGCCATTCCTCACAGGCCTCAGAAGTTGGGTACCCTGGGTCTCTTTAATTTATTTTGTCCTCCTTAGCTGTTTTCATGTCAAAAATAGTAATTCAGGCTATAAGACTGATATCCACTATGGGTTTATCAAAGTATTATGTAGGAATACTGTAATTTTAAGCTCCACAAACATGAATTAAACTATCCTTAGTGTATATGTAACATGAGACTTTTCACATTCCTGTTATTTTGGTCTGAAATTGAGAAAAACAAAAATGTTCACATTTCTTTTTCTGTGGTATTTATGATGTGATATTGAAGTATTTTCCATATTACCACCTAAAAGATTTAACTCAAGATTAATTTCTGTATGGAGTTTTTGTAAAATTTAAACAAACTAAGATAGATTTTTATTAACGCAGTGCCCTTTAATTAGAACAATGAGTAAAGAAATGATGTACCTAAGAGTGAACAACTATAACTAAATAATATATATATGCTATGAGCAAAGATGTTTGTCTAGACAACTATCACAACTACAATATATAATTTAGGTCAGTTCTTTTTATATGACAATGTAACTTTTGGCACAAACCTTACAACACTTATCAGTGTACTTAAATACAAAATATAGGTTTGACTCTTTAAAGTAGCACCAGTACATGCTAAATAAAATGGTTAGCAATCCGTTTGGATGATTTTTATCTGAAGTGAAGTAATGACAAACCACAGTTGATCTAAATGAGGTGTACGGTAATAATAAAGAATAATAATGAATAGAGTATTTAAATAACAATGGCTGAATGTTTAATTTGATCTTTCATCTATGTAATACGATGTGCTCTTATATATCACACTGTGCTCTTATCCCCTTGGATCAATTTACGAATTCATTTTCTTTCTCTCTTAACTGCGCTTGTGCAGCTAGTACCTTTCCAAATTAGCTGCTCACGGACTGGGAGAGAATATCTCTCTTAACAGTTTTCCTAGGTGGACTTTTGTGTAGAATGCAAATCGGGCCTTAAATCCACTTATTTCCTTATAAAAATAACTTATTCATCTTTTCTTACATGAGAAATGATTAATTTTGGATATATGCATGACTAATGGGTTATGCATAGTTCAAAACCTATATTAATTGTGGCTTATTTGGGTATGAAAAATATTCTTCAAGGCTCACAGTTTTTCGTTGTAAAAAATGGGGAATTCTTTCAAAATAGCACTAGTTCTTGAGAAATAGTGTTATAACTCTAAAGTAAATGAACTTTAAAAGTGAAATTGAGATTAAATAAGCTATAATAATGTATATTAAACATTATTTGTAAGCCTATTTTATCAAGAAAATTCCTTTTGGCTTTGTAAGGTTTGAGAATACCACTAAAGCCTTGTTGTATAATTAGAATTAGTGTTTAAAGCATATATTAGTCATATTGAGAGCTTTCTGAACATGTAAATCAGTAATGTTACTCTTTATCAACAATGAGTAATTTATTTATTATAAGAAGACCTCTCAACACCATCAAAAATCCCCAGAATTTAACCAAGCTTAAGTAAAATATATAATTTAAATAAATATTGATAATAATATAATTGTAATAGATTAATTTAATTTTAATTAAATACACAAGAATATTCTAAATTGTTATTTTCAAATAAAAATATTTAATTATAAATTAATAAATTTATTCATATTATTAAATTTGTGTTTCTCTCAAATTAAGTAAATTCTTATTTGTATTTCTTAAGGTTTCCATTTCAAATATTTTCAAAATACTATTTTTGACATATTTTTATAAAAATATTAGTTTTTTATTGACCAGTAGGTATTTTTCTATTATTCTTTATCTTGAATAATATAGCTTTATTTATTTTTTACAATATTATTATGATATTATAGCTATTTACTCATAAATAACTTATCTAAACATTAAATTCCTTCTAGTAGAGTAATTTTACTATTATTATTGCTATATTGTTAATAAAAAATAGTTCCCCATAATAAGATCTATCGGTATTATTATTATTATTGAATTAATATATGTTTCTTTGAAATATATATTATTTATAACTTTACTGTTATAAAATTATTGATTATTGTTTTTACATTAATTTCTTAATATTATTAGAGTGGTTTTATTAAAAATAAGAACAGACATAGTATAATAATTAAATTAACATTAATTTAATTAATAGTTTTATAGTCAACTCTTACATCTACCCTTGGTATTTGTCATGTTTAAGACCCCTTAGTTGTTAGAATTTCAAAAAGGCCCTTGGTTTGGAGCAAATCTGAGCTTCTTACATTAATGCAGACTTAGGAGTGAAGCTTTTATGTTGAAGGATCGTGATCCTGTTTTGATTCTTCCTACAGTATCCCGTTCAATTTGTCAGCTTTTAGTCGTGTCATTTTTCTTTGTTGAGCCACTAGTGCTCCCTTGCCACAAAGATCCGGGGTTTTTAGCTGCATGCATTAGGAGCAAAGCCTCCACAGCATGTTATTGGGGCATAGGTAGTGCACATGCTGTATTCTATGAAATGTTTTCTTTGTCAGCTTTGAGAGCTACTCAGTAATAACAGCATGCAGAGGCCGAGATGGAGGTCGTAACGAGAGAGCTACACTATAACAATCATATTCAGCTATGGTGCTACAGGTCATATGACGGAGGTTGCCAAGGAAACAAAAAAATCTTGACTCAAAGAAGCGCAGCACTTTTGGACTTTATTTAGCTTTTCTTCATAAGTCACCACTGCTTGTTGTGGCACGTTTTTCCCATGCAGGAACATCTTGTTTCAGATATTCTCCCGGGTGGTATCATTATCATATCTCACACAGGCAACTGGCTGCAATTTAATCCATGAGACAAGGTATATTTCACTTGTAGGGGTTGTGTGGCATCCAGTATGGCACTTGAGTTTTATTTTCGACCCTTTCTTATCTTTCCCAGTCATGTTGTGTTCCCCCCAGTCAGTTGAAAGCTTTTCCCCTCTTGGTGAGATTCGTTACTATTAACGCAGAAATGTTACTGAAGTCGGTAAAACTTGTTTGGCTATTTACAATCATCACGTCATAAGCCGCTCTATGCCTCTCGCTTTTCAAAAACTTCAAGGCAGAAAATTTATCCTTTTCGCTAATGGCATCCATCCGTGGACTGAGGCTTGGGATCCTATTGGCGCTTGTTAATGTTTGTATCTGCTCTTTGTGGGTTCCTGAGAGTCGTAGAAGATTTAGAGGTGAAACCATTTTTTAAAGATTATCAGCCACAACCTCTTCTTCATAGTCGATTGGTGGTATGAAGAGGAACTGATGATCACCTTCAGAACTTGAATTTTTGAGCGAGATTCCGGAGACCGGCTGTCAAACAGAAAAAGGTAAGTTTTCGATCAAAATATAACGAGAAATTAGCTAAACTCCATGAGCTGACCGACAAAAACCCTCGAAAACTTGCAGAGCGACGTACTTTGTGGAGCCTCGATAATCAGATACCAACGGCCCCTCACAGGAAGCAGAACTCGCAGGCTACTACTGGTCTTCATTCCCTGAATAGCCCTGGTAAGTATTTAACGGTAGTCGTTAATACCCTTCAAAGTCTGAATTATTTTGCCCTCGCCAGATGGCAGCGACATTCAGGAGAAGCCCGCAGGTACATTGAATCTACTATTCTACGGATTGAGTTGGACTATACCTTGAAGCTTATTAGATTACTTGTCACAGAGATGTATATGGAGTACAGCATTGTAGTGGGGATGCTACACAGCTTTAAGACAAGGGTTGATTCAATAAAACTCCTGGCAGGATTCAAGGAATTTGAAAATATGCGTTCTACGCTTACATCTTTGGAGGTGGCGCTTCTACCACCACAAAGGAAGGAGTTGACTCTAGCTCAAAGGGTAGATTTGCCTCCAAAAAGCATCTTTTTTAGGATGTTGGAAGATTGTCTTGGTTTTGAATTGATTATGAAAAACGTCAAGGTTTTTTTCTCTTCATTCGCGAAGTCAGTCGCTACAAAAACGTTATCACCGATGGAGCCAAGAAGAAAATATATCCCAATGTCTAGCCTCCCGTCATTGGCTCCTGAAAAGAGCTTGGAAAATCCAGGTGCTCACGAATTTCCAACTGATGGCTCCGCCTCCCACCAAATGGATTTAAACACCCCTTCAGAGCTGTTGCCTAATATTCAGCTTTCATCCGCATTGGAACGTGTTGTAAAGGCTTTTAACCAACTTGAGGGCCTTACTCAAACACCCGGGCTTCTGGAGCTGAGGCCGATTCTTGAAAATACGATTGTGGAAGCTGCAAAGTATATGAATCGTTGGAGATTGGTTGCGTATGCTGACTTACGCAAATTTTTGCCACAGAAAGGAACTGTTGAAGCTATTTCCAAGCAGATAGTTAGCTTCCACCCGTCGGCGCCCAGGGCCGATTGGGCTTATCGGCCAACGCTTGTTGATTTACGACAGGCGTTTGTAGAAGAGTACGCACAGAATCATTTGAGCGGTAAGCTCTCTAGCTGTTGAGAATCTGTTTGCAATCGCTGGATGCACTACGAGAGCTTGTCACTGAGTTTTAAAACTTTTTCTGTCTAATTTTAGAAGTAGAAATTTTCAACTCGCAAATTCTCAATCACGAAATATTAAAACAGGCATATCAAACATACCAAAGCCTTTTTCCGTACTTTGTGCCAATGCCTGAAGACCTCAAACAGATTTTGGGGTTCTTTACTGGAGAAAATCTAGCAAAATTACTTTTTGCCGACTCTCATGAAGCATTAACCCCTGACAACTTGGAGCTCATAGAAGGCTGGACTGAAAAGGTTGTTGATTATTTTTGGAGGGAGCCAACAAGAATACCTTATTACGAGAATTTTGAGGCGAATAATTTTTTATTCTGTATTGATATCCTCAATTTTATGCAAGGCTTGGAACACGACTTCGTTCCAGGGCGTTTTTTTCTCGCAAAAACTTATGATTACGGAAGTTTGAAACTACAATTGGAATTGATCAATTTGGCTTTGAGGACAGGAAGTAGCCTGAAACCACATGAATTATCGCAGGAAACGCTTCAAAGGCTCGAAAAACTTTACTCTGAAGCTGAGAAAATACCTGAGCCAAATATAATCAAAGGAAATCATATTATAACACCATTTCTCCAAAAGCTGAAGATTGGGGTTCAGGCACTTGCAGATGTCCACAATAAAGCTCTTGAATAACCCAAGGAAACTCTTCCACTAACCTAAAAAATCCTTAATTGTTTTGCATCCACTGATTTCTTCGTTCTCGTTCGTGCCTGCAATCTCATGCGCATGAGACTCAAATGTAAAATTCCACTCTTGTGGTTTTGTCTGTAAAATACAACCAGAAAACTTTTCTAACTCAAAAGGATAGAATGCCCTTTGATTTTTTGTTTTAAAAAGGTACTAAACTGTGAAATTCAAACAAACTAAGTGTAAAGTATCAATACAATGAACGCTACTATGGAAGACAAGTAAAAACGTGATGATGTACCTGGGAGTGAAGAACTGATTTAAAACAACTGACATGAGATAGTGACGACACGCGACAAAAACACCTAAAACAGCTGTAATAACAGCGACATTAGTTACGAATAATAGATTTTAGCATAGAGTATCCACCTGATGCTATCATGATGATACAAAAAAAAATAATAAGACCCAGAACCTTTTATAGGTACATGAGAAAAAAACTGTAGATATAGTATTAGAAAGCTAGTATTTTTGAGTAATTTCTCAAGATGAGAAGAACCACAATATAGAGACTGAACGTGTTTACTACAATATGATCTTATGAATTATCATAAATGTAATTAGCATAAATATGAAGTGAGCATTAAAATGCAATAAGAGAGGAGATGAATCCTCTTCTCAAATTGAAAAGAACTCTTAGATTGTTGACACAAAAGATCATTTTATCACTAAAAAAATAGTTAGATCATCTTGTTAGATACTCTTGTTTAACATAAATAGAGTCAATGGAACTTGTCCCAATTTGTTAGCCTTGAGGTATATTTTACATATCCAAATAGGCCACAATTATCTTTAAATTAAAATCTCAACCATGCATAACCCATAAGTCATGCATATATTCAAAATTCATCCTTTTGGATTTCAGAAAAGATGAATAAATTTTTTCTGAGTAAGTAAATCCATGAATTTAAGGCCAGATATGAATTCTACACAAAATTTCACCTAGGGTAACTCCAAAGGGTTAATAAGCTTAAATTAATTCTATGAGGTGGTAATATGGAAAATACTTCAATACCACATAAAAGAATTGTGAAAAGTTTTGTTTTTCTCAATTTCATGCCAAAATAATGGGAATGTAAGAAATCCCATCTTACAGATACATTAAGAATAGTGTTATGCATGTTTGTGGCACTTAATATTATGGTATTCTTACATAAAGTTTTGATACACCCATAGTGGATATCAGTCTTTAAGCCTGAAATCCTATTTTTGACGTGAAAATAGCTAAGTGGTAGAAAAGACATCAAAGAGAGAGAGAGGGTACCAAACTTCTGAGGCCTCTGAGGTGTGGACAGATGTAAAGCTTGGATCCATCACTGATAATGGCCCAATAAGTATACTAAAACATCTTTGGATCTTGGTTACCAAGTTAGAATTGCATTAAATCATAAGAAAAATGCAAATAAGCTGCTATTTTGATGTGACAAGGAGGTAAAAAGCAACTTAGACTCCTGTATCCAGGTCAATTCTTAATTAATTTCCATTTATAAACCTTAAAATAGTAATTAAAACCCTTTTTGGACTAGTATCCATTGATTTACCTCATAGAAATCAGCCATATAGTGCTATTTGCAATTCTACATAGAAATGAGGTAAAAACTTCAAAAATACATTAAACATACAATTCTCAACAAATATTTCTGAATCATTCAGTACCAATAGAGAAAAGTATGATCCATAAATCAACCAAAAATCTTACAGTTTTGTTGGTAAAATTGAAAGTTTTACTTACAGTCCCTTTTTGATAAATTCAATGTGAAACACTGAATATTCAAAAATTCATAGAAAATACAACCTCTGATGAAATTTGCAATAACATTGATAACTTTGAGAACTTAATCTCTATTTTGAAATAAAAGAAGATTTACAGTTTTTACTCCTTTTATTATTAACCATGTTTGGGTTGGTAGTCACATAAAAGCATCAATTGAGTAATTATGATAATCTTACATGTCAACAGATGATGAAATCATTAATCCAGAAAGTATTATTGTTTTCTCACTCACTGTTTTTTCAATTTTGTCCATCAAAAACCTCTGTGAGCTGTTGTTGACTTAAAAGAGGCCTCCTCTTGCTGTTTTTTCCAAATCATCTTATTATCCAATTAGCTCTTTGTTACCAACAAGTAAGTATTGGTTAAATCTTTTCTTAAGTGTTTTAACTATTTCAAGATCAATCAGAAAGACATGAAAAAATAGAAATTAACTATATATTGCTATAATATAGTTATAAATCAAATTTTGATCCCTTAAATATATGATTTATCCATCAAATCTCTCTACCATATTCTTTCCAAGGCTCATTGTAGTATTAGTGAGTCCTTTATAATCAATTCTTCAAGTTTTTCTCTAGTATTTGTTTTCTTCATGAATTATAATTAAAATTACTCTTGCAAAGGATAATTATAAATGAAACAAACTTTATTATTTTAATAAAGAAATTTTATCATTAAATACCTGTAATTAATTCTTGTAGACAATTACTTCTTATGGTTATTGTCAGGCTGAATCTATGATAAAGTGATAACAGAGGTATATACAGCTTTAACTATTACTGTGAAACAGATAAAAGTATTAAAAAAGGTTTGGTTCAAAGATATTAAGGGCTTTACTAATAATAATTAGTGGTGGTGAGTGGTACTGAAAGACCTGGATGCAGGTTTATCTGTTGGGTTACAATAATGAAGACTACAATAATTAAGTTTTAAAGTATAGCTGAATTGTTTTCCAAGAGTAAAACTGTTTTGAACAGTTTTACTATGTAGGAATTTAAGAACATGATAAGGAAACCTTTTCTGGTGGAGAAAAGGCCCCTTCTTATCCTAAAATTGGGTGAAAAAGTCTGCTAGACCTTTCCATGCAGAGGAAGTGAAAATATTTCACTTCCAAGGACTGGCTTGTGGTTTTCACAATGCCTGTATAGTCTGTATTGGGCTCAGATGTGGTTTTGAAACCACATCTGGGCAGTTTTCACCAATACAGGGTGAAAGTTTTCATCTGGGGACCGCACACCCCTCATCTGATGTGTACTACACATAGAATGCTGTGCATAACATGTATGGGACCCCAGTATTGACCAAAATATGTGGTATTGAAGTATAAACATGCTTCTTTGTCTGTTTGACACCTCATAATCAGAGTTGTGGGATACTATCCCACAGAAAAGGTTTATTGGCCCAATTGTGGAATTTTAACCTTAAAGCTGCTATAACTCAGTCAGATTTTGGGATATAGAGCTCAAATTTAGTTCATTTTGTAGCCGTGGATGTGCTCTACAGCATGGTACCTCACTTGATATTATTATCATTAAATATGGCAAAGTTATGCCATGTACAAGACTTTCTGTACATATATATGATTTTCTCAATGTCTGTATGGAGCTTGTTTGCTCCATAACTTTTGTTCTAGATGGGCTATGGGGAAATTAATTGTACCATCAGATAGCCCTGATTGTGCACTTTCCAAAAAGACCCCACTTTAGGCCTCTCACACTAAAACTGTAGAAGTTAGATGAGAGGTGAATATTTTATTCCCCCTCATTTGACCTTATTTTGCTTATAACTTCAGTAATTCTGATTCTGGCTGATTTTGGATAGTAAAATTGGGTATCCCTGACTTAGAGCTTCAATTTGAATACCCATTTGATGGGGTTAAGCCCCTTCCTCTGGATTTCAGATGGGAGGTGAAAATTGAGGTGATTGATCCGCAACAACTTTGAGCAGGAATAACTTTGTTATTCTTTGTCCTATGATAATGGGACTTGTATGTTTGGAAAGAGGTGAGTTTCCTCTTTCTTTTGATACTTTTTGAGCTGGTTTTGATCAGCTCCATTTTGTGGTGGTATCTTGGCTTTACCATTGGTTTATGGAATTTGGCTGTCATGCTTGTGCTCTGGTTTTTAGTCTCAGGCTGACATACCCTCCCTCTAAATAAGGCTCATCATTGATGAGACTTTTCTGTCCTTCTAGAGGCCCTGAGTCTCCTTAGATGAAGGTTCCCATCTGGTATGGCATCTTATGCCAACCATTTGTATTTTTCTGCTGTCTGGTTTTTAAATCTGACCAAGTACAGTGTCTGGTCTTTACCATTCAGTCTAATCTTCCTGGCCTTGATGATTTTCTTCACAGGGCCAGGGGAGTCTTCCACTTCCACTATGTCTGGTGGAGTGGGTTTTTCTTGCTGGAGGGGAACTTATCTTCCTCTGTCTGGAAGTATGGTTTAATCAAACTCACTGGGAATAATGGGTGTTTCCTAGAAAATTCCTCTGTGAGTTTGACCTTCAAGGCATTCTTCCCTATCAGATTAATGATAGTGAAGGGCCCTAAAAATGAGTCTCTCATCTTATTTGGTCCTTTAAGGTTAATGAAGTTGAGTGTAGACCCTAACACCTGGTCCCCTTCTTTAAAGTCAGGTTTCATGTGTGATTTGTCCCACCTCTGCTTGTTATATTCTTTTGCCTCAGCTATTTGTCTAGCAGCTGTGTCACAGGCCCTCTTCACATATCATGGAAGTCTTTGGCTGTTTGGTGGGTAGTCAGGAGATTTTTCTTCAGGTGATCCACAGGCAATAGGGCGTTCTGCCATCTTTTTACCAGTGAGGGTGATTTCCCTGTGGTAGAATTCTGAATTGTGTTTTAAGCTAGTTGAACTGCTGGTAGAAGTGTAACCCAGTCATGGGTATATCCTTCGGGGTCCTTATAATCCATTCCATATGCACAGAACCTTCTAAGGATATCCTCCATGGTTTGGATCATCCTTTCAGCTAGACCATCTGTCTGTGTATGGCAAGCTTTAGAAAGTGAAAGTTTTGTAACTAGAATTTCACAGAGGTTGGTCCAAAATTCTGATGTGAATTTTGGGTCCCTGTCACTAATGATGATTTTTGGGACTCCACATGTGGATATGATGTTCTTCCAAAATAACAAGGCTGTATCCATTGATGTGTCTTCCTTATGACATGGTAGGAAACTCACACTTTTGCTATACCTATCAACTATCACTAGGAAGGCATTGAAATTCACTTTGCCTCATGCAACAAGTCCTGTGACCCATTCCATATTGGTGGTTTTCCATGGGTGTTTTGGTTCTTCTATGTGCTGAAGGAGCCCATATTTCCTCCCATCCTTTCTGTTTGCCTTTTGGAATATTTCACAAGTTTTGATGTATTAACTAAACTCTTGTTCCCATTTGGGCCACCAAGCTGTTCTTGTTACTCTTTCCTTAGTCCTGTCTTCACTCATGTGTCCCATATAGGGGAAGTGATGACATTCTTGCAGGATCAGGGATATATGGTCCCTTTCGATCACTGAGTGCACTGGTGTGCTTTCCTCTATGATAGAGAAGGCTATCTTTAAGGAAAAACCTCTTGTACTTATAGTCTCTCAACCAGGGTTCCTCCAATTGGGATTCCAGTTCTGGGCTCATGTACTTCTTTTGGAGGATTTGAAACAATATGTTACACTATTTGTGTTTGGAATATGTCCTCATTACTGCACTGAAAAATTAATTATTCAATTCTTAGGAGCTTATTCCTAATATGGGAGTTTCTGTCCCTTATAGTTCAGTGTCTCCACCATCTGGGGTACCACTTTCTGGTGCCCATTCAGAAAATCTCGAGTTCTTCCTCCTATCTATTTCCATAAAATGAGTAGGAATATGGGCTGCTACTTCAGGTTCATAAGCTGAGTTGCTTTTGACATCTGCTGAGGCCATCTGCATTGGTATGGCTTTTGACCTCCTTGTATATACTGGTCATATTGCCTCTATACTCTTGGATGGATATTTGCCCCCTCAGCATGTGTCTATTAGTAGTATTCATGTTCAGTAAATACTTTAAGGCTGTGCAGTCTGTGTAGACTTCAAAGACTGCACCCTCAAAATAATAGTGGAGTTTCTCTAGAGCCCAGATTAAGCATAGGCATTCAATATGGGTGGCCCCGTACCTGGCTTCTGAGTCTTTCAGATTCCTAGAGATGTAGCAGATTACTACCTCTCCTGGTTCACCATCTACAATTTGTCTCTGGTGAAGGGGTGCTGCTAAGCCTTGCTTACAGCCTGCATCTATATATAGCTTGAATGTTAGTTCAAAGTCAGGTAAGATGAGCACAGGTGCATTAGTGAGTTCATGTTTGAGCCTCTCATATACATCCCTTCTTTCCTTGGTAATTTCAAAAACTACATTGCTTGGACATAACCTGTATAGACTACTACTTATGTGGGAAAAATTTCTGATGTGGTTTCTGTAGTAGCTAGCAAACCCAACGGGAGATTGCATCTCTTTGATGTTCTTTGGTATTGGTTCTAGAAGTACTGCTGCTACTTTATTCTAGTCTATGGCCAGACTAAGACCTGAGACTTTGTTTCCCAGTGCCAGTAGTTCTTCTTAGCCAAAATTGAACTTCTTAAGTGAAATTTTCAGATTGATGGGTGTGCATTTACTTAGGACTCTGTCAATGTACTGCACATGGTTTTCCCATGTCTCTGAGTATATAATGATGTCATCAATATATACTGCCATCCAGCCTTCTAATATTTCTTCTTGAAATATTGTGTCCATCATCCTTTGGAAGTGGGCTGGTGCATTTTTGATTCCAAATGACATCCTGGTAAAATCATATGTGTCACAGGGGCTCTAGTGGAAATACAAGAGTGGCCCGGCACTCAGCAATCAGGGAACTCACTTGGAAGACTCCAAAAGAAATAAAGAATAAAAATGATAAGAATGAATTCCTCTAAAAGATATGCAGGTACAAGATGAGATGCAAAGAGGAAAAGGAAGCCAAATGGCCAAAGAGCCAACCAAGTAAGTCCTTAATCACTGTTTCAACCTGCCAAAAATGAACAATGGAATTAGTAAGGATATGACCACCAAATATCCATTGACAGGCGAAGAAAGAGAAAGAGAAAGGTGCTAAATGACTGACTTAATAATATCAGTATTTGCTTAACTAGAATGAAAAGAAAATAAAGATAAAATAAAATCAAAGTATATTAATTAACTGGGGAAAAACCCCCCAGGGTGGAAAGGGTAGCCGGTATATGTGAAAAGTTGGGAGCTTGAGTTCTTCAGGCTGGAAACTGATCTGTATTGATCCTTGAGGCTGTATTGATTGTTTTGGGAATTGATAAAGCTGGCTAATATTGAAATTGAATTGGGTTGAATGAACTTCCCATGCTTGAAAATGAAATACAGTTCTTGGTGGATCCAGACTGTATTGAAATGAATATGGTTGCCAAGATGGATTGAGTGGAGCTTTGACACTTGACAATTTCTTTTGGCACCGCCTCTTGAATACACTTTTAAGAATGAATTGAAAGTATTCCATTGGAAGGAATACTTGGAGTGAGAATAACCAATGACTGCTTGATGGTGTCATTGGTCTTTGATGCTGAAACACTTGCTCTTGAGCCTTGATGATTCCTCTGAATGATTGGGTGCCTTTATGACGTGATGAGATGTTGGAATGTTGAAATGACCATTTGATATTGCCACCATTGAATTTCTGTTGAAAAATTATGTACAATGATATATAACATCATTTATGGCATATTGGTTCATTGGAAAGAAGATTACGTCCAAAGGTCTTGAGATGGAAAGGCAGAGGGGAAAAGGATGGATGTGATGGCTTCAGAGCTTGGAAAGGTGTTTCTGGGCCCTTTGGGGTTTTTGGCCATTTTTGGGTTCTGAGCCAAAAACTGGCCCAAAAGGCGGGAAAGTGTCTTTTGGACACTTTGTGTCAAAGTGCGCAAATGTGCGCAAATATGCGCAAATGCGCATTATGAGCCCAAATGGCCAAAAACAGCCATTTGGGCCATTTCCCCTGGTTTTGAGGGAAATGACCAGAAATACCCATTTGGGCATAAATTGCCGCTATGGGTTCTGGATTGAGGTGAAGGGCCATGAAGGCTCCAAAACACAAATGGCCATAAAAGGTCCATAAGATGATGACGTGGCCATATTGGCCACTGGTGATGGATATGGCCAATTGGCCATAAGAGAACTATGGCTTGATATGCCATATGGGGATCCAAGGAGGTGAATTGCCATGGTTGTGACAGTACCCCCCACCTTGGAATGGTGAGCTCCTGAGCACCAATACAAGGTGAAGCCTGTTGAGGCTATTGGAAAGATCTTGAGAGAGTGATTCAAGAGGACTGATGAAGATAAAAATTTGAAAACTGATATTAAAAATTGACATTTGACGCAGGACTTGCTTGATCTTCTTTTGACATTGGCTTCATGATTTGAATTGAATTTTAAAATAAATGAAAAATTTTTGACGTGATAATTGATGTGATAAGAGAAAATTTAAAATGAAAATAAAATAAAAATAAAGAATGAAAATGAAAATAAAAGAAAGAGAAAAGAGAAAAGGAAATTGAATTGAATCTTGAGGAGGTTCCAATCTCCATCACAGAGGTTGATAACTGATTTTGGAATTGGCCAAGGACCTGGAAAGAGAAATTTGATGCCAGGTGCTCACAAAGTGGCCAAGGTGATGTTTTGACAAGATTGTAGACCCCTCAGGGAAGTGCACACCAGGAGAGGAACTTACTTTTAGTAGTTACCACTCCCGCCAGTGCCATAAAAATAAAAACACAAATGCTGAAGGAATGAATTTGAATTTGGAATCTTGGAAATGAATTGAAAAGTGAATGGCCCATTGTCCCAAGTGAAATGGCCATAAGATTGGAAATGAATGTTGAAAAGCCTGGCCAAAGATCTGTGTCCAAAATTTGCAAAGTGCTCACAGAGTGGCCAAGGTGATGCTTACAACAAAAGAGTAGAATACCCCTAAAGGTGCATACCAGGAGTGGGACTTACTTTTGGTAATTCCTCTCCCCACCAAGCACCATATTGAATCAAGCTTTTGAAGAATTGGGCCCAGGCTTGTCAGGATATAATAAATGAAAATCTTTGACGAGTTCAGGACAATTCCCAAGGTTTTCCGTTGGTTCCCAAGTGGATCTTTCTGGGTCTTGACTGAAACCTTTCCATTCCACCAGATACCATAATTTTCCTCTCTTGAGCTTTGAGTCCAGTATTTGAGAGACTTCACATTCTTCTTCTTCTCCAATTATTATTGGAGGAGGAGGCTCTTGATGCCTATTTGGGATTGTTGACGTCTTGACTGGTTCCAAAAGGGAAATATGGAAAACTGGGTGGATGGACTTCCATTGAGATGGGAGCTTGAGGTGGTAGGCATGAGTACTGACTTTCTTCAAGATTGAAAAGGACCCAGCCATCTTTCAGACAGCTTTTTGGTGGGTCTGGTTGATTTGATGTTCTTGGAAGAAAGCCATACCATGTCACCAGGATTGAAAACAGGTGGACTTGCTCTACTTTTATCTGCATACCTCTTAAACCTGTTTATGGCAACTTCGAGTTCTCTCTTGAAATCTTGCTGTACTGATTGGATTTTTGTTGATAACTTTCCAGCCGGAGTATCTTGAGTGATGTGAACTGAGTCAAAATGAGGATCTCTTCCATAAACAGTGAAAAACGGTGATTGTTTTGTTGAAGAGTGGTCAGAGTTATTGTAGGCAAATTTAGCCAGAGGGAGCCAGGTGTTCCAATCATCTTGATGATAATTGACATACATCCGAAGGTACTGTTCTAGTATCTGATTTACCCTCTCTGTCTGTCCATCGGTTTCTGGGTGATAAGCAGTTGACAGATCTCTTGAAATCTTGAGCTGCTGACAAAGGTTGGTCCAAAAGGAAGAAACAAAAAGAGAACCTCGATCAGTAACAATGCTTGAAGGAAGGCCATGCTTTGAAAAAATATTCTTGATGAATAAATGGGCCAAATCTAATGAAGTGATTGAAGCTATTGCTGGAATAAAAACCGCCATTTTTGAGAATCTGTCCACTATGACAAGGATTGAGTCAAAGGAATTGGACAGTGGCAATTGAGTGATGAAATCCATTGAAAGACAAATCCAAGGACCACTTGGAATTGGAAGAGGCTTGAGGAGTCCAAACTTCTTGTGATGAATATTTTTGTTTCTTGAACACTGTTGACAGGATGAGACATAATCCTTGATGAATTGAGTCATGCCGGACCAGTGGAAATCCCGCTTGACAAGTTTGAGAGTCTTCTCTTGGCCAGGGTATCCAGCTAGAGGTGAGTCATGCCGCTTTTGAAGTATATTGAGTTGAATTGTGGGGTCATTTGGGACCACCACCTGATCTTTGAAAAGGAGAAGTTTGGAAGAGGAATCAAGAGAATAATCTTGGACAGATTTACCTTTACCCAAATCTTCAAGAACACTTCTATATTGAGGGTCTTGCCACACTGCCTTCTGAATTGAATCAATCAAATTTGAAAATGAATCCACCTTGACTGCAAAAAACTTTGAGGCTTGAATTTCATCTTGATTTATTATCTTCTGATAGTTCATTGGATTCTTGCTGATGAAATCCTCCCCCCTCTCTGGGTAAACGTCGTCCCGACGTGACAAAGCATCTGGAAGGGTGGCCAAGCGGCCAGGGCCGTAAGTGATTGAGAAATGAAATTCAGATAGAAATTCAGGCCAGAGGGCTTGACGGCGAGTGAGAATCTTTGAAGACATAAAATATTGAAGAGATGAATGATCGGTGAGAACTTCAAAAGGGGAAGAAATGGAAAGAAGAAAAGCTCTCCAGCGCTTGAGAGCCCAGACTATGCCAAGGAGTTCCTTGTCATGAATCTCATAATTAAGCTCAGCTGGGAGAAGCTTGCGGCTATCAAATTCAATGGGATGTTTTCCTGAGTCAGAGACCTGACTCAGTACAGCACCCAAGGCATAATCTGATGCATCGGTCTCTACAATGGTGGGTAGAGAAGGATTGGAGCAGTGGTGAATGCCTCTTTGAGTTGATGAAACTGTCTAAGAGCTTCCTCATTGAGGGGAAAACGGGAATCTTTCTTGAGGAAACTTGTGAGTGAACTAATTTTCTTTGAATAATTCTTGATGAAGCGGCAGTAAAAATTGGCAAAGCCAAGGAATGATTGAAGAGCCTTGAGGTTTCTTGGAGGCGGCCAATTGAGAATTTGCTTGACTTTTGCTTGGTCCATCTTGAGGCCTTCAGAAGAAACAACATAACCTAAATACTCTACACTAGAAACATGGAATAGGCATTTGGACGCCTTAGCAAAGAGGTTATTGGCTCTGAGTCTGGAAGGAACAGTAGACACATGAGTGACATGTTCTTCCTCAGATTTGGAAAAGACCATAATGTCATCCAAATAAACCACAACATAAACATCAAGAATATCATAAAAAATATCATTGACAAGATTTTGAAAAGAAGCAGGAGCATTGGTAAGCCCAAAAGGCATAACCAAGTACTCATAACTACCATATTTGGTTCTAAAACAAGTCAAATGTTCATCACCTTCCTTGATTCTGAGCAGTTTATATGCACCACGCAAATCAATCTTGGAGAAGATAGAAGAACCATTGAAAACAGTGAGGAGCTGGTTCATAGGGGGAACAGGATACTTGTTCTTCCTAGTAACAGCATTGAGTTTGCGGTAATCAACACACAAACGGAGGCCACCATCTTTCTTTTTGACAAAAAGAACAGGTGCTCCTGTAGAAGAGGAGCTTGGCCGGATGAAACCTTTCTCTACATTCTCTGAAATGTAGGCCCTGAGTGTATCTGCCTCTTGGTTTGATAAAGATTAGATCACTCCAGCTCAAGGTAGAGACCCCTCCAGCTCGATATGATGATCACAGGCGCGGTGAGGAGGAAGTTTCTCTGATTTCACCTTGGAGAATACATCCAAGTATTGGTGATAAACAGGAGGAACGACCTTCATCACGGTTTCTATTCCTTCTGGCTCTTCCTCTTCATCCCACAACTCCTCCAGGGAGTCATGATAAGATGAAGGAGGAAGGTCCATATTCCCAAAGAAGAGATGAAGTGAAGATACAGTATTATCTTCTCCAACATCTTGAATCTCTTTGAAGACTTCATCTCTAGATGATAGTAATGACTGATGGGAATTAAGGGAAGGAATATGGACAGAAGACGGAAATGATGGTGTTCTAGAATCACTAACCAGAGCTGCACATGATTTGGCAGAAGAAAAGTCATTACTGGAAGAAATTAAAGGATCATTATAGTCCTTATGATCAGAATTAAAGGTGATCAATCCTTGCCTCCAATCAATAAACGGATTAAAATGATTAAGAAAGTCAAAGCCCAATATGAGGTCTTCTCCCTTGGGAGTATCAATGACTAAAATTTCCCATTCAAAGCTTGGGAAGGAAGGGAGCTCAACCATATATTTAGTATGGTGAGTCACAAATAAAGAAGGAGACTCAGAGGAGTCTAAAATGATGAGGAGAATCTTCTCTGGAAGCTCTGACGTAGTCAATGAATACTTGTGAACAAACTGCTTTGCAATAAATGAGTTGGTAGCACCAGAATCAATGAGAATACTGTAAAAAACATCAGAAAGAGAAGAAAAAACAAAAAATTTAAGAGAATTCTTGACACCAGTATTCAGAATGCACAATTGTGCTCTGGATGGAAAACTGTGAAGACCATTGAACACAACATGATCTTCACTCAGGCTTTTCCCCGGCTGGGAAATTTGCCTGACAGTTGGGTAAGCTTGTTTTGAGGCCTTTTGAAACAGGTCTCAAGACTATGCTTCCCACCACAATAGGTACAAAGACCCTCTTTGATTCTTCTTTCTTTTTCAGAATTCATGAGCTTGAAATCTTTATTCAATGAAGAAGAATGGGGCTTGTCCCTCTTCTGAAAATTCTTCTTCTTCTTTTGACTTGAGCTTGAAGAATTTTGAGGATGAGAAGAACTTGACTTTGAGGCTTCTGGCTTCTTCTCTTGATGATGGCTCTTTTCATTTTGCCTCTCATGGTACCTGGTATCAAGTTCCAGGATAACGTCCATTAAGTCTTGAAGGATGGGAGGCCAATTGATCCAAAATCCTGGATGGCAATCCCTTCCTGAAATGATGGATAAGAGCTCTTTCACCCCAATCCCCGATTCTTGAGACTAAACTTCTGAAATCAGCAATGTATAAGGATACATGCCCACCTTCTTTCATTCTTAAAGAATCCAACTCAGCTTCTGCTTTTCTGACTTCATTCGGGTCACCAAATAGAGTGAAGAGTTGAGATTCAAAAAGAGGCCAAGAATTGAGAAGATAATTTGAGTCTTGACTGGTGAGATTGGAAAGATAAGGCTCAATCCATTTTGCAGCCCTGCCAATAAGAAATGATGTGGCATAGAGAACTTTCTTTCTGTTTTGAGAGAAATTTGCCAGATCATTATGGAATATCAATTGACAAGACTGAATGAAACTTCTAACTTTGAAGGGCTGAGTCCCATCAAAGCATTCCGGTGCCTTCATAGATGGAGTCTTGAAGGCTGGTGGTCTTGATGCTTCAGAAGATGAAGCTGCTTGAAGATTGGCCATAATCTGAGTCATTTGCTGCATGATGGCCAATAGAGATGGTTCAGACTGATGAGAGACAGGCTGATTAGACTGGGCTAGAGTTGGCCTTCCAGTACCTTGGGATGCTTCCACCGGAGCAGGAACACCTTCAGTACCATCAGACTCTTCCTCTTCCACAGAATTCTCCTCCTCCTCTTCACCATCTTCACCTGGACCTTTGAAAATAGTCCTTGAAGTTCCTGGAAATCCGCCAACTACTCCTGAAAATGAACTTGATCTTCTAGGCCCTCTTCCTTCCTTCCTGGATGGTGCTGCTCCTTCCATGCGGGGTCCTCTATCTAATTGGGCCCTCAGTTGAGGAACTGCTGGGGTGCCATCTAGAGGAGCTCTTGGAGTTGGAGTGAGAACAGCTTGAGCTCTGGCCTGAGATCTTGTCTGTCTTGCCGGAGGTGAATGTTGAACAGGCATGATATCAGGAATAAAATTGAATTAAATGAATAAGAATCAAAATTTGCTTGAAGTGAAAAGAGTCAACAATCAAATCTTGAGGAAAATGAATGAATCAAAATGAAAATCTTCAAGTACGTCAATAAATCAAAATCAAATGAAGTCTTGAAGTCGAAAAATCAATGAATTAAATCAGTCAAAATCAAAATCTTGCAGAAAATCAATCAATCAAAATGAATTCTGGAGGCAAAATCAGTTTATGTCAAAATTCTTGATGTGAAAAATCAGCAAAATCAACAAAATCTTCAGGTCAATCAATTTTCTTGAGGTCAATATCAAATATGTCAAATCAATCAATCAATCAAAATCAAGTGAATTATTCTTTAAAAAACAAAATTCTTGAAGAATGAATCAATTATGAATCTTGATGTGAAGAACGTGTCTGAATATCTTGATGAAACTATTTGAAAATCAAAGAGAATCAAGATGACGCCTGAATTATGAATGAAATGAAAATTTGATGATTTGAAAAGATTTTAAAAGAATAACAAAAATAAGAATGGGTCAGCTTTCAATTTTCAAAATGAAGAATGAATGAAGGAAAATTGAGAGATGACGGTGAATCATTAAGTTCATAAGCGTAAAAGAATCATAATTTCGATGAAATGAGTGAATGAAATTATAAAGAAAGAATAAACAGAATGAAAAAAGAAATTATGAGTTAATTAATATAATGTCACAGGGGCTCTAGTGGACATACAAGAGTGGCCTGGCACTCAGCAATCAGGGAACTCACTTGGAAGACTCCAAAAGAAATAAAGAATAAAAATAATAAGAATGAACTCCTCTAAAAGATATGCAGGTACAAGATGAGATGCAAAGAGGAAAAGGAAGCCAAATGGCCAAAGAGCCAACCAAGTAAGTCCTTAATCACTGTTTCAACCTGCCAAAAATGAACAATGGAATTAGTAAGGATATGACCACCAAATATCCATTGACAGGCGAAGAAAGAGAAAGAGAAAGGTGCTAAATGACTGACTTAATAATATCAGTATTTGCTTAACTAAAATGAAAAGAAAATAAAGATAAAATAGAATCAAAGTATATTAATTAACTGGGGAAAAACCCCCCAGGGTGGAAAGGGTAGCCAGTATATGTGAAAAGTTGGGAGCTTGAGTTCTTCAGGCTGGAAACTGATCTGTATTGATCCTTGAGGCTGTATTGATTGTTTTGGGAATTGATACAGCTGGCTAATATTGAAATTGAATTGGGTTGAATGAACTTCCCATGCTTGAAAATGAAATACAGTTCTTGGTGGATCCAGACTGTATTGAAATGAATATGGTTGCCAAGATGGATTGAGTGGAGCTTTGACACTTGACAATTTCTTTTGGCACCGCCTCTTGAATACACTTTTGAGAATGAATTGAAATTATTCCATTGGAAGGAATACTTGGAGTGAGAATAACCAATGACTGCTTGATGGCGTCATTGGTCTTTGACGCTGAAACACTTGCTCTTGAGCCTTGATGATTCCTCTGAATGATTGGGCGCCTTGATGACGTGATGAGATGTTGGAATGTTGAAATGACCATTTGATATTGCCACCATTGAATTGCTGTTGAAAAATGATGTACAATGATATATAACATCATTTATGGCATATTGGTTCATTGGAAAGAAGATTACGTCCAAAGGTCTTGAGATGGAAAGGCAGAGGGGAAAAGGATGGATGTTGTCAGCCTGTGACTCAAAACAGAGCACTAGCATGACATCCAACATACCATAAATAATGGTATGACAAGTATTGAACAAACATAGTCAATACAGGTAATAATTAAGAGAAAACAATCCTCTTACATTAAACACCAACCTTATCCAAACAGAATAAGGAAACCTAGAGGAGAATAAACAAGCCAAAACCCTTATTTTCACCTCTCATCTAACTTATGCATATTTAAGTTATCCTATACCAAAATGGTATTTTTTTTAAAGCTCACATAGAGAGCTACACAATGATATCATCCATGTTGTTGTAACACCACTACAACTGGAGATACCATATAACCTCATTTGCAAAACCAAGTCCCCCTGAAAGTCAAAGAGGGCTTGTACAAAACTGTACAAAAGTATAACCAAATTAAAGATCTCAACAAGAGCTTTAATTTGAGATACCTTAGACCTCTGTATCTCTTAAATTTACTGAGGGATCTTGGTTCAAAGGTTTAATAACCAAAATACAGATATTCTGAAAATAAGAAAATAAACAAACCCCTGTATCTTTGGCATACACTCATACAATTGTACAGTGTAATATACCAAACTGTAGAGCTAATCAAGCCCTACAAAACTGTATCATCAGAATACAGATATCTTCCAAATTGAAGAAGATATCTAGCATGGAAGTTTTTGAAGCCTCATACTGATGTACAAAATTACATCCAAAAGCTTAAAACCCTTATAACTTTTGCTATTTGCAAGAAGGGTAAACATGAAGCATACCAAATTGAAGAGCTCATTAAGCCCTTCAATTCTGTGCTCTTGGTTTCTTGATATCTCAAAAACTGACTGAGATATCTTGGTTGGAAGTATTTTGACCAATACTGGTCTGTACCAAACCTGTACCAACCAGTACAGTCTTGATACTTAAAATAATGGTTATTTAAAGCTTAAACCCGCCCAGAATGACTAATATTGATCATACAGACACCAGAACAACGTCATCCAAGTGCTGACGTGGCAGGTGAAAAGTTTTTTCACCCTGTATTGATCCAGAATGATCATTTGTGGTTCCAAAACCACAATTCTGTCTATATTGACGTCAGAATTGAGGATCCAGAACCACAGACTGACCACTGGAGTGAAAATTTTCACTCCTCTGACGTGTGAAGAGTTAATAGCTCTTGACAGTCTTGAAAGATATAAAAAGATGGGTTTTTCCCTTGAAAACCCCTTATCTTATCTTACCTTACCAATATTCTTACGTGACAAGACTGTTATTCATCAGTAGTGTCCTTAGAATTATTTAAGATATAATTAGAATATAATTATTGTAGTGTTTCTTTACAGTCAAAGATATTAGAGCATTGCAACCCAGGTCCTCAATAGACTCATCACCACTGTTACCACGTAGCAGTAGGACCTGAAGATTCCATTTTTATTTATTTTGACGTGTCACAGTCATAGTACTAGCTTGTATTTACTATTTTTTAGCTACTACATAGACTCACCCTGACATTTTGGGGGCCTGGCCGTGGGTTTTCAACCTTATTGGACGTGTTTGAACTGAATTAGGCGTAAAATTCAGTCATTTAAAAGGTATTTTACTAACAGTAAGTAAAATTTCGAATTTTTTATATTTTTATCATTATTTTTTCGAATCATATACTATATATACAAATTTTTCCTCCAGAAAATATATATTATAAATATTTTTTGTTGAGAGTAAGAGTACATATCCTCTTTTTTATTATATTGCAATAATTTCCACGAAATTTGATAATAATACAACAGTATTATTCAAATTTCAATAAAAATAATAATATACAAACAGTATATTATTCATTTTACTATTATTTTTCACCAAAGTGCGTGAAAATTAATATAGAAACAATTTATTAATAAATAATTAATAAATATTAAATAATAAAATAATTTTTTTATTATTTATAAGGAATATTTTAATTAAATATTTCCTTTAAAACAAGATATCACTCAAATTGACATGAAAACTTGTAATTAATTGATATTTTTAATTAATATCAAGTGTTATTATAAATATTATTTATAATATTTATAATAACAAATCAAATTTATTATAATTTAATAAATTTGATGTGTTTATATAAAAAAACACAACAATATCCAAGTGAATCATTCACAAAACACTTGGATATTACAGTTTTCACTTATAAAACATAAGTGAAAAACTCAAAAACTGTTATTTTTCAATAAAAAACACATAAAAATAATAATAAAAAAAAAACAACATAAAAAACCTCAAAAACTTCGAAAAATAACAGTAGAATTGAATATAATCATTTTGTTTTATCATAAAATACTGATATACAATCTGAAATATCTTTTCTGAATAGTGGAAAAAGACTATATTCCATTAGAAACCCAGTCACAAGGAAATCCATCTGTGACAGCCTCAGAAGACAGAGAGGTGCTGCCAAAAACCAAGGGCAAGCAGAAAAGACACAGTGAAGTGACAATCAACTCAAAAGATTGGACACCAATAGCCGTGCCAAGGGCCAAAAAAAACCCAGAAAAGCTCCAACAAAACCAGTTGGATCACCAAAACAGATTGAGAAACAGAAAATCACTGTTATCAACCCAGTTGTAAACTCTAAAGGCAAATTGCCAAAGAGTATAGACCATAAATTTGTACAAGGGCCTGCTAAAGGTAAATAAACCTTGAAAAATACAACATTTTTTATTGTCTGTCATTTTTTAACATTGTTAACATGACACCTCCACTTCTTAGAGATCTTGGATTCCCAAGAAATCAACCAGAACACTGGCCAAGAAGACACAGAGGAAGAAGAACTGGAGCAAATGACCAGCAAAGGACTCACCATCAGGGAACTCCTGCCCAAGGTCTTGTTCCAAATCAAATTCAACCCAGAAGTCCAACCAGGAGATTGGACAGATGCAGAACAGGTCCTCCAAATACACAAGCTCCTGAGAGACCTCTTCACATGGAGCATGGACAACAAAATGTTCACTATGGCAGCATCATGGGCAGAAGTGGGGATAACAACCCAGAAGATCTTTCTCAAGCAAATGGCTTGGATGGAACTTATGACAGAAATGGAAGGTTGGAATCCCAACAAGAATTTCAAACTCTTAGAAGAAAGAGAAACCAGAATCAAAGAGAACCAGGCAGCCATACAAGCCATAGAGAGATCTTGGCACAAGGAAGAGCCCAGTCAGATTCAGGTACCCCCAGAAATGGAAGAAGTCCCATCTTCCCCACAACAATCCAGCAGTTCCAGGCCCTACAAGCCAAAGGAAACTTCATCCAAGACTCCCCAACCCTTCCAGGTAGTTTGCAACAGGAGAAAAGGAGCCCAAGGGAAAAACAAAACTTCTTTCAACCAGAGGAAGAAAGAAGCAGACCCATTGATGAAAAAGCTGATGGACTTAGTCCAAGAAGTACACAAAAGCAAGAAATAGTTGTACCTACAAATAGTTTTGATAGTTCTGACTCAATAGACCCAGAATTAATGACTGAAAATACAATCCACACTCATGAGTTTGAAAACAAATTCACATGGACCAAATTGGCCCAATTCATGGATTGGACATATGAGACCTCAGGAAAAATGAGGACAGAATTGGAAACATTGAAAGAAGAAAATGCTTTCCAAGCAACAGTCATTAAAGACTTAAATACAAATCTGGCCAAAATTTGGACAGAATTTGAAAAAACTAACAGACAGTTGAATTCAATTCTAGAAGAACAACAAACTGTGAGGAGGGATCTGAGGAATATCCAGCAGCAGCAGGATAACTTTGACAAAGAAATTGATTACCTCTATGACAGAGAAGACAATCAATACCCTCCAACACAAGGTCAACCTACTACCTCTACAAAATTGAAAGAAGAGGATAAAGACTATGACCAGGAGCCTGAATATCAGATTCCAAAGTTAAGGTCAGAGTCAGTGTACCAAGATGGGGAAAATCTCAACTATTAAGAGAAACAGGCACTAAAACAGTTACCAGAAGTAACAAACTGGCCAAAGTTCTCAGGAATTGGGGAATATGACCATATGGAGATCATTGACTATATTGATGGACTCTTTGTTGATGTCCCAAAGATACCAGACTACTGGATCACAACAAGACTTAACACAGCTTTCAGAGGCCATGCAAACATATGGTACACTGAGATGAAAGAAATACATGGCAGGAAAAGCTGGCCATGGTGGAGGAACCAGATTATACAAAAGTATAGTAATGGTAGTTGGATCTGGCAAAAGACCATGTCCTTTGAAAGTAATAGATACTCCACAGAAAAAGACCCTTGTGAATGGTGCCTCAAACAAACAAAGAGGCTAAAAGCTATTGATCCCAATATGACAATAGAAATGAGAAACCATAAACTCCTGACAAAATTGCCAGGAGATCTAGAACATGCAGTCAAATGCAGATGCAACAACATCAGCAGCATTGATGACATAGCAAATGTCATACAAGATGTGAGAAAGAAAACCTCCATAGGAAGGTACACATCCTATAAATCAAACTTCAAAGACAAGAGGTCTGAAGTTAAAGAGACAAACAAAGAAAAAGGGAAAGAAACCCCAAAAAAGAAATATGTGTGCCACAACTGTGGATCACCAGACCACTATGCCAACAATTGCACAAAACCAAAAAAGAAAATATATGCAATTGATGAAGAATCAGAAGAAGAACAAACAGTTGAAAAATCTGATTCTGACAGCATGGGAAATGGTATGAGAGCAGAATCACAAAGTGAACCTGATACCATGGAAGAATACATAGTGGAATGCAATGAAGAAAGTTCACTTGACATACAAGACATTGAATTGGATTCAGGAATACCACAAATAACAACAGACAAAGAGCTCTGTAAGCACACACAGAATGCACAAACATTCCTGGTAACCCCAAATAGAGGGATGGGATTCATTCATGGAATACCTACAAAATTGACAGTTTACATTGAGAACTGTAAACACCCAATGATCATTGACACAGGAGCAAGTTGCTCCATAGTGGCAAAAGAAAACTTGAAACAACACTTCCCAAATGGGAAGAAGAGATAATCCCAACAAAAGCTAGAAACTTTGAAAGTGCATCAGGCAAAATGCACTCACTGGGGACAATAATCAAAGAGATAATTATCCCACACCAAAAAGGAAATATCAGACTAGAACCTGAATTTGTAGTTCTAGAAAATGCACATGTACAAGGATTCTTACTAGGTACAGAGTACCAAAGAATGTATGGCATGGATATTTGCAATAGTAAAAACAGATATCTTACCATAGGTACAAACAAAGACAAAAAATTTTCCTTTGACATAAATCATGTAACAAATGATAACACCTTGAAAGAAATAGTGGAAGAATTCAAAGAAGCTCAATATGGCACTCAACTCACCAGTAAAATGAAACTCAACTTACTGAAAGTATTGAGAAACCATACAGAAGCTTTTGCAATAGGAGATGAACCACTAGGAACAATCAAAGGACATGATATAGAATTATATCTGGATGTAGAAAGACCATATCCACCTATGCTTAGGAGACCACCATACCCAGCCAGCATGGAAACTAGGAAAGAAATTGAGAAACATATCAATGAACTCCTAGAAATGGGGGTAATAAGAAAAATATGACATAATGAGATAGTAGAGGTCACTACACCAGTCCTTATAACTTGGCATGATGTTAAATCCAGACTATGTGGTGACTTCAGGGCTTTGAATAATTACACCAAAGCAGACAGGTACCCCATCCCAAGGATACCACATGCACTAGATAAGCTAGCAAAAGCCAAGTTTATTACAAAAATGGATTGCATGAAAGGTTTCCACCAGAATGGAGTGAAACCAGATTCCATCAAATTGCTGAGAATTATATGCCATATGGGCATATATGAATATACTAGAATGCCATTTGGCATTAAGAATGCACCAGCCCATTTTCAGAGGATGATGGATACCATATTTCAAGATGAAATAATGGAAGGGTGGATGGTAGTGTACATTGATGATATCATAATATACTCAGAAACATGGGAAGACCATGTGAGGAAAATTGATAAAATATTGGGAAAATGTACACCAATCAACATGAAGATATCTCTTAAAAAATGTAACTTTGGACAGCAAGAACTGCTAGCCCTAGGACACAAAGTTTCAGGTTTGAGTCTAGCTATAGACCAAAATAAAGTTGCTGCAGTACTGAAGAAACCAGTACCAAAGAACATTAAGGAAATGCAATCTTTTTTGGGCTTTGCTAGTTACTACAGAAGCCACATTAAAAACTTTGCACACATCACTAGTAGCCTATACAAACTGTGCTCAAAAGATGTAGTCTTTGAAATCACCAAAGAAAGAAGGGATGCATTTGAGAAGATCAAACATGAACTGACCAATGCCCCTGTGCTGATGATGCCTGATTTCGAACTACCATTCAAACTATATATAGATGCAGCATGTAGCCAAGGACTAGGAGCAGCACTACACCAGAGGCAACTGGTGGATGGAATACCCAAAGAAGGAGTAATTTGCTATATATCAAGACAACTGAAAGACTCAGAAGCCAGATATGGAGCTACTCAGACAGAATGTCTCTGTTTGGTATGGGCATTAGAGAAACTCCATTACTACTTAGAAGGAGCAGTATTTGAAGTTTTTACTGATTGCACAGCCCTGAAATCACTGTTGAACATGAAGACAACAAACAGACACATGCTTAGGTGGCAAATAGCCATACAAGAATATAGAGGCAATATGACTATCATCTATAAAGAAGGGAAAAGTCATACTAATGCAGATGGCCTCAGCAAGTGGCCACTGAAAAATGACCAAGAGAATCCAGCATATGACCCAGAAAATGGGGCCAAAATACCCATACAATGCATGGAGATAGATAAGAGAAAGAACTTCAAACTATCAAACTGGGCATTAGGGAATGATCCATCAAACCCAGCACAGAGCTTTGGAGAGAGCAAAGAGATACCCATACTGGGAATCAGCTCCTCTAATCTGAATACAGAGTTCTTTAGCATAGTACAATCATCATACAATAAACACAAACAGTGTAGTATATTGATACAACCATTAAAACAAAAGTACAGGAGTCCTGAACTAGAAAGCCAATTGGAAGAGCCATGGCTCAAAAACTTCAGAGAGAATAGATTTTTCCTGATAGATGATCTACTATACCATAGGGAAAAACACACAAGTGCCCTGGTAATAATAAATAGAGAACATATTTCCCTGATACTACAGGAATGCCATGATTGCCCATATATGGGACATATGAGTGAAGAGAGAACTAAAGAAAGAGTCTTTAGCACAGCTTGGTGGCCAAAGTGGGAACAAGACTTGAGTGAATACATCAACACTTGTACCAGATGCCAGAAAGCCAACAGAAGTCATGGCAAAAGATATGGATTACTCCAGAGTATAGAGGAGCCCAAACACCCCTGGGAAATAATAAACATGGATTGGGTAACAGGCCTGGTCCCTGGAGGGAAAGACAGCTTTAATGCATGCCTAGTAGTAGTAGACAGGTACAGCAAGAGTGTCAGATGTCTCCCCTGCCACAAAGAGGACACAGCAATGGACAAAGCCATATTGTTCTGGAACAATGTGATAGCAAACTGTGGAGTCCCAAGAATTATAATTAGTGACAGAGACCCTAAATTCACATCAGAATTTTGGACCAATCTATATGAGATGCTGGGAACCAAACTAGCATTCTCCACAGCTTACCATCCACAAACAAATGGTCTAGCAGAAAGAATGATCCAAACATTGGAAGACATCATTAGGAGGTTTTGTGCATATGGCATGGAATATAAAGACAATGAGGGATACACCCATGACTGGGTAACCCTCCTACCAGCTGTACAATTGGCATACAACACAAGTGTACACTCAGTGACAGGAAAATCCCCTGCCACATTGGAGAAAGGATGGAACCCACTACTTCCAGTAGACTACTTGAAGAAGAACCTCCTCTCAGTACACCCCACATCTAAGGACTTCCACACAATGTGGAAGACTGCCTGTGAAAAAGCAGAGCAATGTGTGGCTGAAGCCAAATTATATAACAAACAGAGATATGATAAAAGTCACCAAGAACCTGATTTCAAAGAAGGAGACCAAGCTCTAATCTCAACTCTTAACTTCAACAACCTAAGAGGACCCAAGAAGATGAGAGACTCATTCATAGGACCATTCACCATTATTAAATTAATAGGAAAGAATGCAGTAGAAGTCAACCTGACCAAAGAGTTCTCTAGGAAACACCCAGTTTTTCCTGTGAGCCTGGTCAAACCTTATCACCAGACAGATGAGGAGAAATTCCCTGACAGAAAGAAGACAGTCACCCATGAAAGATTGGTAGAGGAAGATGACTCACCTGGACCAGTGAAAAAGATCATTAAAGCCAGGAAAATAAGAATTAATGGGAAAGGCAACAGGCAATACCTGGTTAGATTTAAGAATCAACCAGCAGATAAAGACAAATGGTTAACTGAGAAAGAAATCCCAGATGGACAAATACACCTCAGAAGATTCAGAGCCTCCAGGAGGGCTGAAGAGTCTCATCAATGATGAGCCTTCTTTTGAGGGAGGGTATGTCAGCCTGTGACTCAAAACAGAGCACTAGCATGACATCCAACATACCATAAATAATGGTATGACAAGTATTGAACAAACATAGTCAATACAGGTAATAATTAAGAGAAAACAATCCTCTTACATTAAACACCAACCTTATCCAAACAGAATAAGGAAACCTAGAGGAGAATAAACAAGCCAAAACCCTTATTTTCACCTCTCATCTAACTTATGCATATTTAAGTTATCCTATACCAAAATGGTATTTTTCTTAAAGCTCACATAGAGAGCTACACAATGATATCATCCATGTTGTTGTAACACCACTACAACTGGAGATACCATATAACCTCATTTGCAAAACCAAGTCCCCCTGAAAGTCAAAGAGGGCTTGTACAAAACTGTACAAAAGTATAACCAAATTAAAGATCTCAACAAGAGCTTTAATTTGAGATACCTTAGACCTCTGTATCTCTTAAGTTTACTGAGGGATCTTGGTTCAAAGGTTTAATAACCAAAATACAGATATTCTGAAAATAAGAAAATAAACAAACCCCTGTATCTTTGGCATACACTCATACAATTGTACAGTGTAATATACCAAACTGTAGAGCTAATCAAGCCCTACAAAACTGTATCATCAGAATACAGATATCTTCCAAATTGAAGAAGATATCTAGCATGGAAGTTTTTGAAGCCTCATACTGATGTACAAAATTACATCCAAAAACTTAAAACCCTTATAACTTTTGCTATTTGCAAGAAGGGTAAACATGAAGCATACCAAATTGAAGAGCTCATTAAGCCCTTCAATTCTGTGCTCTTGGTTTCTTGATATCTCAAAAACTGACTGAGATATCTTGGTTGGAAGTATTTTGACCAATACTGGTCTGTACCAAACCTGTACCAACCAGTACAGTCTTGATACTTAAAATAATGGTTATTTAAAGCTTAAACCCGCCCAGAATGACTAATATTGATCATACAGACACCAGAACAACATCATCCAAGTGCTGACGTGGCAGGTGAAAAGTTTTTTCACCCTGTATTGATCCAGAATGATCATTTGTGGTTCCAAAACCACAATTCTGTCTATATTGACGTCAGAATTGAGGATCCAGAACCACAGACTGACCACTGGAGTGAAAATTTTCACTCCTCTGACGTGTGAAGAGTTAATAACTCTTGACAGTCTTGAAAGATATAAAAAGAAGGGTTTTTCCCTTGAAAACCCCTTATCTTATCTTACCTTACCAATATTATTACGTGACAAGACTGTTATTCATCAGTAGTGTCCTTAGAATTATTTAAGACATAATTAGAATATAATTATTGTAGTGTTTCTTTACAGTCAAAGATATTAGAGCATTGCAACCCAGGTCCTCAATAGACTCATCACCACTGTTACCACGTAGCAGTAGGACCTGAAGATTCCATTTTTATTTATTTTGACGTGTCACAGTCATAGTACTAGCTTGTATTTACTATTTTTTAGCTACTACATAGACTCACCCTGACAGATGTGATGGCTTCAGAGCTTGGAAAGGTGTTTCTGGGCCCTTTGGGGTTTTTGGCCAGTTTTGGGTTCTGAGCCAAAAACTGGCCCAAAAGGCGGGAAAGTGTCTTTTGGACACTTTGCGTCAAAGTGCGCAAAAATGCGCAAAGTGCGCAAAAAGTGCGCAAAATGCGCAAAAATGCGCAAAATGCGCATTATGAGCCCAAATGGCCAAAAACAGCCATTTGGGCCATTTCCCCTGGTTTTGAGGGAAATGACCAGAAATACCCATTTGGGCATAAATTGCCGCTATGGGTTCTGGATTGAGGTGAAGGGCCATGAAGGCTCCAAAACACAAATGGCCATAAAAGGTCCATAAGATGATGACGTGGCCATATTGGCCACTGGTGATGGATATGGCCAATTGGCCATAAGAGAACTATGGCTTGATATGCCATATGGGGATCCAAGGAGGTGAATTGCCATGGTTGTGACAATATGTACCCATATGGCATATTATTCTGAGCAGTTTCATGGAGTTTGGTTTGACTCCATTCTGGTGAAAGCCTTTCATACAATCACTCTTGGTAATGTATTTGGCTTTTTCCAGTTTGTCTAGGGCATGAGGTATCCTTAGTATAGGGTAACTGTCAGCTTTTGTGTAGTTATTCAGAGCTTTAGAATACCCACACAACCTAGATTTTCCATCATGCCAGGTGATAAGGACAGGAGTGGTGATTTCCACTATTTCATTGTGTCCTATCTTCTTGATGACATCCATTTCTATGAGTTCATTGATGTGTTTCTCAATTTCCTTCCTAGTTTCCAGACTTGCTGGGTATAGAGGTCTTATTAGCATGGGTGGTGTAAGGTGTGGATATGAAACTTTGATTAAAAATCTAGTACTTTTCTTGTCCTCAAGATTTGTATAAGGTAAAAATCAATCAAAAATAGAAATAAATGTTATTCTTAAGAGAAAACATGCCAATTTTATTGTTTTTAACTTTATTAGTATAAAACAACAATATTTATAAAGATTTATTGTTTTACCAACAATGAAGGTTTATCCAAAAATACTCTACAAGAGATATTTAAGGCTACAAAAGAAATTTCTTCAAGAGCAATTTCAATTGGAATTAATTGAACACAGGACTGCAGGCAATTAATTGAAGAACAAAGTCTTTATAAAGAATATTAAAGAGAAAACACACGCAAAAGTTACCAGGGTGAATTTGGAAACAAAGTGACAAAGTTTACAGTGATGAAAGATGCTTTAATTCACTTTTGGGGTGGTTCTGGGGTAAAAATGATTATAAGAGTTACTAACAATGATTATAATGGTTTTTTACATGGTAAAAAGGTTTAAAATGATGTAAAAAAGGGTGTTTGAAATCTTTTATTGATTGGTTTAACCATGTTTAAACTGATTATAAAAGGAAAAGATTGTAACATGAAGAGAAAAGTGGGGCAAAGAAGACATTCTTTTATAGCCATCAATTTTCTTACTCCAAAAGTGAAATTTACTCTTGTCAGTCGTGAAGAACAGTCTTACAACAGAAAAGCCAATTATAGCATCAATGAACCCTGGTTTAGACAAAAAAAGGCTGGTTTAAGCCATTTGTAGCTATTTTAGACCCTTAAATCAGCCATTACTATAGCAATACCTGGTCTAGAGCCTTCAAAACACGTCAGAAGGTGTGTAGGAGGCGTAGAAATCAGTTAAAACTGTTAATGGTAGTTTTACCTTCTTGGCAGCAGTTTAAACTACCCTGGTTGGTATCAAAACCTCATCATCAATTGAGTCACACACCCTGTGACTCAATTCCAGGCCAAAAGTGATGAACGTTTGCATGAATTTTGACATCCCATGGCTGTCAGCAAGGACTTTGGGGGTCTGGCTCCCCCTTAGAGCTAGAGTTCCTTTTCCCCCCAATTTTAATCTTTGCAATTTATTTTTTCCTTTAATTCCTCATCATGTATTATACTTGTAATTTACATATGTAATTCTATTGAATTGTACAGTACAATACAGTAATAATTGATACCTCATATATAAATAAAAGCTCACTTATGTCATACACGCGCACATTTTGACATTTCAATTGAATTTAATTAAAAATACTTCAATTCCTCATAACTTCTAAACTAAACACAACACCTCAATTTCAACACAAAAATTGATGGTTAGCACCACATGTGGTGTTAATTAAATTAAAGTTTTGAGTATTTTCAATTTTTGTATTGAAAATACTGAAAACTTAATTTAAGCTTATTTAGAGTTGAGTTACAAAAATATCACTCACAGGTGACCCCACCTAATTTTTGATAAGGAATCAAATGGTGAAATAAATTTTATATGTTTATTTATTGGATAAAAAGCTATAATATATTTTATATAATTTTTTACCAAAAATATTTTAATTTCATAATTTTTATTAACAATTCATTTTTAATTAATTTTTACAAGTAAAAATGAATTTTCATAATTTCAAATTTTATTGTGATTTTGTTTTTAAATTATGATTAAATTTTGATTTTTAAATATAAATTTGTATTTATCTTTTTATTTCTATAATATAAATAAATCTATTTTATTTATAGTTGTATTTTAATTTATCCTTGGTGGTCTTTTGGGTATATAAAAATACCTCTAAGGGTCACAGGTGGATAGGGTCTTTCCACATCCAGATATGATTCTATATCATGTGCTCTGATCTTTCCTAGTTGTTCTTCACCAATGGCAAATTCTGGCTTATTTTTCCTCAGCATCGTCAGTAAAATAGGTTTTCCTTTACTGGTGAGGGTAGTACTGAATTGGCACTCCCTGAACTCATTCAGTAATTCTTCTAGAGGGTCACGGGTAGATATTTGGCATATGTCAAGTGAATTTTTTTTTCCTTGTTAGTACCAATAGTAATTTTCCTGTTTTTACTATTTTAAATGTCAATTCCATACATCCTTTGGTAGTCTGTTCCCAGTAAAAACCATTGTATGTGGGCATCATCAAGCACAACAAACTCTGGGTTGAGTCTGATGTTACCTTGCCTATGGGGTATAATTATGTCTTTGATACTTGTCCCAATGGAGTTCATCTTCCCTGATGCACTTTTGAAGTTCTTTGCCTTGGTAGGCAAGATCTGGTTCCCCCAGTTTGGGAAGTGGTTGTCCAGGTAGTTTCTGGTCACTATGGAGCAGTGTGCCCCACTATCAATGATCAATGGGTGTTGAGCATTGTCTATGAAAACAGTCATCTTTGTGGCTGTCCCATGTATGTATGCCATTCTTTTAGTTGGTGTAACTAGGAATTTTTGTGCATCTTGTGTTTGTTTACACAAGTTTTTATTTGCAGTGTCTTGTGGCATTCCTGCTTCTAACTGTATGTCCTGAATTTCTAGTGGTGTTTCCTCTTGGTACTCCACTAAAAATTCCTATCTTAGGTATTGGTCTTCATCAGATTGTTCTCTGATGGAATCACCCATAGAGTCTGATTCAGAATCCTCTATGGGGGATTTCTCCTCTGGGACTTTCTCAATTGAATAGACTTTCCTCTTTGCCTTTGGACAGTTATTGGCATAATGGTCTTTTGAACCACAATTGTGAAAAGAGTTCTTCTTATTAGTCACTTCTGCCACTCTGTCTCTGGGTTTGTCTTTGAAATCCACCATGAGAGGTCATTTCTCTCTGAAACCACTTCCTTTATATGGGGAATATTTCCCTATATTTGTTCTCCACCTTACATCTTGTAAGGTATTTGCAATGTCATCCAGAGTACAATTTTGGTTGCAATTGCATTTTAATGCATTCTCTAGTTCTCCTGGCATTTGTGTCAGCAGTTTATTATTCCTCATCTGAATATTCATTTGAGGATCAATGGCTTTCAGTACTTTAGACTGTCTAAGACACCACTCATATGAATCTTTGTCCACAGAGTATTTGTCATTTTCAAATGACATGGTCTTCTGCCATATCCAGGTAACATTGCTGTAATTTTGGATGATTTGACTCTTCCACCATGGCCCCCACCATGGACAGTTTCTTCTGCAATTTATTTCTTCATCTCTGTGTACCAATACTAGCATTTCCTTTATATTCTGTATTAAATGTCACAGTAATCCAGTAATCTGGTATGCTTGGTACCTCAATGAAAAGTCCATCAATATAATCAATTAGTTCCATATTATCATATTTTCCTGTGTCAGAGAATCTGGGCCAGCTTGAGGCCTCTGGAAGCTGTTTAAAGGATTCCTTCTCAAAATAAGACATATTATCTCCATCTTGGTATTGAGAAGGAGATCTTTCCTTATTCACCAATAAGGCATCTGGTTCAATGTCTTCTTGGTGGTATGGATTCTCCAAAGCATGAACTTCTGGTTAGGGCGTAATGTTTTGGTTGACATCAAAAAATTTGTTTATGTCTTGATCTGGACAATCCCTATCCTTTTTACAGGGGTGTTTCTCTTCAAAGACTTGATTAAGTCTTTTGTTGGTTTCCTCAGAGGCTTTGTTCAATTGAGCACAGCTCTCTTGGATGGCTTTGGTTGTAGCCTCTTGTAAGATTGCATTTCTCTGCAATATTTCATTCAAACTCTTGAGATCATCAAGTGATTCTTGAGTTTGCACCGAAAGTTGGGACATTTGTAACCACAGTTTATCACTGTTTATGTTACTCTCAGGTGTAACAACATTATGTTCTGTCTGAGTGGGGGTAATCTTTCTACTAGTGAAGCTACTGATTCTAGAAGTATTTACAACTATTTCTGGCTTTTGTTTACTTCTTTCACAAAGTCCAAAATCCTCTGGATCATTGGTTCTGAATCTCTCTGCCTTTGGTTGCAAGAGGTCTTGTTTTTGCCCTTGTATCCTTGTCTTCTCCTGGAAACTACCTGGGATTGTGAATAATGGTGACTCTTTTCCACTGATATGTTGGCTCCTGAATGATGTGAAGCTACTGTAGAGCTGGTTTGGCCTACTCTTTGTGAGCCTGAAGGAATGTGAGTATGCCCTGTCTGGGTCAGTGGATCTTCTATAGCTTCAATAGCGGCTTGATTCTCCCTTATCCTGGTTTCCCTCTCCTCCAGAAGCCTGAACTTCCTGGTGGGATTCCAACCTTTTGTGATTACAATAAGGTCTTTTAAGTCTATCTCTTTGAAACATATCTTGTAGAAACTTGCTCCCAGTGCTGCCCAGTGGGATGCTAGGTTGAGCCTTTTGTTGTCCATGCTCCATTGAAAAAGGTCTTTGAGGAGTTGGTGGAGCTGAAGAACTTGATCCATATCCTTCCAGTCCTCTAGTTTGAGGCTTCTGCTGAATTGAAAATTGAATGGCAGAGTGGGTATAATTTCCCTCAATGTCTTGCCAATGACCACTGTGTCCAAGGTGTCCTCTTCCAGGACTTCTGGTTCTGGACATCCCTTCTCTGTCCCCTGTCTGGTTCCTTGGGATGCCAAGATTTCAGAGGTGTACAGGTGACATATCAGTGTTTCCAAGAAGTCAAAAAATTAATGTTCTTAGGGTATTTACCTTTGACTGTGCCTTGTACAAATTTTTTTACTGCTTTTGGCACTTTGCCTTTGGAGGTTACAACTAGGTTGATGATTGTAATCTTCCCTGTACCAGTGATTAAGGTTGGTTTACCTTGTATTGATGCAGAGTTTTGTGTCTTTCTACTCCTCTGGGTGGCAATTGGTGTCCACGTCTTTGCTGTAATGAGGCCTTCACTATGCCTCTTTCCTTTTCCCTCGCTGCTTTCTGGTACTGCCGGTATCACAGGTGTACTGCCTTGTGATTGGGTTTCAAATGGTATGAAGTTTTCTTCAACTGAATCAAAGAGAAATGGAGGGCTTATGTCCATTAAGACTTCTTAGAATGCTGTTTGCACATCTGAGAATGGCCTCTGGGAAATATATTTCTATATTAAACCCTTGTATTATGATGGTGCAATTGGAATTATCAATTAAATGTCAAAAATACAGCTTTTGGATTTCTGGTACACTGTTTGTGTACCAGTATCTCACAGTTTAACTTGTAACTAGCAAGTGTAATCTCAGGAGTGGTTATGTATTGGGCAATTGAAAATATCAATATGCCCAACCACACTTCTAATACTGTTTGTTTACAGTTGGAGAGGTGTTTATTTCAATTAAAAAAAGAACAGTATTAATGGCTTCAAGTGTTCTAATATGTGAAACATGCCAAAAATAATTATTTTGGTAGTTAAATTATAACCAACCATGTGGAAAGAAAAAAACACAGTGGTATAATGATATACTACTAAAAATAATAATAATAAGATATATCTTATATTATTATTCTTTTAACAGTTTTTACGCCTAAAAGTAAAAACAATACTGTCAGAAAATAAGAATATAAGAAAAAACTCACTTTTAAGGTCCAAAAATGGTCAAAAAATAGGGCCAGGCCCCCAAAATGTCAGGCTGAGTGTATAATAAAGTGATAAAAGAGGTATATAAAACTTTAACTATGACTGTGACACAGATAAAAGTATTTAACAAGGTTTGGTTTAAAGATATTAAGGGTTTTACTAATAATAATTAGTGGTGGTGAGCGCTACTGAAAGCCCTGGATGCAGGCTTATCTGTTGGGTTACAATAATAAAGACTACAATAATTAAGTTTTAAAGTATACCTGACTTGGTTTCCAATAGTATAACTGCTTGGAACAGCTGTACTACCTAGGAATTTAAGAACAGAATAAGGAAACCTTTTCTGGTGGAGAAAAGGCCCATTTCTAACCTAAAATTGGGTGAAAAAGTCTGCTAGACCTTTCCAGGTAGAGTAAGTGAAAATATTTAACTCCCAATGACTGGCTTGTGGTTTTCACAATGCCTGTATTGGGCTCAGATGTGGTTTTGAAACCACATCTGGGAAGTTTTCACCAATTCAGGGTGAAAAATTTCATCTGGGGACCACACAGCCTTCTTCTGACATGTATTACACATAGAATTCTGTACAGAACCTGTATGGGACCCCAGTATTTACCAAACTATGAAATATTGAAGTATAAATAAGCTTATTCATCTGTTTGACACCTCATAATCAGAGTTGTGGGATACTATCCCACAGAAAAGGTGTATTGGCCCAATTGTGGGATTTTAACCTTAAGGCTGCTAAAACTTGGTCAGTTTTCAGATATTGAACTCAACGTTGGTTCATTGTGTATCCTTGGAGGCAATCTACACAATGGTACCTCATTTGGTATGGGTAACATTCAATATGGAAAGTTATGCCATGTTCAATTTTTGTTATCCAGATATATGATTTTCTCAAAATCTGTATTCAACTTTTTTGCCCCATAAATTTTGTTCAGGATGGGATATGGTGAAATTAATTGCACCATCAGACAGCCCTGATTGTGCTATTTCCAAAAGGACCCCACTTTGGGTATCTCACACTAAAGCTGTAGAAGCTAGATGAGAGGTGAATATTTTATTCCCCCTCATTTGACCTTATTTTGGTCATAACTTCAGTAATTCTGATGCTAGCTCAATTTCACTAGTAAAATTGGGTATCCCTGACTTAGAGCTTCAATTTGAATACCCATTTGATGGGGTTAAGCCTCTTCCTCTGGATTTCAGATTGGATGTGAAAATTGAGGTTTATGATCAGCAACAACTTTGAGCAGGAATAACTTTTTTATTCTTTTTCCTATGATGATGGGACTTGTATGTTTGAAAGGAGATGAGTTCCCTCTTTCGTTTGATACTTTTTGAGCTGGTTTTGATCAGTTCCATGTTTTGGTTGTATTGTGGCTTTACCATTGGTTTATGGTATTTGGCTGTCATGCTTGTGCTCAGGCTTTGAGTCACAGGCTGACAGATATAATCACTAGTAGTGCATAAAAAGTCAAAGAAAGAATTAATTAAGGAGTCATTTAATTGTGGCTATAATAATCTTTATAGTTATATTTAATGAGAACAGTCATATTACTGTTGATTAATAGTAATATTATCAACAGCTTAATAGACACATCTTACACAATTACCCATCAAATCTTAACCTTTTGCATCTTACACCTTTCCTAGGTGCGCTCATGGTAGCTACTACAACTCCTTGCTTGTTCTAATCAAAGGTATCTATACCTTATAATTCAGTGTGATTTTATAAGTTATGGGCTCAGACATGCATGATGGCTGTAAGGTGTGGATATGAAATTTTGATAAAACATGAGGTAATTGTCCTGTCCTCAAAATTTTCATAAGGTACAATATGATTAAAAATAGTAAAGTTTTAAGATTTTTAAGAGACAAGATGCCAGACTTATTGATTTTAACTTTATAAGTATAAAACAATAATATTATAAAGATTTAATGTTTTAACAATAAACATTTATTCAAAAATACTCTACAAGACAAATTTGTTGAAGAGCAATTTGGATTTGAATTAATTGAGCAAAGAACTGCAGGAAAGTAATATAATAAAAAAGTTTTCAAAAGTATTATTAAAGAGAAAACACACCCAAAAGTGACAAGAGTGAATTTGGCAACAAAGTGACAAAGATAACAGTGATGAACAATGCTTTAATTAACTTATGGGGTGGTTCAAGGGTAAAAATAATTATAAGAGTTACAAAAAATCATTATAATAATGTTTTCACTTGATGAAAGGGTTCAAATGATATGAAATAGGTAGTTGGAATGCTTTATTGATTGGTTGAACAGTTTTCAAACTAATTATAAAAGGAAAAGATTCTAACATGAAGAGAAAAGTGTGGCAAAGAAGACATTGATTTATAGCCACCAATTTGCTTACTACAAAAGTAGAATTTACTCTTGTCAGTCATGTAAAAAACTCCAACAACAGAAAAGCCAATTATGGTATTGTTGAATCCTGGTTTAGACCAAAAAAGAGCTGGCTTTAGCCATTTTAGACTCTTAAATCATCCATTTCTATAGTAATACCTGGTTTCAAGCCTTGAAAATATGAAAATATTTTTGTAAGAGAGGTCAAAACCGCTTAAAACTATTTTTACTAAGATTTGTTTCACTTAAGGGTAGTTTTACCCTCTTGGAAACAGTTAAAACTGCCCTGGTTGGTATCAAAACCTCATCATCAATTGAGTCAAAGACCCTGTGACTCAGTTCCAGGCCAAAAGTGATGAGAATTTGTGTGCATTTTGCCAACCCAAGCCTGTCAGCAAGGAATTTGGGGGTGTCTGGCACCCTTGATGCCAAGATTCCTTTCCAATTTATTTTCACATTAATCCCTCATCATGTATTATACTTGTAATTTACATATATAATTCAATTGAGGTTTGACATTACACAACTGTAATAATTGATACCCAAAATGTAAATCAAAGTTTCCTTATGTAATACATGCACACGTTTTGAAATTTCAATTGAAAATACTTCAATCCCTCATAACTTCTAAGCTACACACCACACCTCAATTTTAACACAGAAATTGATGGTTAATACCACATGTGGTGAAAATGAAATCAAGGTTTTGAGAACTTTCAATTTTTATACAGAAAGTACTAAATACTCAATTTAAAATTATTTAGAGTTGAGCTACAAACATTTTACCCAGAAGTGACCCCACCTTTTTTTTTGTGAGGAATCCAATGGTGAAATAATTTTCATATGTATATTTATTAGATAAAAAGTTCTAATAATTTTTATTCAACTCTTTTCCATAAATACTTTTGTTAACAGTTCATTTTTACTTAATTTTTGCAAGTAAAGAGGTGTTTTGACAATTTTAAATTTTCAACTAATTTTATTTTCAAACTATGAAGATTTTAACATTATATGTAAATTTTACATTTATATTTTAAATTTCTTTTATGATATAAATATATTTATTTTATTTAGAATTATATCATTTCTTATTCTTTGTGGTCTTTTGGGCATATAAAATTACCTCTAAGGCTCACAATTGCTCTTCTGTTTCCAGAAATGGCATCCCAATGATTGAAGATAACAATTATGCCAATTGGAATTCCTCCATTAAAGCCTATCTTCCATTAATAGGAGTCCTAGACTATATTGATGGAGATGCAACCCCTCCTACTGAAGAAAAAGGGGATTCCCATCTTAAATGCTGTAAGGAAAAACAAAATGCAGCCAGTGTAATTTGTCAATCCCTGATCACACACAATTTTTCCAAGTTTCTCAACAAGAGAAGTTATAAAGACCCTATTGTGCTGGATAAAGTAATAATCAATCACTGGGGGGATTGTGCTTGGACCTGCCTACAGGTACCTTACAAGGATATTAGCTGATGTATCCATTTTAACTCTAAATTAACTCATACCATATCTCTATGTTTAACTCAAAGCTAACTCATTGTTAACTTCAGTCATATCTGCATATGTATCTCTAAATCATCTCCTTCTTAACTTGGCTGATATCCTGGTATAATATTTACTCATTCTTTACGTTCCAATGGGGTGGTTGGGGAGGGGTATCCCTATAATCCTAAAGTATTACTGTGACAAATTTTACATTTAAGCTAAAGCCAAGTATTTTAGATCTTTAAATTTTTCCCCATTTTGTCTCAAGTATTGATTCCATCTTCTCTCACCCTGTACATGGAGTTAAATGCAAGATATGAAAGTTTTCATATCAATGTGTGCTATTCAAGAGATTATGATTTGTTATTTAATCATATATAATGATATTAAAGGGACTTCAAGACTTTCAATTTTCCACAAGAAAGAGATCCCGCTATATAGCTTCTCAGAAAATTAGCCCTTTGATTCAGTTTTGTAATTTTTTGCTTCAATTAATGTAGCTTGAGGAAAAAATCATATGAAATAACTAATCATTATTATCTCAAAAACTACACAGATTAAATACACATAGTATAGTTTAATTTGAAGTTAAATTTGAACTTGAATTTTTTCTTCTATTAAGACTTTATTTTTTCACATGTAATTTGTTTAAAATTTCATTTTGGATTTCCCAGTCAAAAATGGTCGGTAAATATGTACATAAATTTGATTTTCTTCCTCTCTTAAGATATGGCTTTCTAAGCCTACATGAATTTGCTTTTATCTATATAATACCATTTATTTAAACTAATACATTTTATTGATAACCAGATTGAATAAAAACCAAACTATATTCACAGCTCTTTTGTTAAAATTGATACCTTATCAAAATGTGACACATATTCCAGATTTTTGATTTATTGTACTTTAAAGGTCTTGGAAATACAGTATTAAAATGAAAAAATCTGAACCCTCTCAAAATATTATATATAAAATAAGTATCAAAAATATTGATATATCAAAAAAGTAATCATAAATATCTTAATAAAACAAACCAGGCTTGCTTCCATTCAATATTCTTCTCAAAGTACATTTTAACTCTGAATTTTCCTCCTTGGGTTTGTCTGGGGAGGACCTCTGTAGCCTTTCAATATTTACTGCCTTGTAACTTCTTGTCAATTCTTAGTATATATGTATGTTATATTCTGAACTGGTGTTTTCAACTAATTAATTTAATAGGCTCAAATATCCCCCATGAGGTTTCAAATTATTATAAGCTAATGAAGGTGATAATACAAAGATATCTGAGAAATTGATGAGAGATGTTTACCATTACTAATGAAGCTGATAAGCATTTCTTTTTGGTAATTTTTTGATGAATCACAATTCAATCCTAAGTATAAGGCCTAAATTTCCTGTGGAAAATCCTTCACTCACTTCTTTACTAATTGAGTGAAATGTGAAAATGAAGTTTCATCCTCTTTTTAAATAATGTTTACCAATCAAATTGAGAGTACACAAGCTTACGCTAATCTTTTTATTAATATACATATATATACAATAGATATAAACTTCATGTCAGGTCCTTTTAAGTGTATTTTTCCTCAAACAAGATCAAAGGATATCTCAATATTTTCCTTATCTCCAGGGTCCTTTTCTAATTAATGCTCTATCAAATAGACATCATTAGCATAGGAAAAATATCATAAAATGGCTTGAATGAAAACAGTGCTCTTGAGGGGTAATTTTCAAGTATATCTCTTGAAGTAAAATATTTAATATTTCAGTTTCTATTTTTTCCATTTTGTATACATTCAGCTATTTTGATGGGGAAAATATTAATCCAAAGTATTTCAGAACATATTATTGTTTGATTTGGTCAAATACTATATTCATGTGGAACTACCATGTTAACTAGAAAAACTTTCACAAATACCTCAGCATCAATGCTCAAGTTAGCATAGTATCAACTCAATACTTTACTGATAAGTCCAATAAATTGAAACTAATCAACCATCACAAGAAGATTAGATTGAGCTATTATTGAGCATTGATTGTTCTTTAAAAGCATAAAACAACAAATATTACCACCTCACATAACATAAGTAGTTTGCATTATCAACTGAAATAATGATATTACAATTTCAAAGGAAATATTATCCAATACAGTTCTCAACTTCAAAAAATTAATATCTTCCCATTGATTAAGTAATATTTTTAAAACAATCCTAATAGGAAAAGCTTAGCACATTTTAAAAATGAATTATAAAAATAAAAAAAACATCTTATTACCAAGGTTTATGTTCACATAAAAGCTGTAAAAGCAGTGTTTTTAATGCATAGTACCCTTCTTGAGTAGTACTGGAAGCATTTAATTCTGAAACTGTAAGTTTTTATACCTGTAAATGAAATATTTGCATTGTTGACTGAAAATATGCAAAATAGTCAGTATTCTTTCAAGTGATTGAGTCCCTCCAAGAAATTTGTTTTGACATCTTTTTAAATCAGTCATACTAGTTTTCAGTAACATACTGCATACAGTATGTAGTTATTTCAGGCCAAAGCAGAACATGTTATAGTCAAATACCATAGTTCCTCTCCCTTTCCAGCATTTTTTCATATCCTGAAGGTATTTAAGATCTGTCTGTTTGTGAGTAACAATGAATTTGTGAAATAATAAATATTAAAACTGCAAAAATAAAATTAATATTCTAAATTAACTTACCATCCTAAAAAGGCCATATCCAAAAGTGGCTTAAGAGTAAAATCATGGTTACCCTCAGCTTCTTAGAGAAATCGTAATTTTATCTTTGAATTCTCTCTTCATGAAAAACATTTAGAAAGATTAATTTTGTACATATATTATTGAACCTTTTTTTTATCATTGTTATTATTGTTTTTAAAAATGAAGTAATAAATGAAATAGCAAGAGTCCCTGAATTAATTACATAGGACCTGAGAACAGGAGATTAATTCCTTTTTGAAATGAAAGATTCTTTTCATATCAAAAATACTTCCATGGCTGTCTTATAAGCTTATCAATGTAATTCCACATTATGCTTTTGATTATGAGATTTGTTTATGTGAGGAGAATTTTCGTCAATACCAGACATGGTTTCATATTTTTCTCAGATGAGCCGTATTTATACTAAAACATTTTCTAAGGTATGTTTGTTTGTAATATCAAAATCTTTGCCTTTCAATAATCCAATTACTATATTTCCAGAAAAATTACATTTGTTTTAACATGTCTTTTTCATTTTCATCAGCTGGCTTACTCCTTAAACAATATTTAAGCTTGTATATAATTTCTATTACCATTTAATGAAAATGTGATGTGATGGCACAATGATGAATTTAATATATAGTAACATTCTGAATTTTAGAAAGGCTATCTTGAATTTCAAATGCTAGAGTCAGATACCATTGTCTGACATTATTTTTCTTTAATTCATCATTCATTAATAATGAATCACCTTTGATCTTTTTTGTCTAATTTTGTAGCAATAGTTAAATTTTCTGTCAAAACCAAAACTAAATTCACAATACAGGACTTGACTTAGACTCAAGGATTGAGTGGCTCACTATCATTGTTCAAAACATGAGCTGTGTTGATACCCCTATATTCTTTATGCAACTGGCTTTCTTCATTTAGATTGGAACTATTGTTAAAACGTTTCAGAAAGACATTTACCTAACTTGATAATAAAAAAACTAAGTGTTGCTTACCTTTCCAAGTCCCTCCAAGACATTCAAGCCAACATGGTACTCTGCTCTTTTAGTTGAAGTTTGCAGCGTAAGTTTCTGATTTGCTCCCACAACATCAAAGTTAATAGCCTTTTTGATTAAAAGTAGGTCATTAAATATTTTTGGCTTATCAAAATAGCCCGCCAACATTTGACCATTTGAAATCCCACTCGCAAAACAGCGCCATTCCTTTTGTCATCTTCTAGATGCGAAAATAGAAAAGGACGCAGCTCTTTACGATGGCTGGCATCTATTGTGAGTTTGTATCAATGTCTTTTTCAACATTTTTGGCATCTATTCAATGAGCAAAATTGCACTTACTTCCACAAAGGGTTTGACCAGCTACACTTTTGGGTGAACACATAAAAGGCTTAGACCCTATTGAATAATTGAGCCCTGTTTTATCTAAAAATTGCCACAACCAATGATAAACAAATACTAAGAAACAGACCGATAACAATAGGAGCATAGGTGCTCACTAATAATTGCATAAGGGCAATAAATTTGGATCTTAAAAGTTCCTCCTGAGACGGGGCAACACCTAAAAAGCCCCCAAAACGAAGGAATGTCAGCATTGGATCATGTTGATTCAGTGGCATAACGGAACCCGCATAAAATGAAGACCTAATTCAATTTTGAGGCCGTCTTCATCTTCCATTATCAACTGATTCTCTGCAGGGAAATGTTCAGGGTTGTTTGTATTGACAATGGCATATTCACTGCGCTTCAAGCCCACAACACCATCATCCTGGAATTCAACCCCCAGTAATAATAGATAAAATTGAATATCAAACAGTAGCAAATTTTCAATTTCAATTGGAGCCCGCAAATGCAAAGTGATTTTTTGATAATACCTATCAATTTCTACTTAGCTTTTCAGGTAACGTGAGAGGCTTAAGTTTTGAAAATCGCTTACCAAACAATGCTATCTTCTTCGTCATAAATGGTAGTAGCAGTAAAATGCCAGGCAGGTTCTTCAAGGTTGATAGATTGACATGCTATGATGCGGACTAGATGTTTCACTACGTCTTTCCAAGCCAATGCTTCTTTGCACCACTTAAAGCCAAATCCAGATAATACAGATATTAAATATCAGTCAGCAATCTCTATTATAAAAATTTCGTGTGAGAACTGACAATCAGGCCAAATCTTGATTCTTTGGTGATATTCCGCCTCAATGGGTACAGAACATAAGCCGCCAGGAACTATCATAGATAAATTCATCATTAGTGTATTGAAAAGTTTGACAAAAAAACATCAGCAGTTACCAATGTTGTAGTGCTGGCGTATGATGGAGCTAGAAAGCTCACACTACTCTGCCTGTCATTCATGGTTCCAAAAGACATGTTCATGTCTGAGATTGCAGCAATTAAAGCACTTTGTTGATCAACTGAAGTTTTCAAAATTTTCAAATACACAGCATTGCTATTGCTCTATTCAGGATCAGAAATGAGCATAAGCTTTGGCTTGATTGTGTCAATGCAATATGAAGAATTAGACGCCAGTTGATCATCCTGCGGTGTTGATTTGGAAGTCTTTTGATGAGAAACACAAATCCTTTGTGAATTGGATGATTGAGAGTGGGGTTGAGTAAAGAAGGCACTGATGTCAAAAAGGAAATCCAATGGAAGAATAATGTTGGGTGAATTAAGCTCAAGTATCACATTTGAGTTTGCCGCCGATTGATTGTAGCTGAGAATTAGCTGATCACCATCATGATCTGCCACCGGAATTATCCCTCAAAACTTGGTAGTTTTCCATGCGCGCGTGTCGATGGTCCTAAACGCTTTAAAATTAATTTCTCATGCCATGGACTGATCAGATTGAAATTTCCAAATCACACGAATGCTGTTGAGTGAAAATTTAGCTATGCTATCATTTTGCGTAGTCTCAGTCGCCGTAATCTTTGTGTCAAACAACTCCAGAGGAAAATTTGTTACTGTAAACGCAAGCTCCATAGTATTCCACAAAGAAACAACTTCTCCATCAGCCATCTTAGCCACAGGAGCAATTCCAGGAATTAAATCCGCAGTAGCACTAGCAGCGGTAGCTTGTATAGGGCCGGGAGATGATGTATGCAAAAGCAATTCCTGGTTTAATTCGGTGAAATCAAAAATTTTGGGCACCGATGTCACTAACGACATCAAAGCAAAATACTGAGGTTAATTTTCACATCCGACATTTGGGCCATAATCTAGGTGTAAATGTAGCTTGTTAGAAAAGCAAAATTATATGCAATAGGTTAACGGGGATTCTAAAAGAAAAAACTCAAATAAGTGTCTAAACCTTGGTCCGAGTCTTGATTTTGCTGTTCTTTTTTGAATGAAGCAAGGAAAAAATCAATGTTAACATCAACAAGTAATTGCAGCGTCTGCAAGTGACCTTTGTGATGCATTTTTGAGTGGAACGATTTGTCTGAGGTTGCCCATGACATGCAACTGTCATTTTGAGTCTTCATCCCAATAAGGGACAACATCTTGGATTCCCTGTTTGGCTAATTTGTGCACCACATAAATGCAGTCAAAAAGTATTAGCAAGAGAACTAAACAAATTAGAAAAGGCCCAAACATCAACTTTTTATCAATTGAGATCAGGACACTCAACACTGAATGATGATATGTTTCAACTGAGATTACGTAGCAATCCACTATGTGAGAAATGTCAAAGACCAGAAACAGTAAATCATTTTTGAACACACTGTAAAAGATATAAAGCACAAAGAACAAAAATGAAAAGATATTTTGTTAGAGAAAAAATTATATCCAATGAAAATATTTTGACAAAGACTTTGGACATACCACAAGTATTAACACATATAATTGATTAGATTAAATCAACAAATATATTTGTTTATTATTGAATGTACCAAGAATCTCAATAGAAATATCAAAAATTTAGTTGAAAAAGAAAAGCACCCATTTTCACAAAGAAGAGTTATGGAAATTTCTAAAACAAATACGCGACCATAAAATTAAACCCAAGTGGAAATAGTGTGGAAATGCCCAAAGAATCCAGTTGACCCAAAAACTGTTGGAACAAGTCCTCGATTTGAATGTCAACCAGATGGGCCAGCAGTGTGAAATTTCTCAAAAACAAGAATTTAATTTTTGGTTGAAGTTGGGAGCAAAGCTGAGTTCAGATGACAAAACCCTAAAATCACCACTGATGTTGTCCAATCAAAATGATGCACCACTAACATATTAGTTTCAGTTGCAGTCTATTCATTGGCTGACAAGGGTCGTGAGGATGATTGAGAATCAGTTGGAATCATCAGATCAACATCTAAACAATGTCTATGAGGTTTGGCTCGATATAGTAAGTGTTTCATTAGATGATAACAATCTTTCATGCTAACAATAACAGACTCACCAATCTCTGAGGGTTTTGAGGGGCTGGATGGCATTCAAGATTGAGGTTGAGCTTGAATGTTTGGATTTTGTTGAGGACGTTGATAGTGTGATAATTGTTAATAATGTTGTTGCTGTTGAATTATTTGTAATGGACATTATTGTTGTTGAATTTGATCTAAGAGGTTATGAGCTGGATGAATGACAAGTTGTTAATTAAGGATTAGAAGATCCTTCGTGTTAAGAGCAGAAGAAGCAGGAGATTGAGAAAGGACCAATTTTATTGATTAGGTATATAAAGCAAAGAAAGTAAAGAAGGAGGAAGAGGACAAGTAGGAAAAATTGATGATAAAATCAGCTGTGAGATGAGCATGAAGAGGATGGTTGAGAGAGCTGCAAGTTACAGCCAATTGGCTTACCATACTTATGACAATTTGAAATTGCTGGTGGAGGAACATGATGATTGAAAATTAATGCTACAGTTTGAGCTACAGGTGGATAGATGGATAAATTTAGATTTAGATTTGCAAGATATTTCTGAAATAGGATTTGTTTGAAATGTTATTCTAGTGATGATGATGATGATGGTGATATGGATGATGAAGTTAATAATTTGAGTTATAGTAGATTTAATGATGTAGACAATATTGTTAATATTTTAGGTGGTGATAGGGATGATTGGTAAATTTTGGTTGGTGATCAAAATTGCAGGAGGATAGTTTTTGTTAGTATTAATGGTTAAATGAAGAGATATTTTCAAAAAGAAGATGATTGGAGTTTCTTAAAGATTTAATTTATCCTAAGCATAGATTGACAAATTCAATCAATCAAAATCAAGCTTGAGATCCAAAAAATTAAGATTGATTTCATGATTATAGTTTTTATTTTTAAAGATGATGATTATGAAGATTGATGTTGTGGTTGTAAGGGGTAAGATTTTTGAAGTGATTGAGGTTGAGCATGGCTAATTTGTTGTTTTTGAAGATGTTGATGGTGTGATGATTGCTAAGATTGTTGTTGATGATGAAGTTTTTGTTTTTTGTGTTGAATTGATAGTAAAGAATTGTTAAAAATAAAATGGGTTATAGAAAAAAGAAATTATTTAACAAGATGTACTATGTAGAAGTTGAAGCAAGTCTTTAAATAATAGAAGAATGATTATCTACTGTAAATTTCTTAATCTTTCCTTCTTGTAGATTTTTAAAAATATTATATGCTTTTTGTGAAATTTGCAAGGACATAGATAATCAAGTAAAGGAATTACTGCTACCACCTTCAGGATATAAAGTGAAATGTCTTGTATTTCTAGCTTTCCAAACCATTTGTACTATGCCTTGTTATTTACCAGTTAGATTAATGTTTGTAGCATAGTCAGGAAAAACAAAGAACTCATTAAAAATATCAAAATGAGGAAAAATCAAACTACTGTCTAATTTGGAAATAGGTATAGATAAAAAATAAGCATAGTCAGAACAATCAGTTTTATCAACATGAGGAAAATCAGAAAACCTATCAAAAGCAAAAGTTAATTGATTAGTAAATGAAGTGGAATTGAAGTCAGCAAAATCTAATGCATCAAAACTAGGAATTTTAAATTCTTGCATTTGATTACAATCATTTTGAAAAAGTGTTGAGGAAAACGTTTGAAATAAATTTTTGAGTATAGTCTGAATTTTAGAAAGTTGTAATGTTAATGTATTATAAGTTTCCAAGTTTTTAGAAATAGTAGTGGAATTAATATATTTTCCAATAGTGAAATCTCCAAGCCTAGAAGGTCGCAATACAATGGCATGCATAGTGCCTGAAATTTTATTTCCTGATTCTTGGATTTTATTCAAGAAATATTTATATTGAAATAAAAAGGTAGATAAAAAATTGATTTCATTCTTTTCAGATTTATTGAGCTTTGTGAAAGGTATAAATTGTACTATTGCAAACGCTTTAAAAGGAGAATCTGAAAGATGATTATCATTCAAAATTGTAAAACCAAAATCTAAAGAAAAATAGTTTTCTTGAATATATTTTCTCTAAATAGGGGTTTTAGTTAAAAAGATAAGCCTTAGAATTTTTCTACTGTGATCATTGAGAGGAATGGGATTGAAGTAATCATCATATATAAATTTGCACTTTCTAAGATAAGGGATTTGTAAATCAATACCTAATTGTTTTGTTTCTTTTTGGTGGGAGTGTTGATGATATATCTGAGAATCAGAAATAATAGTCTTTCTATTTTGCATTCTGGAAGATTTTTGTTTTAAATTTCTAGGCATGATAATGGAAATTAAAAACCAAAAAGAATAATTAAGCGAAATGATTTTTTTAAAAAAGAATTGAATAATGTTAGCCCCATTTTACAATTAGTTTAGCCACTCTTTGAAATACTCCCATACATTCAGTTTTTTTTTAAAAAAATCATTTAATTCAATTATTTGATAAAAGAGTAATAGATGAAATCATTAGATAGTTGGGAAAAAATTAATTAAGAGTAGAGAATTAAAAAATGCGATGATTCTGGTTAGTATGAAATTTGATAGATGAGTTTGAGAATTAAAATAGAAAAATCATTTACAAAAAAATTAAAAAACATTAAAGTAATTGAGCTAATTTCAAATGAAATCAAAAATAAACTTGAGTGAGAAAGTCTGAATCATTGAATTTGAAATGATTAGTTTGACAGATCAATTTAATTAGGTAAAATTTAATTAATTAATTTACTTGATTTGAAATTGAATGAATTAATTTAATGAATTTGAAATGGAATTGAATCAATTAATTTAATTAATTAGTTAAAATTCAAATTAAATTAATTAATTTCAATGAATCAATTAATTAATTTCAATGAATCAATTAATTAATTTAATTAATTAATTAATTTCAATGAATCAATTAATTAATTTAATTAATTAATTAATTTCAATGAATCAATTAATTAATTTAATTAATTAATTAATTTCAATGAATCAATTAATTAATTTAATTAATTAATTAATTTCAATGAATCAATTAATTAATTAATTTCAATGAATCAATTTATTAATTTAATTCATTAATTACTTTCAATGAATCAATTTTATTAATTAATCAATTTCAATGAATGAATTAATTAATTTCAATGAATCAATTAATTAATTAATCTCAATGAATCAATTAATTGATTAAATTGATTCATTGAGAAACAAATTTATGTAAATTGGAAATGAAATTTAACTATTGAAAATGGAATTTAATTAATTGAAAAAAAATGATTTGGTTATGTGAAAAATAAATTTTATGAATTGATGTGATTGATAATTATAATTGAAATTAAATCACAATGGATTCATTTAAATTATTGAAAGTGAATTCATTAAATTTATTGATTGAAAGGATAAATGAATTCATTATGTTAAATGCTAAATTGATAAATTTGAGTTGTTATAAACTGAAAGTAATCATACTAATACTTTAATTAAGGTTTCTTAAAGGAAATTGAAAAATATTTATATCTTATAAATTAATGGTTTAAATAAAATAATAAAAAACGGATTGAAAATAAGAAATTACTAATGATTTATTGAAAATAAATGTTAGAAAAAAAAATGTACATGGGTATTGGGGTGGAAAAAAATTGTTAAGGAATTTTTTTATGAAAAATAAAGTTTCAGAATTACTTCAATTTCATCAAAAACAAAGATTCATTTGGAATGAAAAAAAAGTAAAATATAATAAAAACAAAATAAGATATAAGCAAGAAAAAAACAAATAAAGATAAATGGGTGGGAAAAATTGGTTCAGAGTTGATTTGAAAGTTTATTTGGGGTTGGCAAATGTGGCTTAAGAAATTTAAAAAAGGGTAAAGATTTAATAGCAAGAAAGGTTAGATGGGATAATAATTTTTCTTACAAAGTAAATAAACATAATGATGAAATTAACTTAACTTATTGGCAATAATGCAAGTCAAGTCAGCATGGTATGGTCATTAGAAAAGACAAGGTTTTTTGATTGCAATTGAAAATGAAAAGGAAGTTTTAAATTAAAGCTATTCTAAAATTAAAAGCATGGAATATATAAAACAAGAACAGATTTAACTTTTTCTTGTAATACAAAATTGATTACAATGGTTCAAATATCATGTGTAAGTGAATTAGAAACAGGGATAAAGCATCAGATTTGTGAGGGTGGAAGGAGTGATGTCACAGTGGCTTGTGCTTCCCATTGGTTTAAAAAATAACTTGTAAGATATTGAACCAATTGATGCCGTGAAGGTGGGCAAACCAGTTGGACATCAGTGAATGGTTTCATACCCTTAGAAAAAAATGATTTAAGATGAAAAGAGAGATTTTTCCAAACTGGATCTTTGGGTGGAGGTGGCTTAACATGTTGGTGAAGAAGATGAAAAGACCATAGTATGAGCATGGCATTGGAAATTGAAAAATTCTGATGCTCCTTTTGTGCAGTGAATAATCCCTTGACACCTAATATCAAATAGTAAACAAAAGGAAGGAAATTATGACGGCTACGGTATTCAACCAACTTCTTCTTGGAAGTTTCAACTTGGAGATCATTGTCAACATTGGAGGTTACCACTTGAGGAGCTGAGTGAATTATTACGGAAGAGATTTGGTTATTGGAACGGAGGGCCTTTCTTCTTTTGACACGTTTAGATTGTTCAGTGTGGTTAGCGGAAACATTGTCAAGGGAGGCTTGTGCTTTGAATATGACATACGAAATCATGACATCTAAAATGAGGTCTTGAAAAATCTTTAACTGTTGATCTGAGTTGGAAGAAATATTGTATAATTCTTGAGCATTGTTTGAGCCACCTGGAATTTGATGTGCCATGGAAATCAGTTCCATTGGTGAAATTGAGGGTCTTTTGAGGCCTTCAAAGTATGAAATCATGTCCAGATAAATGTTGACCTCATCAAATTGTGCTTGAGGGGGTACAGGAGGTTTTGGTATGCAAAATTCATCCATGGTTGCTGAGACTGAAGCTGCTATGACTTTTGCCCAAGCAGTGATGGTGAATGATCTGGGCTGCAACATATAGATTAGATGACGCACAAAATGAGTTCCAGGGTGCTTTTCATTACAAATGCTGGGGTCAGGTGAAAATAGTGGTGAAATCTGAATTTCAGGCGCAGTGACTTGGTCATAGATTGGCATCTTAAATATTGAGGATGTAACATAAAATTCTTCTTTAGTGGCATTGAGAAATAGAGCACCTGGAGAAATCTATTATAAGCATTAGTTCATGGGAGTAGTATAATTTTAAACTGACTATTATCGCAGAGTTCATCAATCCATTTGCTATATGAGGAAGAGCACTGTTTAAAATTGAAATTCCCCTTTGCAGGCTGTTTGGAGCCCAAATTTTGGTGGCGCCAGGAAACGAGTGAGTCAATTTCTTCAGATGTGGTTTGGTATTTGGCCTGGGTGGGGTGTCCATGGGTGAATGTTTTGAAAATATCATAAAATTTTGATCAAAATTCATCAGTGAAAATAGAGAATTGATCATTGGGGGAGTCAAGAGGCTGTGGTTCTGGAGGCATGAGTGATGAAGGAGGATTTTGGTGAGGTTCATGCAAAACAGGTGGAGATGGGCCCACATGAGAGAGATGATTAGATGGGTCCCTAATTCCAGGAGTTGGAGCATGAGATGGTGTAGATGGATTTGATTGAGAGGTCGGAAGATTGTTTTCTGTATTTTCAAAATTAGGAGCAGATAGTGTATGGGAGCTTTTAACATGGTTAATTTGCATTGGTGACAATACAACATACGGTGTCGTGGCATTAATTGGAGTGGTTGTATTTGAAGGCATTTGGGAAGGAACATTTGGACTACTATTATTTTCTGCTATTGAAACATGTAATTCTTCTTGAATAATTTCATTTGTTGGAGTCGGTGGATGAACCTGAGCTGGAGAATCAGGGATGCTATTGGCGCGTACTTCCAAAGAGTGGTCATTGTTGAAATGAGGAGATTCACGTTGTGGAGATCTGCTGGGGGTGACATTTGGTGGATGTTTGGGAATTTGTTCCTAAGTAATAATTTGGGGGTGGTGGGAGTCTCAAGTGGGATGGTTGGGGGAAAAGGGGCTTCAACAACGGTAGATGGTAAAGAATAGGGGAGGTCAGTTGATTGGGGGTTGATTGTTTCAGGGGGGGTAGAATTGGTACAAAGGGTTGATGTAGCAGAAGACATATTCATGGAAACTACCTCTTGAGTATTATTAAAGCTAACAGTTTGCTGCATAAACCTATGAATATTTGGTGGTGGTTTGTTTTGAATTTTCCGTTTTTTCTTGTGATTTCCATCAGGAACAACCTCCTCCAAAGAGGATGATTGGGATGAGCATATGGAAGGAACTTCTCTCTCAATAACTTCAACATTGCCATCTATGAGACCAATTGCTTGAAATGAAGACAATTCTACAAGAAGGGAGATGAAATTAATAAAAAATTGAGGACAGACATGAAGAAGAATAATCACCATGTTCTTTTGAGAAATCAATGTAAGGCCCTTTTTCAAATAATCCTTAATCTCAATTGATACAGGATTCTTTTCAGCTTTGGGAAGGGCATTATTGAGAATTTTCTTGATACAGTGGTGATTGAGAGAAAATTCTTCATGGGAGAGGCGAGTTATCTCAGAAGAAACAATTGGTGAGATAGATTGTACTTGAGTTGGTGGGTTATTCATGTCAAATTCTATGAATGAGGGGGGTGGAAGGGTTCCTGGAGTATTGGGGTGTGGGTTACATAAACTCATGTTTGGTGTGTTTGTGATATCTAATAAATGTTTGTAACAATATATTATTAAAAAATGTTGGGGATGAGATTACGTGGGGAAGAAAACATTTACCAAGTTGAAAGGGGGTTCTATTTATGTTGTTTGGTGGGGGGCAGGAAAAGATGTGAGGATTACTAATGGGAGCTGGTGGGACTATATTGGGAGAATTAAGGTAGTGAAAAAGATTGTAACATTCCTGGAGTTTGGTATTTTGGTGTGGGGTGGACAATGAATTGATGGATGGATGAGATGGTGCCTCATTTTGAGAAGATAAAGATGAATTCAAATCTGTGTTATTTGAAAAAAACCTATGAAATATTTCATTAAATGAGACATTGGAATCAGGTGGTTGGGGTGGATTCATAGTATTGGGTATTGTATTGGGAGGAGAGTGATTTAAATGGCCAACAGAAGTTAAGAACAGAGGAACTTAGGGAAAACACAGGAAAAACAGCTCTGTTTATATTGTAGGTCCCAATGAATTGAAGTGGGGGTGTAGCCCATAGAAATAGAGCAGAAATGAGTTTTGTGGTTTCAAAGGAAAGAAAGCTGCAGATCCTCTAGACATAAAACACAATTACACATTTAGAAAAGAATTAAGTGTCAGGATATGTGAATCTTTAGAATCCTCCTTCAAATACATGGGTGATTAGATTAGATGGTACAGTCATACCTGTAGGTGGGTGAGAGATTTAGCCCACCAGTAATGATTTATTCAAAATGTAAATCAATTATGAATGCAATAAATTTGTGTCCACAGAATGTCATCAGAGTGAGATTATGAGTTCTAGTCATAATCTGTACCACTTGGCTCCTTGAAACTCAATCAGACCCATTCAGATACAGCAAAAACTGTATCTGAATGGGGCCCAGAGACAATGCAGCTTTGGCTGTAATAATACACACGTGGTCAAATTATGACCACCAGTCATAATTTGTACCACTTGCAAACCAATTATGGCTGTAATTGGTTTGTCTCTTGGTAATTTCATCAGACCCACTCAGATACAGAAAACACTGCATCTGAATGAGGTCCATTGACAATATAGGTTGGGCTGTAACTGTACACAGGTGGTCAAATTATGACCACCGGTGATAATTTGTACCACTTGCAAACCAATTACAGCTGTAATTGGTTTGTCTCCTTGAAATCCAGCAGACCCACTCAGATACAGAAAAAACTGTATCTGAATGAGGTCCATTGACAATACAGCTTGGGCTGTAATGAGAACCACTCAGATACAGAAAAAACTGTATCTGAATGACGTCCAGCCACAATGAATCTTTGGCTATAATCATACAAAGGTGGTCAAATTATGACCGCTGGTCATAATTTGTACCACTTGCAAACCAATTACGGCCGTAATTGGTTTGTCTCTTGGGAATTGCATCAGACCCACTCAGATACAGAAAAAACTGTATCTGAATGAGGTCCATTGACAATACAGCTTGGGGTGTAATTGTACACAGGTGGTCAAATTATGACTGCCGGTCATAATTTGTACCACTTGCAAACCAATTACAGCTGTAATTGGTTTGCCTCCTTGAAATCCAATCAGACCCACTCAGATACAGAAAAAACTGTATCTGAATGAGGTCCAGCCACAATAAATGTTTGGCTGTAATCATAAAAAGGTGGTCAAATTATGACCGCCAGTCATAATTTGTACCACTTGCAAACCAATTACAGCCGTAATTGGTTTGTCTCTTGGGAATTTCATCAGACCCACTCAGATACAGATAAAAAATGTATCTGAATGAGGTCCATTGACAATACAGCTTGGGCTGTAATCAGACCCACTCAGATACAGAAAAAACGGTATCTGAATGAGGTCCAGCCACAATGAATCCTTCGCTGTAATCATACAAAGGTGGTCAATTTCTGACCGCTGGTCATAATTTGTCCCACTTGCAAACCAATTACGGCCGTAATTGGTTTGTCTCTTGGGAAGTTAATCAGACCCACTCAGATACAGAAAAAACTGTATCTGAATGAGGTCCATTGACAATATAGGTTGGGCTGTAACTGTACACAGGTGGTCAAATTATGACCTCCAGTCATGATTTGTACCACTTGCAAACCAATTACGGCCGTAATTGGTTTGTCTCCTTGAAATCCAATCAGACCCACTCAGATACAGAAGAAACTGTATCTGAATGGGGTCTACTGACAATACAGCTTGGGCTGTAATGAGACCCACTCAGATACAGAAAAAACAGTATCTGAATGAGGTCCAGCCACAATGAATCTTTGGCTGTAATCATACAAAGGTGGTCGAATTTTGACCGCCGGTCATAATTTGTACCACTTGCAAACCAATTACGTCCGTAATTGGTTTGTCTCTTGGGAATTGCATCAGACCCACTCAGATACAGAAAAAACTGTATCTGAATGAGGTCCATTGACAATACAGCTTGGGGTGTAATTGTACACAGGTGGTCAAATTATGACTGCCGGTCATAATTTGTACCACTTGCAAACCAATTACAGCTGTAATTGGTTTGCCTCCTTGAAATCCAATCAGACCCACTCAGATACAGAAAAAACTGTATCTGAATGAGGTCCAGCCACAATAAATGTTTGGCTGTAATCATAAAAAGGTGGTCAAATTATGACCGCCAGTCATAATTTGTACCACTTGCTAACCAATTACAGCCGTAATTGGTTTGTCTCTTGGGAATTTCATCAGACCCACTCAGATACAGATAAAAAATGTATCTGAATGAGGTCCATTGACAATACAGCTTGGGCTGTAATCAGACCCACTCAGATACAGAAAAAACGGTATCTGAATGAGGTCCAGCCACAATGAATCCTTCGCTGTAATCATACAAAGGTGGTCAAATTCTGACCGCTGGTCATAATTTGTACCACTTGCAAACCAATTACGGCCGTAATTGGTTTGTCTCTTGGGAAGTTAATCAGACCCACTCAGATACAGAAAAAACTGTATCTGAATGAGGTCCATTGACAATATAGGTTGGGCTGTAACTGTACACAGGTGGTCAAATTATGACCTCCAGTCATGATTTGTACCACTTGCAAACCAATTACGGCCGTAATTGGTTTGTCTCCTTGAAATCCAATCAGACCCACTCAGATACAGAAGAAACTGTATCTGAATGGGGTCTACTGACAATACAGCTTGGGCTGTAATGAGACCCACTCAGATACAGAAAAAACAGTATCTGAATGAGGTCCAGCCACAATGAATCTTTGGCTGTAATCATACAAAGGTGGTCGAATTTTGACCGCCGGTCATAATTTGTACCACTTGCAAACCAATTACGTCCGTAATTGGTTTGTCTCTTGGGAATTTCATCAGACCCACTCAGATACAGGAAAAACTGTATCTGAATGAGGTCCATTGACAATACAGCTTGGGGTGTAATTGTACACAGGTGGTCAAATTATGACTGCCGGTCATAATTTGTACCACTTGCAAACCAATTACGGCCGTAATTGGTTTGTCTCTTTGAAATCAAATCAGACCCACTCAGATACAGAAAAAACTGTATCTGAATGAGGTTCAGCCACAGTGAATCTTTGGCTGTAATCATACAAAGGTGGTCAAATTATGACTGCTGGTCATAATCTGTACCACTTGCAAACCAATTATGGCCGTAATTGGTTTGTCTCCTTGAAATCCAATCAGACCCACTCAGATACAGAAAAAACTGTATGTGAATGAGGTCTATTGACAATACAGCTTGGCTGTAAATGTTTTTTTACAGGTGCTGTAATGTTACAAGTGGTAAAACTATGACTTCTGTATAGAATTTGTACCCCATGCAAACCATATAGGGCATAGATGGCCACTATCCTTGCGAAGTCAAAGATGCTCAAATATAAATGAAGCTATGTTTTTTTCCACTTGAAAGCTCTTTTGAGTTCACTTTGACCCCCAAAACATTCCTCATAACCACACTACTCCATTTAAATTTCTTGGGCCCTTTTTGTTCATTCCCCACAAAATCTAATGGTGCAAAAAATGGGTCGCCCTAAAACAATTTGAACTTGTAATGAGCTTGGCTGTTGCAATCAATATTATGAAGATTTGAACAATATTGTTCAGCATGGAAGACCTATGTCTGACCCAGCTTGGAAGGCACATCAATTGGGACTAGCAAAACTCAGGAGACCCCAGCCTTTGGTTGATCAGATGTTTTTAGCCCAAAATAGTGAAAATTTAAGGACTCTTTCCCTCACTCATTTCAATTATTCATCATTACTTACATCTAATTTTCCACAATCTTCTGGTGCAGCCAACACAGAAAACCCCTGGATTCTCTCATATTGAACAGATATGTCATCAGAATAATGAAAGAAATTTACTTTTTGATACCAAAAATTATGAAAACAAGACCTTTAAATTCATTGACTCTCATGCTCTTAAAGTTTTGGTTCAAGCTTCCAGCCTATACCTCAAAAATGGAATGTCCAGAGATAGTATCAAACAATTTCTTCTATCAGAAAGGGAAAAGATAACTAGCCTTGGAGAGAAATTCAATTTTGATGGATTATCCATTTCTAAAGAAATTCCACTTTCAATTGAAACTATTTTGGCTCAGCTGGGCATATCCATGGACTTTGAAAAAAAGATTTGCTGTCCAGAATGCTTCAGCTTGTATGATCTGACTGAAATGGGGCACATCAACAAACAGTGTACATCCAAATTTATTCAACCTTTTCCTTCCTCCATTGTCAAACTAGGATCTCTTGAAAGAAAATAATGTGGTTCTCTTTTATTCAAAACTGATGAAAAGAATGATACTTCACTTCAAAAACCAATCTGTACTTTTACATACCAATCCTTGCAAAATGGTTGCCCTCCCATATGTGGATTCCTGGCTTTGAAAAGCTAGTAAATGCTCACAATACCCATAATTCTCAAGCAGACCCTAAAGTTATCTCTGATATTTGGCATACATTCAAATCTTCCCCATGTAGTAAACAAGCTTTCACAAATAGAACAGGTAATTTGATATTTAGCTTAAATGTAGATTGGTTCAATCCATTCAGTAAGAAAGGGGCTGCAACATCCATTTAAATTGGGTCAATTCTTCCCACTTGTTTGAATCTTCCTCCAAGTGAACGTCACAAAGAGGAGAACATGTTTTTATATGCAATAATTCCTGGTCCCAAAGAGCCATCCCTTGATCAAATGAATTCAATCTTGGAGCCTCTTGTGATTGAGATTCAAATGCTATGGAATGGTATTTGGTTTTCCAATACCCACGACTTTCCACAGGGTAGACTTATTAGAGTGGCTTTATTACCTTTAATAGCAGATCTTCCTGCTCTACGTAAAGTGGCTGGATTTGCCTCTCATTTGGCGAATTGATTTTGCTCCTTTTGTAATATTACAAGGGTGGACATCAATGAAATAGATATTTTAAAATTTGAAACAAGGACACATGAAAATCATATTTCCAAGGCAAATGAATGGCTCCAATTTCAAACCAAAAAGGAACAAGATGAATTTTTAAAATCACATGGTGTCCGGTGGAGTATTCTAAATAAACTAGATTACTGAAGACCAATTGAATTTTGTGGCATAGATATTATGCATTGTTTGATTTTAGGGGATATCAAAGACTATTGCATATCATTCCTCAAGGTGGGGTTGGCTGGTCATGAGTTAGAGGTTCAAACAAAAAAGCAAACTTTTTTGGGACACTCAAATCCATCCAAATATCCTTTTGTTTATTGGGGCGTCCAAGAAAAAGGAAAAATGAAGATGACAATGATTCTGACCAAATACGTAGACCCAAGAAAGAAAACCTTACAAAAGCTAACCTTTCCCACATTCAACCTCCTACATCCCAAAGGCACAAAGGCTCTAGTGAAGCCTCCAGGACCAAAAGTGATCAAACTGCAAAAAGCAACAGAACTTCAAACTCCAGGTATTCCCTTAGATCCCAGACAACCACTTCTACAGTACTCAACTTATTACCATTTACACATGGTAGTGATTCATTAGTTCCCTCTGATTTACCTTCTGATGATAATCAGTATTTAAATCCAATGGGGGATGAAACTCCAAGATTAAAAAAAGACAAATTAGAGGTACTTCAAAAAGTCATCAATCAGACAAAAGTCCTGTCATGGCTTTCTCATCTACCCAGAAACATTGGTTTCAAAAACTTTCAGATACTCAAGGCAGCAGAGTGGAAAATCTTGATGAAATTGTATTTACCTTTGGCACTTATACCACTATGGAGTTCACAAATACCACACAGGGAGGAAAGGGTAAAATGCCCAGGGAACTACCTCCATAAGGATCTTCTACTCAAATCACTAATTTCATTAGTTACATTAACAAACATGTTACTCAGAACAAGCATTCATGAAGAAGACCTAGATAATATTGAAAGTACTACAAAGATCTATTGTCAAACACTTCGTTTGGGTTGGTCCATGATAAACTCCAAACCTAATCTACACCTAACACAACATTTACCAGAGGTTATCAAGGAGCTAGGGCCACCAAGAAGCTTAGCTGTGTGGGCATACAAAAGAATGAACCATACATTTGGGGACATACCACGGAATAATAAGCCATGTTGAGTTTGAATTATATATTTTTATGTCAAAAAATCACCCTCACAATACTTACCCACATATAACCAATTGTAGCTGAGATCTCCCAAACAATACTGAAAAGATGGATATCTAAAGTACAATATCAATGGATTTCCAAATTGCCTAATCTTCAACAATGAGTTGGTAGGAACAATCCCCTCATTGCTCTGTATCAATCAAATAATATCAGTACCAGTCATACAATTCAATTGCATGATGATATTTTTCAACAGTGGAAACTACTAGCTTCAAGAGATTTAAGGGATGTTGTAAACCTCTTTGAATGCAAAAAGTCAATAATTTTTGAAAAAAAAAGGTATTGTAATGTAAAATCACATGTTGAAGACAGTATCATAGAGTATAGCATTAATAATTCAAAATCATTGGGCCATATTGATAATATTGTCACATTAGTTGGAGGTAATCCTGACATATGGTGGCTAATAATCAAACCTTTTAAGAAGCTTGAAAATAATGAAATAGAAAAAGACCCTTTTCATCCTTTTCCAGATCTCAATTGTTCTATTCTATTGGACCAGACAGAGGATGCCATAATCATCAACTCCCAATCGGTTTTGGGTCATGCTGCAAGCCTCAAGAATCCTCCTGGAATCTTTGGAATTGATCAGGATACACTCTGCTTGGTATCTCTACATTCATCAGTAAGTGATTCAGTGGACTGCCACTCATTATCTCATATATTCTAACAGTTTCTTACCATTTCCTTTCAAACCTTGCCAGAAATGGATAGGTGATTGAAGCACCGCACCCCTTTCAGCCTTAGGCTTCCTTATCAATGCTCACTAAAGATTTCTTTGGAGGAAAAACAATAATTTTCCTTTTTTGATATTGTTATATGCTATTGAATGAAGTTTTTTTTAGAAAAATTCACTCAAATCCCTTTTAAAAGAGATTTAAAGTGTCAATATGCCATATTTAAGCCTCTTAAAGATCTTTCAAGACATAATTTGGGTTTTTGGTGCTGGATAGAACCGGTTTGAATAAATGTGTATATAAACTGTCTCCTCTCCACCAAAATGTCTGTATTTCCACTTCACCAAACTGCTTTAAGCTTTCCTCAGCTTTCTCATCCACCAAATTCATTCTCATATGTTGAGTTCTTACTCCAACTCTGTTTAACATCCTCAAATTTTCATTAATATAATTACCTCATTTTCCTCAATTTAACTCCACTTCTTTAAATTGATATTACAATGTCTTCCCATGCAATGGGTGGCTCCCCCTCCGCATTCCACAGAGAAAATTCTGGATCCTCATCACAAAACCCACCAACAGAGGGTGACTCAATAATTGACTCAGATGAAGAAAACCACAAAATAATCCATACTGACTCTACTGGACAGAAATCCATCTTTCTGCAAGATTTGGAAAGACTTGGAATAGAGGATGCAGTTGCACAGAATGCCAGTCAGGAGGGACAAGAGGAAATAACATCCAGTGGTGAGTATCTTTCTTAAAGCTGATTGAAAATTACTAACTGATTTGGTTTTCAGTTGTTGGAGTAGAATTCAGGATTCAACAAGAAGAGGACCAACAGAGGGCTAGAAATAATAAGAGAATTTTACAAGGGAGAAATCACCGCATTACAAGATTGGTAAGAAAGAACAATCTTCCAAGTCAGGCATCCACTGAATCAGTCCACTTGCAAGAATTTATCTACTTCTTAATGGGTATGCCACCTTCTGTAGATCACTTCCCACCCAATCCTACCAATGATGAAGAGGAATTTCATATTCATTGGGTCAGAAACCGAGCTAAACACATCAAGACCCATTGAGAAACCTTTTAATATGGACTGAGAGATAATCCAATTAGTGAGTGCAAAATTCTGGTCAAAAAAGAAATCACCTCTATATCTCAACGATTGCAGCCACCTGAATTTAAACCAAGTCGTGATGTTCTCAATAACAAGATCAAGGTCTCAATAGTTGAAAAGCGTGCTTGTGAAAAGGAATGCCAGCTAGTAGGCCTCAAGAGAATTACCTTCCAATGGGGGACCTCATTCAATAACTCCACTTGGAATGCAGACGTAGCCAATATTATCTCCAAACATTTTTTCAATTGGTGCCAGACTCAACCCAGCTTAAATATAAACAATCCTGATCAACTAAACCTATTAATTGAACGTTGGGTCAATGGAAGGGGTAAAGAAATGAAAAATCTTTCAAAACTTGGCCAGGCTGCAGGGAGGTTAAATTTCAAAAAGCTAAGAAATCCAAAAACACTAGAGGGAGGCAGAATGTACGTGCTTATTCTTTTGTTAGACATACACCAAACTCTAATATTACTTTTATATTTAGGCTACAGCTGCCCGTTTCAAAATAGCATGTCAATTATTCCCTCAAAACAACAATTTCTCTGCAATATATACTGATATAAAAGCAACTTCAGATGTAGAGGATAATTCTGACTTGGGAAAAGCACCAAAAAGACTTGTTGGAGTTTGGCGTAGTGAAGCTTTGACGTTGTGTACAGGGCAATTGGATCTAGTAATGACCCTTGGTGCCAAAACCCAGCTTGAAAAGAATAGAGTTCAACATATGCTTCATAGGGATGGAGAGAAATTAGACTATAATTCTGATTTAACTAATGTCCCACATTTATTACCTTCAGATTGTTATTCCACAATATACTTAAACACAATTTCAGAAGTTGAAAGAAACCACTTACTGGTAAAAGAACCCATTGGACTCCAAAATATTTTATTAGAGATTGAGGCCAAGACAAAAAGGGGACATCACATCATACAGAGGCCAGGAAGATCTTCTCTCAGTGGAATTGAAGCTGGTTCAAGTAGTCATAATTGTATGAATCCTGAATAATGTTTATCTCCTAGTCCTTTTTTGTATCCAAGCTTAGAGTTTTGTAATAGATGTATTTGGAGATATAATTAGAGATAAATTATTTTAACAATTCACCAATTGAGTGAATTAATAACCAAGTCAAAAGATGCCTTTCAAAATCATGACTGGCAGTCATAAAATTAGTATTTTTGTAGTGTATTTGAGAGCTGAAGTGTCCTATATGTTTTCCAAGCTTAGAGTTTAGTAATAAATGTACTTCAAAAGAAAACATGATTTAAAATATTTTAAAAAGTAACCCATTGTGAGAATTTATAATTTAGGTACAATGTGGGCTTTCACAATTATGTCCATCAGTCATAAATTTGTTATTTATTTAATGTTTTCAAAGCTGAACTGTGTTATAGGCTCTCAAAATTATTTAATATATAAGCCTCTTATTTATGCCTGCTTTGGTTTTTAATTTCCCCCAAGTTATTATATATTGAGCAATGCTCAAAAAAACTATACACATTTATCAAAAGTCATCATTATATATGCCTTCCCAAAATCCCACATTCCATAATAGTCCAATCTGTCTTGAACACTTTAAAGAACGCCCACCTTCTATTTTTTTCAATTTCATTTCAAAAATAAATTCATAAACTTATTTATAATAATTAACCCTCAGTCAATTTCAGATAATCACTGCTCCAAAATGGATCCATTACTTGAAATAGAGCCAAAGAAAGTTGAAAAATTAGAATTCATATCCAAAATCTCCAAATTTCTTCCTTCTCTCAAGCTTGCTACCTGCAATTCTCACTTTCCTGAATATGCAAGAAAAAAAATACAAGAGGTCTCCAAAATACTTGAAGATGATCTGTATCGTATGTTTTGACCACATACCCAATAAGGTCACAAAAAGATTAAGAATAATTATACCTTTAATATAATTATACTAAAATTACTTAGAATAATTATACATTAAAATTAATTACTTAAATATACAAAAAATACCATAAATTAACACAAAAATTGGTTTAACTTAAAAACCAATGAATAAAACATGTAAAATAAATTATACCATTGGATTCCTCATGGAAAAATACACATATACCATTTTTATGGCATATCTGTGAAGTCAATATTTAATGAATTATAAGGTATAATACCTTATAAAAACCATAAAATCCTATTTATCTCAGAAACCAATGAAACAACATGTGAAATAAATTGTACCAGTGGATTCCCAATAAAAATCCACACATAAAACAATTAATAAGCTAATTCTCAAAGTCAATACTTAAGGAATTATCCTGAATATATGCACTTTTTTGGTCAACGCATATATTCAAGGATCATAGCTAATATCTTCTAAACTATACATGATAGAATGATGAACCAAAAATAAAGTTACCACGTAATTACTATACGAACACAGATATGAACTTTATTTTACAAATTATAAACAAGGTTAAAACCTATGATGAAATATTGATAAAAATCAACAGAGCTGTTGACCACTTTGTTGTGAAAGTGATCCAAACTTAAAAAAAAGTATACAGTTGGATTCTACTAGTTCATTCGTGAATAATGATGTAATTTCTATTATTAAATTCAGGGTATAACCCCCTGAAATCAAGGTTTGAAGTTTAAAATATTGAATTTCGACAGAAAAGATGAGTTACAAGAAAAATCATCAAAATTAGAGTTTTGATGATGTAATGATAAGCTCTTGGCAGCATAATAAGGTTATTCCAGGCTATCAGAATTCACTCTCTGAATTGCTGTAGCGTGTGAATCTTAAAAGTTATTGAAGATCAAAGTTTGAGCTTAAATTGAGCAGTTATGATCACCTACTGTAACCTTAAATTAAGTTTAACAGTCACAAGAGTGATAAAATTGGTGAATACTATTAGTTTCTGATTAAAACTAATAAAATCCACGAAATTTGGGGTTCTGCAAAGCCTCTGATGTCATCAAACTTAAAGTTACAGTGATAACTTTAAATAATGGTGCAATAATGATGTAAGATGGTTTGATCATGATGTAATCACCCTCAAACCTTAAAATATTGATCAATTCCAGTGGATATGATCAGTACACGTCTACTAGAAGCCTGTTGGACTCTAGGAGGGAGGTATTTACTATAAATAGAGCTCTTTTTACTCTATTTTCCCCTCAGACGCATCAAAAACATTAAATCAATTAAATCAAAAGGTAATTTTCTTTATTCTTTATATATAAAAGCATTATATTATTAAAGACCAAAGACCACCTTGCTATAATCATCTATTTTGACGTGATTAAATCATTTATTTAATTGTTTTTGTTAAAAATCTCTCTAAAACTCATTTCCACGTAAAAATCCAGAATAATTTGTAATTTTCTTTATTTTTATTGTAAATACAATTTGAAAAGGTTGTATTTATATTTTTTGGCGTAAAATACTTCAAAATTATTATATTAAGTGTTAAAAGTAGGTTATTCTCTCTTATTATAATAATTTCTCTATTATTACTCTCTTAATAACTCTTTAATTAATATAAATAGTATTTATATTAATTCATAACTTTAATATTAGTAATATTATTGTTATTAATTGTTTTTTATTAATAAAAAACAATTTTTTACGCCTTCATTATTTTTTGGTAACAATAATAAAGAGCTTTTTAATATATTAATTATTTTATATTAATATATTTATTTATTATATTATATTTTCATAATATAAATTATATTATTGTATTTATTTAATAATATAACTATTTTACGCCATAATAATAATAATTATTTATTATTATTATATTTTTAATCTTATTTATTCAATTTATAAGGACATTCAGAGTACAATTTTGATTGTCAAAGTTTTGTCTTTGATATCTTTTATGTATTTATACAATTCTTGTTGTCCTTGTATTAATTTTTGAGTATTGTCAATTAAATTCTTTGGTTTATTATTTTCAACAATAAACTTAATGTTGTCAATTTCTTTCTTGTTTTGCACAACAATTTTTGTTAAAGAAGATAAATTGTTATTTATTTCTTGTAGTGATAATAAACTGTCTTTAATTTCTTTTAGAGGTAATATACTATTTTTAATTTCTGTTAAAGTATTTACAACATCTTTGGACAAGGTTATTTCTTTGGGAAATGAGGTTGTCTCATTCTTTGCTCTTCCTTGTCCTTGAATTCCATCAAGGTTCTGGCCATGTTGAAAACATTGTCCATGGCATCCTTTTGGATTCTTGGGATTCTGTAGCTTGGGGAATATGGTTTCCTCCAATGCTTTTTCTTTTTCTTCTTCCCTTCTTGGGGAAGTGGGTTGGCTTGGGGCTTGCTGGTAGAAGCTACTGGGGCTTCTTCCTTGGTTGCCTCCCTCTTTTTGGCATGGTAATCCTTGATTTTTTTGATTTGAGGCTTGGATGACAGTGGATTCCATACATTGGAGTATTTCACTATCTCCTCCTCTTTGAGGAACTTGTTCAGGATGTGCCAGGAGTTCATCACTCCTTGGTGTATTTGAGGCAACATTTCCCAATCTTTGTCCTTGTACACTGTGCAATACTGCTTGTACTGGCTCATGTAGATGTCTATTTGAGCCCTCTGAATGTGATTTGTACCTGTTTGAGTTACTCATACTTAGTTCTAATTCAGGCTCAGATATCATGGGCATTTCTGGGACTTGCCTTTGGGATAAGGCACTTCCTTGTGTGGATTCTGTTCCACTGGGGATATTGCCCTTTCTTTTCCCTTTTGAGGGATCAATTCTACCTCTGAGTCCAGCTCCATCTGATTGGATGGAGTATTGGGAACCTCTTCTGGTAGTCATAATTAAAGAATAAGAAAAAATAAAAGTATTTTAGAATAAAAATTCTTTTATGGCAATTATAAAAAGAGGTGCTCACCTTCAGAGTCTTGAATGGTGGGTCCTGGAAAGTCTAATTTCTTAGCTTTCTTTCTTTTGGTGATAACTGGTGTTGGAGAACTTTGACAAGTTTCTTCCACCAACCTCTCAACAGTAGCTTGGTTATCTTCTGTTGGGTTATCTTCAAACACTAAAAAAGACAAATAAATATAAGTCTTTATATAAGAAGTGTTATTTTTGGCAAGATATGGCAACTTTCCACGTAGAAATTGCTTTATATCTTAAAAAATTGAAATAAAATAAAGAAATGAATAAAAAATGAATAAAAATAACTTTTTTTATTGGTTTTTAATATTTTTTAATATTTTTTATGTATTTTTTATTTTTTAAAGAATAAAATAAAAAAGAATATGATTCTTATAAAATTAAATTATAATAAAATTATTTTTAATTTATAAAATATCTTTTTTAATCACTAGAGTCACTCAAAGAAAGTTCTTGCAAGTCTAAGGATGTGAAAAACCACGTGTAAGACAGTACAATTGCTTTCCAAATGCCTCAATAGCTTTTAAAATCAATAAAATATAAAATTATTATATAATTTATGATTATAAATATAATTTATTATTGGATAAACCCAAATAGAATCTTTTTAAAGGTCTTTTAAGTAAATATCACGGCCAGGCCCCCAAATGTAAGGTTTGACTATGAAACAATAAGTAAAAATTACTAATTTATTACTTATTGTACTCTGAATGTCCTTATAAATTGAATAAATAAGATTAAAAATATAATAATAATAAATAATTATTATTATTATGGCGTAAAATAATTATATTATTAAATAAATACAATAATATAATTTATATTATGAAAATATAATATAATAAATAAATATATTAATATAAAATAATTAATATATTAAAAAGCTCTTTATTATTGTTACCAACAAATAATAAAGGCGTAAAAAATTGTTTTTTATTAATAAAAAACAATTAATAACAATAATATTACTAATATTAAAGTTATGAATTAATATAAATACTATTTATATTAATTAAAGAGTTATTAAGAGAGTAATAATAGAGAAATTATTATAATAAGAGAGAATAACCTACTTTTAACACTTAATATAATAATTTTGAAGTATTTTACGCCAAAAAATATAAATACAACCTTTTCAAATTGTATTTACAATAAAAATAAAGAAAATTACAAATTATTCTGGATTTTTACGTGGAAATGAGTTTTAGAGAGATTTTTAACAAAAACAATTAAATAAATGATTTAATCACGTCAAAATAGATGATTATAGCAAGGTGGTCTTTGGTCTTTAATAATATAATGCTCTTATATATAAAGAATAAAGAAAATTACCTTTTGATTTAATTGATTTAATGTTTTTGATGCGTCTGAGGGGAAAATAGAGTAAAAAGAGCTCTATTTATAGTAAATACCTCCCTCCTAGAGTCCAACAGGCTTCTAGTAGACGTGTACTGATCATATCCACTGGAATTGATCAATATTTTAAGGTTTGAGGGTGATTACATCATGATCAAACCATCTTACATCATTATTGCACCATTATTTAAAGTTATCACTGTAACTTTAAGTTTGATGACATCAGAGGCTTGGCAGAACCCCAAATTTCGTGGATTTTATTAGTTTTAATCATAAACTAATAGTATTCACCAATTTTATCACTCTTGTGACTGTTAAACTTAATTTAAGGTTACAGTAGGTGATCATAACTGCTCAATTTAAGCTCAAACTTTGATCTTCAATAACTTTTAAGATTTACACGCTACAGCAATTCAGAGAGTGAATTCTGATAGCCTGGAATAACCTTATTATGCTGCCAAGAGCTTATCATTACATCATCAAAACTCTAATTTTGATGATTTTTCTTGTAACTCATCTTTTCTGTCGAAATTCAATATTTTAAACTTCAAACCTTGATTTCAGGGGGTTATACCCTGAATTTAATAATAGAAATTACATCATTCTTCACGAATGAACTAGTAGAATCCAACTGTATACTTTTTTTTAAGTTTGGATCACTTTCACAACAAAGTGGTCAACAGCTCTGTTGATTTTTATCAATATTTCATCATAGGTTTTAACCTTGTTTATAATTTGTAAAATAAAGTTCATATCTGTGTTCTTACAGTAATTACGTGGTAACTTTATTTTTGGTTCATCATTCTATCATGTATAGTTTAGAAGATATTAGCTATGATCCTTGAATATATGCGTTGACCAAAAAAGTGCATATATTCAGGATAATTCCTTAAGTATTGACTTTGAGAATTAGCTTATTAATTGTTTTATGTGTGGAATTTTATGGGGAATCCACTGGTATAATTTATTTCACATGTTGTTTCATTGGTTTCTGAGATAAATAGGATTTTATGGTTTTTATAAGGTATTATACCTTATAATTCATTAAATATTGACTTCACAGATATGCCATAAAAATGGTATATGTGTATTTTTCCATGAGGAATCCAATGGTATAATTTATTTTACATGTTTTATTCATTGGTTTTTAAGTTAAACCAATTTTTGTGTTAATTTATGGTATTTTTTGTATATTTAAGTAATTAATTTTAATGTATAATTATTCTAAGTAATTTTAGTATAATTATATTAAAGGTATAATTATTCTTAATCTTTTTGTGACCTTATTGGGTATGTGGTCATATCTCAAAGGCTCACAATGTACGTGCTTATTCTTTTGTTAGACATACACCAAACTCTAATATTACTTTTATATTTAGGTTACAGCTGCCCGTTTCAAAATAGCATGTCAATTATTCCCTCAAAACAACAATTTCTCTGCAATATATACTGATATAAAAGCAACTTCAGATGTAGAGGATAATTCTGACTTGGGAAAAGCACCAAAAAGACTTGTTGGAGTTTGGCGTAGTGAAGCTTTGACCTTGTGTACAGGGCAATTGGATCTAGTAATGACCCTTGGTGCCAAAACCCAGCTTGAAAAGAATAGAGTTCAACATATGCTTCATAGGGATGGAGAGAAATTAGACTATAATTCTGATTTAACTAATGTCCCACATTTATTACCTTTAGATTGTTATTCCACAATATACTTAAACACAATTTCAGAAGTTGAAAGAAACCACTTACTGGTAAAAGAACCCATTGGACTCCAAAATATTTTATTAGAGATTGAGGCCAAGACAAAAAGGGGACATCACATCATACAGAGGCCAGGAAGATCTTCTCTCAGTGGAATTGAAGCTGGTTCAAGTAGTCATAATTGTATGAATCCTGAATAATGTTTATCTCCTAGTCCTTTTTTGTATCCAAGCTTAGAGTTTTGTAATAGATGTATTTGGAGATATAATTAGAGATAAATTATTTTAACAATTCACCAATTGAGTGAATTAATAACCAAGTCAAAAGATGCCTTTCAAAATCATGACTGGCAGTCATAAAATTAGTATTTTTGTAGTGTATTTGAGAGCTGAAGTGTCCTATATGTTTTCCAAGCTTAGAGTTTAGTAATAAATGTACTTCAAAAGAAAACATGATTTAAAATATTTTAAAAAGTCACCCATTGTGAGAATTTATAATTTAGGTACAATGTGGGCTTTCACAATTATGTCCATCAGTCATAAATTTGTTATTTATTTAATGTTTTCAAAGCTGAACTGTGTTATAGGCTCTCAAAATTATTTAATATATAAGCCTCTTATTTATGCCTGCTTTGGTTTTTAATTTCCCCCAAGTTATTATATATTGAGCAATGCTCAAAAAAACTATACACATTTATCAAAAGTCATCATTATATATGCCTTCCCAAAATCCCACATTCCATAATAGTCCAATCTGTCTTGAACACTTTAAAGAACGCCCACCTTCTATTTTTTTCAATTTCATTTCAAAAATAAATTCATAAACTTATTTATAATAATTAACCCTCAGTCAATTTCAGATAATCACTGCTCCAAAATGGATCCATTACTTGAAATAGAGCCAAAGAAAGTTGAAAAATTAGAATTCATATCCAAAATCTCCAAATTTCTTCCTTCTCTCAAGCTTGCTACCTGCAATTCTCACTTTCCTGAATATGCAAGAAAAAAAATACAAGAGGTCTCCAAAATACTTGAAGATGATCTGTATCGTATGTTTTTCTAGCTTTTGCCCATATGGAGCCATTTTTAATTGGAATTAAAATCATAATTTAGGTGTACAGCTAGGTGGATCATTACCCCCTGAAGCCGAGGTTGTTATTTCAGCATCCTCCCAAACATCAATAAAGAGGTATTTCATATCTTCTTCTAGTATGAGTAATAAAAAGGCAAACATTTATCAAAGTATAAAGGAAAAGAATCAAGAAGTATGTCTTGATATTTTATTTAGGCTTTACTCAAAGATTAAACTATATTCCCTGAATCATTTCTTTCTTAGAAATTGGAATGCAATTATTATACTGAGAAATCACACCCACAAAATCAGTCAGATTCTCAAAATCTAGAACCAGGACTATTTCAACCTCAAAATGATTTTGAAAAAGCCCTATCCACGTCAAACTCCAGCCCTGAAGTCAATAGCATTTCTCAAAATGATCAATCAAATATACAAAGTTTTCCAGCTTCCACCATGACAAAAAAAGAAAAATCAAAAATAGAGGAGCCCTTGATACAACCTACATCTACCAAACACTCAAAAGAAAAACCTAACTCCAATTTCATACTTGTAGATAACAACCCATCAACTTCAAAAGTAATGCAAACTAGTAATGAAGAGACTTCAAAATCCCACAAGAAGAAAAAGCTTCCTCAATCTGGATTATTCAATACCATTCACTCAGATCACTTTGAAGAAAAAATCAGCCATTATCAGCCACTTTCTGTATCCTCATGGAAGAAATGCCAGGTTAATGTTGAAACTCTAGTAAGAGCACAATTCCAGGAAATTCCCCAAAGGCCATTTTCTACCAAACTACCCAAAGGAATACACTTTCAAAGTATTGGATCTCTTAGCATTACCAAATGGCTAGTGGATTTGGATAAATCTGGTAAATACAAAAGACATTCATTCATTTTTCATCCAGAACATTGATATTTACTAGCTTTTTTCAGGATTAGATATATTTTCACCAAAGAAATATGATCCTTTCAATGATCCTGACACTTGGAATGTCCCTATCTTTACTTTGGATTCTACAATTTCAATGTAAAACATTCCCAAATCACATCAACCACTCTTTCAATTGGCACAATCCCTCTTTGTCCCTAATCTTCAAAAGAAACAGTTCTGGGCCAATCTAATACTGGAGTCAATATCAGTTTGTGCACAAGATCTCATACAACCTGAAAGCTTTGAAATCACAAAATCAACATAAGATGATCCCTTGTTAGTTCAAAGACTCAGCCTGGAATTTCTAGTGTCCTGCCTCAGCACAAGAACATCCCATTCAACTCAAATTGAAAATACCCTTGATGAAAAGGAGGAAAACCAGCCAATTCATTATGGAATGAATAGCTTAATATCTTTCAATGATTCCATTTTATATCTTATGATCTCATATGTCCTGATACTAGCACATTAAAAAGTTCTTCCAGTCAATATTTCTGATGGATTTGTGCTCACTCATAAAAGCTCCAAAGAACACCTTAGGACTTTATCAGAGCTACCATCAAAAATAGGCTTAGTTAAGCCCTGCTATCATTTTTTAGCTTCATTTCTTGCTTCTGGGGCAAGAGGCTTAATAGTTTGCTCAAGAGATTGGATAAAAAGCTCAGCTAAAGGAGCATTGCAGATGATTGAAATTACTGATAGTGTTATTGCTGTGGAAAGGCCTTATGAGTCTATTTGGAAGAGAACAAATGAATATATTTTGGATATTTTTAACAAGGCATTTTTCTCAAAAACTCATGAATTTGTTCCCACTTCTCTAAAAAAATTGGAAGTGGCCAAATGTTTAGTATTGGACTTCAGTGAGGCATGGCTTGAAAAAAATACCATAGATGGACAACCTGTACTAGATCTCCCTGATAAACCCAATATAAACACCTTATTAATTTGATCAGTTTTTTCTGTAATTTGATTTTATTATTTCAAAACAGGGTGATTTTTATCCAAGTCAGCTTTGAGTGTGCTAAGATTACTTTGCTTCACCCAATACCTCATTGCTTACTTTCCCAAATAAGCTCCTTTTACACAATATAGCTTCTTCCAGGCTCATTCAAGCTGTAAAAAATAAATACAGGGCTCCAGAATCCTCCCATTTATGATAAATAGGAGCCTTTCTCTTGATTCTTCCACCCATACCCAGAAATCTGACTTTAATTAACCTGTTTTACTATTCGTCAAGCTTCACATTACTTTTTTGAGACCTCTATACCCCAATCAAACAGGACTATCAACAAGATGTTACATCCCATCATCCCAATACCTACCAGCACAATATCAAGATCCATACATCAATTATGCTGGTTGATAATGGAAATCAACTATTTCCAATCTTCATCTGATGTAAATAGTTGGAAATCTCTTCCATAAGAAGAAAGTCTCAAAATTGTTGAGAACTTACCCTTTTCTTGCACTGATAATCCAATTACAAATCCCCATAATCACAACTCAGGAGAGGATAGACCGTCTATAAACCCAATAATATTAATTTCACCAATGTACAAAACTATGTTTCTAGAGGATCTCTTCAAATCAGGCTTCCCAATGTCAACCTTTGCTTGGAATCAATGTTGGGAATCAAAATGGAATCAAATATTTGCAAAATTTGTTCTCAAGCACTGGAACTATCTACACCAACAAGGAGAATTGAAAATATTCTTGATAAATCAAAAGGATGATACACATAATAATAAGTCTTTAATACTAATGCGCTGGTTCAGAGGGAAGCAAGAGGATCTTAAGAATGATAAATTGGTTCCTGAAGCACTTTCAAAAAAAGCCAGTCGGAAGCAGAAATTAAGGTGGGGTAAAAAAGTATGTTTTTATTTTATTTGTGATTGATTTTTACACCAATTGATGTTATTTAATATTTAGTTATCATAAAATCACTCAGAGACATTGCTATCATTGAACATTCATCAAGATGAAGCTTCCATATTTGATGAGCCATGATGCTGCTCTGATACTGAAGATGAAAATGGATAATTAATAAAACTAAAGTCCCCTTGGAGGTCACCTTTATTCTCAAATTTAGCAAGTCAATTAGATTCTCTATTAATTCAAAAGCAAATTCAAAAAATTAAATTCAATAGAATTCCAAATGTCTTGGAAAGTAGAAGAGTACAAAGTGGTATTTTTGAGAAAGAAGCCAAAGTTCCAATTGGACTTCCAGAAAATCTTTATTCAGATGATTATATTTCCAAGCTTACTAATGATGAGAAGCTAATGTTACAATCAAAGCCATGTATAGAGATTCATAATTTACTTCAACTATCTGAAACCTAAAAAAATAATTCATGATTTTTCTATTGTTTCCACAATCAATTTTTCCAATTCATGATCCACAGTACCTAAATGTCCAATGCTCAACCTGAAATGAAATAAAAAAATTTTAGCTACCAAAAAAGATAATTATTGGTTGAGTATAAAATATCTTACATCTGAAGCTGCTTTTTCTTCCTTCTAACTTGCTGAATATTCACCTCAATACTACCAACAGTTATATAATGAAATACATGAACTTCTTTCTTTTGACCTAGCCAATAAAGCCTATCAACTGCTTGATCATCAGTTGAAGGGTTCCAACCTGGTTCCCAATTTAAGTAATTGGAATAATATTAGATTAAGCTTCAAGTGTATCCAAATACTGTCTTACCATTATGTAGACATTTTGAGCACATCTTAGATCAATACCAACACCACCTGTGCCTTTTGTTGTAAGAAGAACTTGAGATTTTGGATTTTTTCTGAATTCTTCAAGGATTTGTATCCTTTGATCATTTTTGAGTATTCTATGCATCATCAAATTGGATATTCCACTTTTATCCAGTGCAATTTCAATACTTTTTACAATATTTGATCAATAAAATCATTCAAATGATAGGTAGTAGAAGGATTTGAGCTCACATATCAAGAGAACTTTTGTATTCTGAAACAAAATGCTTTGGGATATATTAAGCGTGGCTCCTTCTGAAGAAACCCCTTGAGATGGCTGACAAGATGCACCACTTTGGATCCCTCTTTCCAGGTATATCTCCTTCCCCGTTCTTCCCTTTCTATTAGTGCTGGATGATTGCAAAGCTGCCTCAAATCTGATAATCTGGAGAAAAATTCTGATGAATCCCATTGAACTGCTTTAGACCTCTGTTTTCCATACAATGCACTAAACTCTTCATGCTTTTTGAAATAAAGTGTTTTCCATGGAATATAGATCTCAATTCCAACTCCATGTTGCACTTTCTTGGGAAGACCCAGTAGGTTGGCTTTCAATCTTCTCAAGGTGAGTGTTTGCATTATAAGCTGTAATGATTGGATTGCCATTTGATTCCCAGATGATATTTGTTTGATTATGCAATTTTCCCATAAAGGCTTGAGATTCCATGGTTCTACTTGTAAACCCTCAACAGACTATGAAGATCCCAAAGATTGTTTTGTAATGGTATTCCTGTAAGGCATAACTTTCTTTCATATTTCAAATTCAATATTGTGAATGCTCTATGAGTAGATTGTTCCTTTATGTAGCTAATTGATGTAAAAATTTTAGTACTTTTGTATTTAAGAATCCCAAAGAGAAGCTTACTGTGCTTCATCCAACACTATTCTGAACCAATTCTCCAAAAGAGGATTTATTCTCATCCCATGAACATCATCAACATTATAACTAGCAATAACATCATATGTGGTAATGATAATTGCATTCTGCTTCAAATTTTGGAATGAAATGAAATTACGATTGGAACCATGGAATATTGAATATGGTAAACTACCATCATGAAAATATAGTCTTATTTCATTCTCCCAGTTATGCAAAGTAGAAAGTGGTACAATGATCAAAGTAGCTGGGATATGGTCCTTAGATATTTCTGAGGAATTCAATGCTTCATTTTGTGTTTTTTTAATCAAGAATAAAGTTGTCAACAATTTTCCAAGTCCCATATCATCAGCAAATTCTCCACCCCTACTTTTGCACACAATATCTTGTGGTATCAGCCCATTTCCAACAGCATTAGAAAACACTTTTTTAATCCACAAATTATTTGGATGTTTCCATAGATTTTCACAAATGTTTTCCATATTATTGTCAATATTTAAAAGAAAGGAAATACCCTGGATTTGGTGCAATGAAAGATTGGTTTGACAATTAGGTATTGAAGTAACAGAACTAGTTAAACTTGTATTGTTGGAAGCTTGATAAAGATCACAATCTTGAGGAATATCAATAAATAAAGGTGAGCTATAGTTTCCAATATGTCTCAGAGCCATGTTTGCATTCTTGAAAGCCTCTCTTGTTTGGAAAATATTCCATTTATCCACAAAAACACATCCATGTAATAGGATATTTTTATCTTTATTCTTGAAATTTATGAAAGAATTTATAAAAAGGACTTTATTATTGTTTTTGTATTTTTCATATGCTTCAGGATTCAAGCCTTCAGCCACTCCTCCAAAAATATCAAGCAGTGGACCCAGATGGAAACTCTGGAAAGAATTAAGGCTCCCAAGATGACTCAAGTCATATTCTAATAGTATATGAATAGAATTAAATACTCTTCTGAATATTACTGAGCTCAGAGAGGTTGGAAAGGATTGTTAAATATTGATTTTTTTCAATTTGAATAATAAAAAACCCAAGACAAAATATTGAAATCCTACTGTAAATTTTTAAAATGGAGATTTAATATATCAGTGTGATATGAATTTTTAGGACAAATGGAACCTAAATGATAGGATTGCATGGGTTATATAGTGGAAAAATCCCCGGGGATTTTGTAAGTGATTTTGATAAGCTAAAGATTTAGCCCCTGAATTTTTCTTGATAGTGTAAAAAATGAATTATATTTTGAAACTTAGTTTATTAATGGACATAAATATATTCCAAATCTGCAGATCAATTCAACTTCTTATTACTGTTGTCCCAAATCCTTGGATTTGGATTCTAAAAGTAATTATCTATGAGGAGACAAGTTCCTTTCCAAATGTGGAATTCCCTCCAAGATATATCCAGCACTGGACAAAATTTCTCACTTGTGGCCCATGCAACCCCTTTCCAACTATTCTTTAATTCATCAAATTATTCCTATACTTTGTTTCTTTTTCCCTTGAAGATATTCTCAAGAATCTAATTTCAAAAGTATTCATTAAATCATGTTGAAGGCCATTGGCTCACTATTTGAAGAGCTTCAAGTTTAGTATTTATCCAAATTTTATTTTGAAAGATTATTCTAATAAATTAATATTAATTTGTATGGAAATAGCTTTTCCAATAATTTTCACCAATTTCTATGATGATAATCATCACTCAAGGAGAGGTATTTTACTTATTATAAAATTATTAGATCTTATTTTTCCAAAATATTCATAATTTTAAGGAGGAATACCTATTTTTAACTTAAATTTGAACAGAATTCCCTCAAAATAATTACCATTATAATTTTCAAATTCATCATTACTGATTATTATCATTGTGCAAAATCAATTCAAGCTTAATTTTTGATTCATGTGAAAACAATAATTCTGGTAAATAGAATTTCTTAATTCTTAAGTTATACTCATTCTTTGAGTCAACATAAAAGATAAATTAAACTAAAATAAACTCAAGAATCAAGGCAGTGGAATGAAAATAAGATCAAAGAAGCAATTAATGCTACAAGTATCAAAGAATTCCTTTTCAAGGCTCCCCATATAGCTGGATGAACTTTCAAAATCCACAAGCATTCATGAAGTGAATTGTAAGGAGCTCAATTGATGAGAAGATTTGAAGATTATTCTACTAACTATAAGCATCATGAGGGAATTTCAATGTTCTCACAATCCAAAAATTGAATAAGATTCATTACCTATGTTTTTTGCCAGTGTATATATTGGGTTGAGAAAATATTAATAAAAATTAAAGGGGAGTAAAAATCTCAGAATACAATGAATGTGAGCTAAAATAGGGATACTTCCAGAGATACACTCAGACATAAGTTGAAGATACTGTAAAGGACCTGTATGCAAGTCCCCAGTCTTTTTCTGTGGTTAATTATTATCAGTATAACCAAAATTCTAATCAGGTCAGGATCTTCTGCAACCTTCTTTGAATAAATTTCAACGCCAATGAAATTAACAACTTCATAAGTTATGTAAGGATACAGCCAATGTATCTAAGCTTAGTTGGGATCAGAGCTGGAAGCCCTAGTGCCTCATCAGTAGGAGACATGTTGGATGAATTTCTTTCTGAAATCATAGTCAGAAAGCTACCTCTGGGATATGATGGGTTGAAACACTTAATCCAAAAACAGCAACCTTTACTTACCAAAAAGATCATAGAAAAATAGAAGATTATATCCAAGACAGTGGTGACTTGTCAATCACCAACAACAACAACAATGAAAGTGCCTTTTTCAACAAAAGAGGACCATTTTGTAAAGAAGTAATACACAATCCACTTACAAAGCAACTAGCTAAAGGTTGTCAAAAGCTAAAAGAAAAGAAAGTAAAGAAGAGCACATTGAACAAATCTGAGAAGTTTAATTTCCCCAAAACCATCCAATTAAAGGAAACTGATTTATCGAGTGATGAAAGTCATGTAGTTGAGTTTTCTAAAGCCTACAAGGCTAGCAGTAATTAATCACAAATTTTCTTCTATATTGACTCTTCTGCCTCTTGCCACATGGTAGGATCTCTAGACTTGTTTCATAATTTTAAAAGGGGATCCTTCAGGGTAGAAACTGCTTATGGATCTTACCCAGCTGTCTTGGGAAGTGGTGAAATTGTCTTTGACTACAGAAGAAAAATAATCAGTCTTAAATGCATGTATGTCCCTAAAAGTAAGGAAAACTCAATTAGGTTGGGGAGGCTGTGGAAAAATGGTTTCATCATAAAAAAATTACCAAATGATTGCTTCTCAATCAGACGAGGAAACATCATGATTATGGATGGATGTGTCAAGGATAACATGTTTGACTTAAACCTTTCAATGAATAAAGTTTATCAATCATGTGTGTCCAAGATTTCTGACATTCCCCTGCATAATAGAGCTGGACAACCCAATAATAAAAGACTCCAGAATATGTTCCCACAAGAAATTCCACACTTTTGCAAAGCCTGCGCTGTTGGAAAATCACATCAGCTACCATAAAAAGGCAATTTGAGAAATGCTCATCATGCTGGACACACAATAAATTCTGATTTATCAGGAAAAATATTTCCCTCAACCATTGGTGGTTGTCAGTATTATATGAAATTTACAGATGATTTCTCAAAGCTCAAAATAGTGTACATCCTCAAGAGGAATTTTGAGGGTTGTAACACTGTCAAGCACTAGATTAACAAAGTTGAAACAGTACAAAATAAGACATTATGTCAGGCTGAGTCTTTGATGAAGAGGTAATAATAGTATTAACAACCTTAAATATGAATGTGTGCAGATAATCATGATTATAAAAGGTTTTAAATAGTAATATAAGGGATTTGATATTGTGGAATAGTGGTGGTGAGCACTGTTGAAAGCCCTGGGCGCAGTCTTATCAGTTGGGTTACTATAATAAGAGCTACAATTGACTAAAATTGAAGGTATGCCTGATTATTTTCCAAGAGTATAGCTGTTTTTGACAGTTTTACTACATAGGAATTCACGAGGAGGATGGGGATTGCTTTTCTAGCAGAGAAAAGGCCTCCTTTTATGCTGAAATTGGGTTGAAAGGTCCTCTAGACCATTTATGTAGAGGAATTGAATATTTTTTACTCTATAGTGCTGTCTTGTGGGTTGCACAAGGACTTTATACTTTGTATTGGGCTCAGATGTGGTTTTGAAACCACATCTGGGCAGTTTTCCCCAATACAGGGTGAAAATTTTCATCTGGGGACCACAAAACCCTCTTCTGACGTGTATGACGTGTAGAAGGCTGTACAGAACCTGTGTGGGACCCTAGTATTGGAGTATAAACAATCTTCTTTGTTTGATTGACACCTCGTAATCATAGTTATGGGATAGTATCCCACAGTGGAGGTGTAATGGCCAATATGTGGGATTTTAACCTTAAAACTGCTATACCTTTGTCAGTTTTTAACATATTGAACTCAAAGTTGGTTCATTGTGTATCCCTGGAGGCAATCTACACAATGGTACCCCATTTGGTATGGGTAACATTCAATATGGCAAAGTTATGCCATGTTCAATTTTTGTTATCCAAAAATATGATTTTCTCAAGATCTGTATCTAACTTGTTTGCCCCATAAACTTTTTTTAGGTGAGATATGGGGAAATTGATGGCACCATCAGATAGCACCTATTGTGCTCTTTCCAAAATGACCCCACCTTAGGTATCTCACACCAAAACTCTGGAAGTTAGATGGGAGGTGAATAAAATATTCACCCTTATTTGAAATTATTTTGGCCATAAATTCTGTAGTTTTGGTGCTAGCTCAATTTGGCTAGTACAATTGGATAGCCCTGACACAGAGCTTCAATTTGAATACTCATTCTCTGGGGTTAAACCTCTCTCTCTGGATTTCAGATGGGAGGTGAAAATTAAGGTTTATTCTCAGCAACTTCTTTGAGAAGGAATACATTTGTTATTCTTTTTCCTATGGTGATAGGACTTGTATATCTGGAAACAGGTTATTTTCCTCTTTTGCTTGATAAAGTTTGAGCTGTTTTGACTTGGATTGATGTTTTGGTGGTATTCTGCTCTACCATTGGTTTATGGTGTTTTGCTGTAATGCTTGTGCTCTGGTTTTGAGTCACAGGCTGACACATTTGAAGGAATGATGAATGACAATGGTGGAGAATATTTATCAACTGATGTTCAAAATTTCATTGCTCAAGAAGGAATAAGGATAGAATTCAAAAACAATCATTCACCACAGCAAAACTCGATATTAGAAAGAGGAAACAGATTGACATCTTAAAAGGTGCGTTCATTATTATTCAACTGCAAACTACCTGCACCCTTTGGGGGAGAAGCAGTAATCACTAGCATCTTTCTTGAGAATATCACACCTTCACTATTGACTCATTCAGATACTCCATTTGAGATCTGGTATGGTAAGCCATTTGACATGTCCAGACTTCAATCTTTTGGGTCTCTTAGTTTTGTAAGCATCCCAAAAATCAAAAGACATAGGAAGTTCTTTCCCACAGCCACAAAATCTATCTTCCTTGGCTAGAAAACTTACAAGCACAACTAAAGCGTCATGCTTATGAATATAAAACTAAAATACAGCCCTGATGTGATCTTTGATAAAAATAACTTCCCTTTTCCACCCTCTGAAACATACATTATTCCTAGCTCAATGGGAAAAATGACCTATTCTTGAAGAATTCACCTACTAGCTCATGCACTGCAATACCATCCTTGGTAGTAAACAATGAAACAAGGGACAAAAATACCAAAAATCCTCAATGTCAGTCCATGGATGACCTGGTTGGGATATTCTTTGGAAATAAACTGTAGCACCAAAGAGTGTCTCATTGGACCTTAATCAATCAAATACTCACGAAGGAAAGTGTATAAGAGCTAAGATGACAGTAATCAGTCACCTGCCAGCAAACACAACACTGTGGAATGATGCAATGAAACAGCCAGATAGAATGGGTTTCTTCCCAAACGATGAACTTCATAATCTCACCTCCAGAGGAGTAATCAAGACAGTTCTTTTACCCAGAGGAAAAAGGGAAATTGGCTTTTCGGTACAATTGAAGTGCAAGTTTGACACAGATAATAGGCTTGTGAAGAACAAGGTTAGAACCTGTGCTCAAGGCTTTTCACAGCAACCTGGTGTAGACTATGACAACACATTCTCCCCCATAGGAAAGTTTATCTCCCTGAGGGCTTTACTAGCTATTTATAGCAACAATAACCTTGAAATAAATCATATGGATGCCATGGAAGCCTTCCTCAACCCATCGTTGAAGGAAGAAATCTATCTGAATATTACAACATTTGTAAGAAGGAATGACAAAAACAAATTTTGGAGATTTAAATGACCCCTTTATGGCTTAAAACAATCATCGAGGCACTGGTATCTTGAAATTTCTAATTTTTTTTGTCAATTGGTCTTACACCCAGCAATGTGAATCTGGGGTTTTGCATCTCAACTGTGAATGATCGGAAATGTTTTGTTCACATAAATGTGGATGACTTGAGTGTGGCATCAAACAATTTCAAGACGCTTGAAAACCTGATAAGTAGATGTTTCAAAATGGAGGGCCTAGGTCCTGAAACCTCTTTGTTGGTAATTAAAGTGATAAAAAGGGATAACTTTCATTTTCTATCCTAGTTATCATGAATTGTTGATCTATTGGACAGATATGACAAGAAGAATTTGAAACATTATGCATCAATTACTGACAGGCAATAGGTAAAATAATCTATCTTCAGGTAGCAATGAGGGGAGACCTAGCTTTTGTTACCTCTCAGTTATCTCAATATCTTGAGAAACCGGGAATGAAGCACTGGTTGGAATTTGAACATCTACTCCAGTATTTAAAAGGAACAACACAGCTGATTCTTTGGTTAAATGGAGACTCCAGATCTCTATCTGTGTTCTGCAACACTGACTTTGCCAACTGTAAGCACACTAAACCATCAATCATCGGGTTCATGACAAAAATTGGTAATTCTTGTATTGCATGGAAGAGCAAAAAACAATCTACTGTATCAAATTATTCTTGTGAAGCAGAATACAAGGCAAAATATGAAGGCAGAAATAAAGCAATTTGGGGTGTGATTATTATGAAAGATCTTGGGGTAAATTTTGCTTATACCTTAAAAATTTATGTTTATAACCAGGGAGAAATTGCACTGGATTGCAATTCTGAAATAAAAAACAGAAAAAACATTTTGATACAATTTTGCACTGGACTCAAGAACAAATAAAGAAAAAAAAATACGAATATCATATTTACCATCTCAGGAAATGCCTGCCGACAGTCTGACAAAAGCATTAGAAAAACCAGCTCATCTCAGATTTGTAGAAAATATAAGACCCATGAATCCGAAGAGTGAGGGGGGTATTAAGATGCACTAATAGAAGAGATTAATCCTCTTTTAAAATTGGAAAGAAATCTTATATTATTGATACAAAAAATTATTTCATAACGAAAAAATAGTTAGATCATCTTGTTAGATACTCTTGTTTAACATAAGTAGAGTCAATGGCACTTGTCCCAATTACCCACTGACTCTTAACCTTTTGTATCTTACAACTTTCCTTGGTGTGCTAATTGTTGCTACTACTCCTCCTTGCTTGTTCTAATCAACGGTATCTATACCTTATCATTCAGGCTGGTTCTCCTAGAATCATGGATATGAAATTATATAATTGAGTCTTAACCTTTTGTATCTTACACCTTTACTAGGTGTGCTTGTTGTTTCTACTAATCCTCCTTTCTTGTTCAAATCAAAGCTATATATACATTATAATTCAGGTGTTCTTGTCATTGCTACTAGTCCAGCTTGCTTGTTTGAATCAAAGGTATCTACACCTTATCATTCAGTGTTCTTTTATAGGGAAGTGAGAAAAGATACTCTGAGTATGATCACCTCTTGAAAGGAAAGAACTCAAAGAGGAAGTACTATTGTTAGTCCCAGCCAATGACAGGAACAGGGGAGACACAAAGAAGCCTAGCAATAGCAATGAAAGAAGCAAACAGTTTTATATTTCAAAGGAAGAGAATAAAGGGAATTAACAAGCAGCAGTATTAAGAAGGCAGTACTATTGTTAGTCTTCACCAACAAAAGGAAAAGGGGAGAAACAATAAAGCGTAGCAATAGTGATTAGAGATAAGAAATAGGATGAAGATAGACTAGCTACAAAAGGAGTGGTCTTTATATATACCAGTAACACGATCTCATTAAGGGCTTCATCTCATACACGCCATGAAAATTAGCATATGAAAAGCATTTAGGAGATAGGCTAGACATAGGTCATAGAAAATGGGGATAATAAATTATGAGAAAAGGTTAGTAAATAGATAATAGAAAACATAAATTATTAGTTCTATTATGAGAGTAAAGTATTAAAATTGATTCAATTATTTTACTTCCCTGTAATTTTTAGTTCAGGATCAGATAGGATGAGCTTAAAGTGAGGTCAAGTTCTAATCAAGGGAAGGTTTTTGGTGAGGAATTCAGCATGAATGTGATGTTAAGGTGAAAAGTTCCCAGAAGATTTCTAATGAAATGAAGTCAGAAATCAGTATTTTGGGTTCCATGGTGATAGACTGGATTTAATGCAACTTCTACGGCACTGGTTATTGGAGTGGAGGATGAATGGCAGCTCATTGTTAGTTAATTAAAAGATAATCTGTTTAGTCAATAATAAGTATTTAGAAGAGTTGGTCAATTCATTATAATAAGCTTCTGCTTAGGATAATGCAGCCTTCTGATTGTGTTCTCTCCATCCTAGGGATCCATAGAAATAAGTAAGGGAGCCAGAAAAGGATTTCTTCCCCGCGCCCCCTCCCCAGTAAATGTTAGTGAACCCGAAAAATTGAGTCTTGAAGTGTTGTACAAGGTTTCTTTCCAGGTTTAATGTAGGTTTTTGGGTTCCAGAGAGAGAATTTCAAGTATGAATTACGGCCTTCTAATTTAGGTCTTTGGGATCTTCTAAGAATTGAGATAAAAGCAGGTTGCAAATGAAATATCTGGCTGTGTGCATTGTATTATATACCGGAGTAACCCTAGGGCTCTTCTACAATTGAAAGGGGGTGTATCAACAGTTTCACATTCAAGATGTTTCAATTATGTGTAGTTGGTGGCTAAATGTGCCAATGGGGTCTAACTTGATTTATGCTGAATTTGGTGAGAATTCAATGGATGAGTTTGTCTTCAATCAAAAGTTGTAAAAAATAATTAATTAGAACTCAGTATATGCTGCGACAAGAGAGGTGATGGCAGGAAAGGTATGAGATGCGGAAAATATCTCAGTAACTCAGGCTAAGAGCAACTATAATACAAACGGAATGAAGATAAGTACCGTTAATCATGTATCTTCATTTCTATATCAATTCTGCTTCTTTCATTGAACTCACTGTCGTCTCACACTATCAGGTGTGCTCATCCATTTCATACTTAAAGTGATAAGTGTATCAAAACTTATATCACCATTTCCAGTTTTCATTTCTCTTTAGGCTATGGGCCCAGCTATCGCTAAGCAGTAATCAAGAATGACTTATCAGCTTTCCTTGAAACGAAGTATTCCAGAATTGAATAATTCAAATTTCTTAAAATGGAAAATAGAAATACAAGGTTACTTCATGGAAATGGATCTGATAGAATGAATTAAAATGAATCCAGAACCACTTCAAGATCCAGTAAAACAAGCTGAAGTTGTCAAAAAAAAGACAGAAAACAATTGGAATATTAACTGGAAGTATTGGAATTCTCAACTGTCACAAATATTTAGCTATTATCAACGAGGAAAATCCTTTTAAAATATGGCAAGAATTAGATACTAATTTCACATTGAATTCCGTAAACAATAAAGCTAGAGTCTTCCTAGAATTTTTGGCACTCAAACTTGAAAAAGGTCTTGATGAATTTGTTTCCAGTATTACTCGAAGTCTAGGAAAACTCGCATTGGTTGGCATTATGATTGGTAGTCCAGGGGACATCAACTAATCATTAATGGCAGAAAAATCTGGTAAACTGAGTAATACATATAATTACACTGGAGAAATATTACAATATCGGAGACCCCTTACTATTTCAAAAGTGATAGAATATCTGGAAAGAGAGAGGTTAGAATTGGAAGATTCTGAAGTCATAAAAGAGGAACAAGTGTTTCATACTTAAAATCAAACCTTGTCTCAAACTTTATCCAAGAAAAGTAATAAATGTACCAATGGTCAACATAATCCAAAGATGAAGCATTCCATTTTCAACTTCGGAGAGCTTGAAAAGAAAGAAAAAGTCAAACATTTTGTCAGAAAGGAAGAATTATAGTCAGAAGACAATTACCCACAAAAGATTAATATATATTTGAATTCCACATCTTTTTCTAATGAGATTATAGCTGATACTGGGTTTTCTCACCATATGACATCAAAAAACGGTTTTTTCAATATTTACAAGAAGATAGATTCTGTAATCAAGGGAAGGTTGTTGGAAAAGGGGTGATCAACATTTCCTCCAATAATTCTCCAGCCAATTTACCTTGCTTTCAAGTTCTCGATTTGACTACAAACCTAGTAGGTATTGGTAAACTTTGCTGTGATAATTTGAAATTTCAAATGAATGACCAACTATCATTTGAATTATTGAAAAATAGTTCAGTAGTCATAAGTGTTGAAGATTGTGCTCAAGACCAAACTGCTCAGGAATTTACCATTACTAGTCCAACAGAAGCCACACCACCACTATTGGACAACTAACAAAACAAAGATTTACATGCGCAAATCCCTGCGCATAATCAAAAATTCTCAGAAATAGAAACCAGAAACTATCATCCTGAATAAATCTTCTCATTCCTTCCTCAAAGCTTATACTCACTCCTTTCTTTTTTTCCCTGTTCCCTTATCCTTTTCTCTTTGTCTGTCATTTTCTTATCCTTCATCATCTCTCCTTCTCTTATCTCTTTTTATTTCAGCTTTGTCTATTTTTTCCAGTTTGGCCTGTTTGATTAAGGTATTGTTATTTCTCAACACTAATTGTCTAGGCTTTCCCAAAGCTAACAGATCAATTGTTGTTTAAGAAGATTATCTTCAATTTTACCTTACAGTACCTTGAGGGGGAAATTATTTGTGAGCCTTGAGGTATATTTTACATACCCAAATAGGCCACAATTATCTTAAAAAGAAATTTTGAATTATGCACAACTCATAAGTCATGCATATATCCAAAATTCATCATTTTCAATTTCAGAAAAGATGAATAACTTTTTATTGAGTAAGTAAATCCATGGATTTAAGACCAGATTTGGATTCTACACAAAAATTCACCTAGGGTAGCCCCATAGAGTGAATAAGCTCAGTTTAAGTATTTGAGGTGGTAAAATGGAAAATACTTCAATACCACATCATTAATACCACATAAAAGATCCGTGAAAATTTTTGTTTTTCTTGATTTTTAGCCAAAATAATGGGAAAGTGAGAAATCCCATGTTACATATACACTAAGAATAGTGTTATTCATGTTTTGAGCACTTAATATCATGGTATTCTTATATAGACTTTTGGTACACCCATAGTGGATATCTCACTTGAAGCTTGATTTTCTATTTTTACGTGAAAAATAAGTAAGGGGGACAAAAGACATCAAAGAGAGCCAGGGTACCCAACTTCTGAGGCCTCAGAGGCGTGGATAGCTCCAGAGCATGGATCCATGGCTCATCTTGGCCCAATTGGTAAACCAAAACTCTTTGGGAAATTGGTTACCAAGTTACACCTACTGTAATCATAAGAAAATAGCAAATAACCTGCTATTTTGATGTGCCAAGGAGGTAATGAGCTACTTAGACTCCTGTAACCATGTCAATTCTTGATGACTTTCCATGACTAGACACTAAAAGAGTAATTAAAACCCTTTTGGGACATATATTTATTGATTTACCTCATAGCAACCAGCAAAATACTGCTATTTGCAATTTTACGTAGAAATGAGGTAAACACTTCAAAAATTCATTAAAAATACAATTCTTAATGAATCCTTCTGAATCTTTCAGGACTAATAGGTAACTATAGTATCTATGGTACAACCAAAAAGAATTATTGTTTTACTAGTAAAATTAAAAGGTTTACTTACAGTCCATTTTTGACCATTCTACGTGAAACACTGAATCTTCAAAAATTCACAGTAATTACAACCTGTGATGAAATTGGCAATGACATTAATAACTTTGAGAAATCAATGATTATTTTAGAATAAAAGAATATTTACAGATGTTACTCCTTTTATTCTTAACCATATTGGGGTTGGTAGTCACGTAAAAGCATCAATTAAGTAATTATGATAATCTTACGTGACAACTGATGATGCAATCAATAAACCAAAAGGGTTTATTGTTTTCTCACTCACTGGTTTTTCAGTTTGCTCCATGGCACGCCTCTGTGAGCTGTTGTTGACTTAAAAGAGACCTCCTCTTGCTGTTTTTTCCAAGAATCATCTCATCAATTTATTAAATCATTATTACCAACAAGTAAGTATTAGTTAAAGCTATTCTTAAGTGTTTTAAATCTTTCAGAATCAACCAGAAAGACGTGAAATCGTAGAATCCAACTATATATTGTTGTAATACTGTTATAAATCCTTTTGATCCCTTAAATCCACAATTCTACGTCAAATTTCTCTACTTTTATCTATTAATAAGTTCTTTGGAGTATTAGTGAGTCATTCATTTTTAATTCTTAAAGTTTTTCTCTAGTAATAGTTTTCTTCAAGAATTATCTTTATAATTATTCTTGTAAAAGATAATTATATATTAAAATAATTTTATTATTTTAATAAAAGAAGTTTTTATTATTAAATTCTTCTTGTAATTGATTCTTGTAGACAATTACTGCTCACTGTTATAATCACTAGTAGTGTATAACACGTGAAAGAAATAATTTTATAATTATTTAATTGTGGTTATAATAATTTTTTATTATTATATTTCATAAGAACAGACATAGTACTGTTGATTAATAGTAATATTATCATCAGTTTCATAGTCACATCTTACATTATTGGTGAATCTGTTTTGAATTTGAGAATTAGGCAATGAACATGAGTGCTAAGGTGTATTAGCTGCGCCTCTAAATACACTGAAAAGGTACCCTCTTGATGAGATCACAAATAAACTATTTAGGTTTGTGGCTTTTAAATTACAGAAGTTTCTTCAGAAGTCTCTATCAGTCTGTCAATAAAAGATCAGTATGCTAAAAATTGTAATAGTTAATATTTGATTAACAATTGAGGTTTTCTTAACTTCTTGTTATTGATTTTGTGATTCTTTTGAATTAACTCTTCTAGGATTTTTTATTTAAATAATTGAGATATTTATAGAATACTCTGTAATATCACTGTTAATATTTATAATAATCTTGGAAGATAATTCAGACTTTTATAGGTGATTTAATAGTTCTATCAATATGGATATAATAATTTGAGGCAAAGATAATTTTATAAGGATGGTTCTGGTTGATATAAGGGTAAGATATAGATATTATAACAGTGAAATAATACTATGAGGATGAATATGAATATAATCCAATATATCTATAAGGGCTATTATATAAGGTATAAGGGTAAGATGATCTTCCTTTTTATAAATAAAGTTATTGATAAGTTTGATTATCTAACCAATGATAATATCTGCAAACGCTACTTCAGAGCTATTACTATAATGGTAAGAATATCCAATAAAATTAAGATCTCTCATTAATATTATAAATAACTTTCATTAATTAATCATAAAACATATTATAAGATACTGAGACTTGCTACTAATCTTTTCAATAAAATACTAGATTATCCAAGTAGCAAAGGGATGGATTGATCCTTAAGATTATTTTGTGAGTCTGAAGAATGGGGGGAAACAGGGATAGAGGCCCTTTATTTATACCTTTTGGACCCTCCATAGGGCCTTCCAAAAACAGGGGCTTAAAAAATATTCCACCTTGACACATGTTTTCTGGTGGGTAAATTGAAAATAGTGTCATTTGATCAATATATTGCACCATTATGAACTTTATTATTCAGCGCACAGAATTGAGACATTTCTTCTAGTGGTTAAGTTTGGAATGGTGTCATTTGATCAGGATATTGCACCATATGTCTAGTTGATTGCACAAACATCTTTTGAATTATACTAATATTTAAACTAAACTTCATTCTTATTATTCACAGCCTTGAGAAATATTTGCTAGTTGGTAAATTGAAAATGTTGTCCTTTGATCAAAACATTGCACCATATGTTTTGTTTATTGCAAGATTCTAAACTTTATTATTGTCAGTGCACAGCCTTGATAGATATTTTATAGTGGTTAAATTTGGAATGCTGTCATTTGATGAGGATATTGCACAATATTTATGGTTGATTGCACCATTCTGATATTTATTATTTTCAGTGGGAAGCCTTGAGAAATTTTTGCTAGTGGTTAAATTTGGAATTGTCTCATTTGATCAGGCTATTGTGCAATATGTCTGGTTGATTACACCATACCTTTTTGAATTATACTGATATTTTAACCAAAATTTATTCTTATTATGCACATCCCTTAGAAATTTTTGCTAGTGGGTAAATTGAAAATGTTTTCATTTGAACAAGATATTGCACTGTATTTTTGGCTTATTGCAAGATTCTGAAATTTATTATTGTCAGTGCACAGCCTTGAGACATTTTTGCTAGTGGTTAAATTTGGAATGGTGTCATTTGATCAGGATGTTGCACCATATGTTTGGTTGTTTGCACAATTCTGAACTTTATTATTGTCAATGGGAAGCCTTGAGACATTTTTGCTAGTGGTTAAATTTTGGATGGTGTCATTTGATTAGGATATTGCACAATAGGTCTGGTTGATTTCACCATACGTTTTTGAATTATACTGATATTTTAACTAAACATTATTCTTATTATGCACAGCCTTGAGACATATTTGTTAGTGGTTAAATCTAGAATGGTGTCATGGGATCATGATATTTCACCATATGTTTGGTTTATTACACCATTATGAAATTTCTGATTGTCAGTGCACAGGCGTGAGACATTTTTGCCAGTGGTTAAATTTGGAATGGTGTCATTCAATTAGGATATTTCACAATATGTTTTCTTGATTGCACCATTCTTTTTTAAACAGTATTGTTATCTCTAGTAACCTTAGTTATATTCTGCACAGCCTTGATCTGTATTTAGTTGATCATTTTTCTATGTAAAATTCAATTTGTAAATGATTCCTGTAGTGTTTGGTTATGGGAGTTTAAGTGGGTATTGAGTAATGTAACATTATGTTAGCTTATATGTAAATGTTTTTTTATGTAAAGAGATTCAACACATGATGCTGCAAGATTAATGGTATCACTTATGTAATTTTACACATGTTATTCATATTGAATATTTAAACAAGCTGCATTATCTTTAAGGATATTCTTGTACCTAGTATGGAGTGTATAATATTATTCCTTTTCTTTAAGCCATGATATTTAGAGAATAATTTATTGTATAGGATTGAGGCAATATGTTACTATGGGTAAAATATGATTTACATTCCAGTAGAATGCCTTTTTTTCTATTCTGATAAAATTATCTTCCTTTTTTTGGAACTTTTTTTTATTTTTCACTTGTTGTCTTTATTTTCTTTGTATATATATATAATTTTGTTTTTGATTAAATTATTAGCTTTGATATTGTGGATTTGAACCTTGGAAAAACAGGTATGGAATACCACATCCCCCTCTTCATTTAATGATGTCCCCAGTATTCAAGGTGATAATACACTTGTTTTTCAAAAAAAAAACAATCAAACATGCCCCCTTTTTTGAATAAAAGGATTTTTATTCATCAAAGTCGTCTTCATCTTCATATTTAGAGTAATATTCAGCTTCCTATCCACCTTCCTCCTCTTCTTCCTCTGAGTTAAACTCTTCTCCTCTTGGATAGAACTTCTTTCTTTGAATTTCTATAAACCTTCTTTCTAGCTTTGTACCATCTAATTCTTCCAGCTCATATGGACCATTGTTGATTTCTCTCACAGCCCTATAGGGTCTATCTCATCTATTCTTTAACAATAATCTCCATTTTGGCTCTACTTCTTTATTGTATACAAGAACAATTTCACCTTGATTAAGTGTTTTTCTGATTTGATGGCTAGTTTTCTGTCCCAATATTTTACTGAATCCTCCCTGGCCTTTTTTAATTTTTCATTTGCCCTTTTTCTCTTTGCTTCTTTTCCTGATAGCTGTTCAGCTTGTGCTTCAAAGCAATATTCTGTTTATTGGACTTTGTGCCATTCAATTTCTAAGTATGTTTTTGATTCAATGTCTGTTGTTAGTACTTCCTTTTGACCACATTGAAGCTCAAATGGGCAGTAACGTTTTGTTCATTTTTTTGATATTCTTTCTGCCAATGTAACCAAAGGTAATTATCCCTTACATTTTGAACAATTTTCACCACACATATTCACCAATGCATCCTTCAATTGGTTATGCCCCCTTTCTACCATTCCTTATGACTCAGGGTAGTAGGGCATTGTTACACTTATCTTTGAGCCTGCTTTTTTGACTGAATCTTGTAATTCCTTTCCAAAATGAGGCCCTCCATCTACTGTGAACTCTTTTTTTGGCTCCATACCTGGAAATCCATTCATAAGTGAGCCATCATGATACTTCCTTTTCTGTAAGATTTGTTAAACCAATCATCTATGGCCATCCTGAGAAATCATCCCTTGCCACTACTAAATACTTGCATCTTCCTGCTTTTGAATGTACTGCATCCATACTTATTCTTTCAAATAATTTTTAGGCTAATGATATTCTTCCTTCCTCTTTTTGGTGATAATGACTTCTCTTTTGAAAAAATTTACAGGATTTGACCCATATTTTGACTATTTTCTTCATTCCTTCCAAAAAAAAATTTTCTTTAACTCTTCTGTATGTTTCATTTTACCCACTGTCCCATTTCTTTGGGTAATGATTTTAATTTTTTTTGGGAATTCTGACTTGAGAAAATTACTTGTGGATTTGATATATTTCTTGTTTTGAGCTGACCTTACTCCAATAAGAAATTTGATGAATTAATTGTTTTTTTTCAAGTCCTCCTTTTTACTAACAGAGGGCCTTTTCAATGCATGTAAGTATTCCACCATTATTTTCCAAAATCCTTCTTGCTTTCATGGTAGCTTTATTCCTGCCAATTTCATTATATTATTATGTTTTAATACAAACCCTGGGTGTGATCTTATACATTCCTCTTCTTCTTCAAAATCAAATTTTCCTTTTGCTTCATCTTTTGACTGAGGTGTTCTTGATAATTCATATGGCATTGTGAAGGTCTTCCCTGGCTGATGAACTAAGTCAAAAGAGAAAATTTGAATAAATGCAACCCATCTTGTTATTAGGGCATTTGGCAAACAGGGTGAGTTTATCATTTCAATTAAGGCTTTTTCATCTACTTGTAGGTTAAAATTCTTTCCCCAAAGTACTGTTTGAAGTTTTTTGAACATTTTGGCCACTCCCCATAGCTCCAGCTCTGGCTGTGAGTATTTTGATTCCAGTCTTGAGAGTGTTATTGATTCATTAAGAACTGGTCCGTATTTTCCTTTGTCTTCTTGCATAGGTACTTCTCCTGCCGCCATATAGCTTGAGTCCACTGCCAATTTAATCTTCCCTGCTCCCTTTTCATAATCCAAATTTTTTGATGTTATTTAATCCCCTAAATATTTCCTTAAATTTTTATATGCTTCCTCACATTTAGAATTCCGTTCCCATTCTATATCATCTTCTGTTAATATTCTTCATGGTGATGAAATCTGAGAGAAATTTTGAATGAACATTCTAACATATGCACAAAGTACCAAAACTCCTTGTAATTTCTGTTTATTGAGGGTCTTTGTCCAACTTTGTATTCTATTAATCTTCTTTGAAATATTTCTTCCATTCAAAGAAAGTACATGCCCTACTATATCCAATGCTGGAAAACAGAATGCAAGTTTGATACCAAATATGGTAAGTGCTGCCTCTTCAATTCTGAATAATATTATCTCTAATGTAACTGCATATTCCAAAATAAGTTCTCTGATCAAATTATTTTCTTGTAAAGTTTCATTATTATAGGTTAATCTTGGACCTTTTATCCCTCCATTATAAATGAAAATTCCTACATGATTTGGTATTTATTCTTGAAGTATCCAAGTCATTTGGGCTTGATAAACTGCTACAGAATTGTTTTCTCCTTGTGGTAGTCTTGTGAGCTATACCCTTCCAAGTGGTGTTTCAAATGTGATTAAGGGTATTGTATAAATGTCTAATTCTCTTTCATCATATAATCCCATTATATAACCAAGTACATACCAATCTCTTTTTGAAAAGACATTCAAAAATTGTTCAATATGTGGTGGTAATCCTTCATCTTTAATTTTTAACTTTTTAAGATCCTGTAAGTCATCAACAATTCTGAGTTTTTCATTTGAATTTGCAACACAAAATACTGGACTTGTATGGGTAGAGGTATACTACTCATATAAGCCTGTTCTAATCATTTCCCTTATCCATTTAATAAAATGGGGTAATATTGGCTTTGGGATTGGCTTTGGCTTCTTTTGCCAAGGTGTATGTGATATTACTGGTATTTTGTAGGGTTTTCCATATGAATATTTCAGTAAACCCCTTTTCTCTGCACTGAATGAAATTGCTTTTTTCTCTTGAAACTATGACACTCATCAGCATAATTTTTTGTTCTTCTGAAAATCATCAAGGTGGTTCAAGAATTATCAGTTCAAATCTTTCTTGTGTTATTTTTGATGTGACCATAAATTTAGGTGGTTTAGGTGATAGTGGTGTATTATAAGGGTCTCTTGATAATGGTGTATTTCTCAAAGGAGGACATATTTCTTTTTCCATAGGATCATCAACTGGTTTAACCTCCTTGAGTACTAATTTATATTTTGATGCACTATTTTGGTTATCCATATTGTATTTTTACTGGAATGATTCTGTGTTTCTCTTTATTATTATTATTACTACTTTTATTATTATTATTATTATTATTATTATTATTATTATTATTATTATTATTATTATCATTATTCTTATTCTTATTATTATTATTCTTACTATTATTCTTATTACTATTTTTATTATTATTCTTTTTATTATTCTTATTACTACTATTATGATTATTCTTATTATTACTCTTACTCTTATTATTCTTATTATTCTTATTATCATTATCATTATCATTATTATTATTATTATTATTATTATTACTATTATTATTCCTATTATAATTCTTATTATTATGATTATTCTTATTATTACTCTTATTATTATTATTACTATTATTACTATCATTATTGTAAGGTTTGACTATGAAACAATAAGTAGAAATTACTAATATTCTACTTATTGTACTATGTATGTCCTTATAAACAAAATAAATAAAATAAGAAAGAATTATAATAATAAAGAATTATTATAATTAAGGCCTAAAAATAATTATGATATTAATTCAATATAATGATATAATCAATAAATATATTAATATAAGATAATTAATATATTTCAAAGCACTTTATTATTGTTACCAAAAGAAATAAAGTCATAAAAAATTGGTTTTTGTTAATAAGAAACAATTAATAACAATGATATTACTAATATTAAAGCTATAAATTAATATAAATACTATTTATATTAATTGAAGAAATATTAAAGTAATAACAAAGAGAAAATTATTATAATAAGAAGAAATAACCTACTTTCAACACTTAATATAATAATTTTGAGTGATTTTACGCCAAGTAATATAAATAAAACTTATTTAAATTGTACTTACAATAAATATTAAGAGAAATTACAAATTATCTTAATTTTATGTGGATTGGAGATTTTTAAGAGAAATTTAACAAAAACAATTAAATAATTGAAGTAATCACGTCAATATTGATGATTATAATAAATATGATCTTTGGTCTCTAATAATATACAAGTTTTATATATAAAAAATAAAGAATTTACCTTTTTGATTTAATTATTTAGTGTTTTGTAAGCATCTGAGGGGAAAATAGAGTAAAAAGTGCTCTATTTATAGTAAATACCTCCCTTCTAGAGTCCAGAAGGCTTCTAGTAGACGTGTACTGAGGCTTTTTACTAGAAATGATCAATAATTTAAGGTTTAGTGATGATTACATCATAATTAAACCATCTTATCTCATTATTACGCCATTATTTAGAGTTATCACTATAATTCTAATTTTGATGACATCATAGGCTTGGAAGAAGCCTAAGCTTTGTGGATTTTATTAGTATTAATCATAGTCTAATTGTATTAATCAGTTTTATCACTTATATGACTGTTAAACCTAAAATAAGATTACAGTGAGTGATCATAAATGATCAAATTTATACCTAAACTTTGATCATTAATAACTTTCAGGTTATACACGCTAAAGCTATTCTGAGAGTAAATTCTGATAGCTTGGCATGTCCTTATTAAACCTTCAAGAGAATTTCATTACATAATCAAAACTCCATTTGTGATGATTTTTCTTGTAACTCATCTTTTCTGTTGAAATTCAGTATTTTAAACTTCAAACCATGATTTCAAAGGGTTATACCTTGAATATTATAATACCAATTATTTCATTCTTCACGTACAAACTAGTAGAATCTGACTGTCTACTTTTCTTAAGTTTGGACCACTTTCACAACAAAGTGGTCAACAGCTCTATTGATTTTATTCAATAATCCATTACAATTTTTAACCTTGTTTATGACTTGCGAAATAAATTTCATATCTGTATTCCTACAGTAATTATGTGGTGACTTTTTTTTGGTTTATCTCTCTATCTTGTATATTTCAAGAGATATTAGCTAAAAGCCATGAATATATGTGTTGACCCAAAAAGTGCATATATTCAGCTTAATTCCTGAAGTATTAGCTTTATAATTGTTTTATGTGTAAAGGTTTATGGAGAATCCAATGATACAATTAATTTCACATGTTGTTTCATTGGCCTCTGAGACAAATGAGGTTTTTTACCTTTTTTAAGATATTATTACTTAGACTTCAGTAATTCTTGACTTTTCAGATATGCCATAAAAATGACATATGTGTATTTTACCATGAGGACTCTGATGATGTAATTTACTTCATATGTTTATTCATTAGATTCCAAGTTAATACAGATTTTGTACTTATTTATGGTATTTTACTAATTTTTGAGATAATTATCATAAGTATAATTATTACAGAAACTTTGCTGTGACCGTTGTGGATATGAGGTCATATCTCAAAGGCTCACATTCCCAACCACCAAAAAAAATTGTACCACAATCTGATATAGTTAATTAGGGTATCATCCACTTCCCTACCTCTTCAATAGACTTTATCAGTCTTGAAGCTCAATAATGCTTGATTTCTCTATTCTTTAGGTGTCCTTTCATTTCTAAACCTTCTTAATAGTTTATCATAATTCTTTATATCCTTCTCAAGTAGCCATTCATCTTCTTGAGTTAGATTTCTATACCTTACAAGGTATTCTCTCTCTTTTTCATTTCTTGTCCTTCTTTCTTTAAGGAATTTCACAATTTTCTTTTCCTCCCCTTCCTCCAAAGGGGGTATTTCAAGTGGGGGTTTATTTCTTAATGGAAATAGTTCCTTGTCACTTGAGCTGTAAGGTTTTATCAGACTTACAGGGAAAGTTGGGTGTTTATTCATTACTTCACCTGTGAGCTCCAATTGCACAGCAATAGGTCAATGTAGTGCTTTTAGCATGAATGGTCCTGCAAACAAATCTTTGAATTTCTATTTCTTTGGTCCTCTTATATTATTGAAATTAACAGTTGACACTAGGACCAAGTCTCCTCTTTTGAATTCAGGTGGTTTATGACTTTCATCTCATCCTTCTTTTGCATATTTGAAAGAATCTTGCATACATCTGTTTGCATGGTGTCTTGCTTTGTCAAGCAATATTTTAAAACTGCTTGCTGTTGGATGTATATCCACTAAGTCCTTTTTGAGGGTATCATAAGGAAGTCTTGGATTCCAACCTTTCTCTAGAATTTCTGGTGTTTTGCCAGTAGAAGAATGGATTGATGTTTTATATGCCAGCTCAAGAGCGGGTATTAATGTGCACCAATCATGCGTAAAACCATCATAATCTTTGAGTTCTAGTCCATAAGCACAGAATATTCTTATCATGTCTTCCAAGGTTTGTATCATTATTTCTGCTAAACTATCAGTTTGATGATGATAAGCTGTTGAGAATGACAATTTTGTCCCAAACAAGTTATGGAGGTTTGGCCATAATTCTGAAGGGAACTTTGGGTCTCTGTCACTTATGATATTTTGGAATGAGCCTGTGTGGCTAATGACTTTATTCCATATCATCATGGCTGTGTCCTTAGCTGTGTAGGTGTTGTGAAATTGTGGGAACATATGAGTTTTCTATACCTGTCATCTGATACTAGGCATTCATTATAACTTCTGTCTCCTCCTGGAGGTAGTGCTGTTACCCAATCCATATGAGCTATCTCCCGAGGGGATTTTGGTTCTTGGATTTGGATCATCATTCCAAATTTCTTTCCTGTGGCTCTGTTGGCTTTTTGACATCTGTCACAGGTTTGGAAGTATTCCGCAACATCTTTCTTCAAATTTGGCCACCAGGAGCGGGTTTTCACCCTCTCTAGTGTTCTATCTTCTGAGAGATGTCCAGCTGCAACACTATCATGAAGCTCAATTAAAATAGTGTTTATTAGAGTTCTATCTTTTAAGGCCATAGAACATGTATTTTTTGTTCTATGATAGAGGATTCCATCAAGGAGGTGGAATCTTCCTTCATAATATGCTTTTTTTCCATATTTCATCTAATTTTGATAAAAGTGATGGGTCTTTACAGTCTTTCATTAGAAGTTGGATTTTGATATGGCAATTCCTATCTATCTTATAGCTTTCTTTAACTTGGTTAAAGAATTCTGTGCCAATGTCTGTGACACATATCCCTTCTATATGGTGCTCCTCCTGTGGTACCCATTCTGGATTTTCAAGAGTATTTGCTAGAGCCCATCTGCTAAGACCATCGGCATTTTTATAAATATTACCAGATTTATGAACAATAGTCATATTTCCTCTATATTCTTGGATAGCAATTTGCCATATCAGGATATGTCTATTTGGAGTTTTCATATTTAATAGAGATTTTACAGCATTACACTCTGTAATCACATCAAATACTGTTCCATCCAAGTAATAGTGTAATTTTTCTAAAGCCCATACTAAGCATAGGAATTCCATTTGGCTTGCTCCATATCTTGCCTCTGTTGGCTTCATCTGTCTTGAAATAAAACAACTTGGGCTTTCCACTGGTTTATCATTGACGATTTGTGTCTGGTGTAGTGAAGCACCTAGTCCTTCTCCACAAGCGTCAATGTAAAGCTTAAAGGGTAGTTTCCAATCTGGCATTAGAAGAAATGGGGCATTTGTTAAGGAATTTTTCAATTCTTCATATGCTTTGACTTTTTATTCAGTCATTTCATAGACTGTTTGTTGGTCACATAGTTTATACACGGATTTGGCAATTTTTGCAAAGTCCTTTATATGCTGTCTATAGTAACCAGAAAAACCTAGAAATGATTGAATTGCTTTTTTGGTTTGAGGCATTGGCTTAAGTAGTACTGCTGCTACTTTATTCTTGTCTATGCCTAGACTAAGTCTAGATACAACATGTCCTAGTGCTTTTAGTTCACTATATGCAAAATGACACTTTTTCAAGGAAATTTTCATATTCACTTGCACTATTTTTTGTAGGCCCCTTTCTAGTCTTGTGAGGTGATTTTCCCAAGTTTCTGAGAAAAATATGATATCATCAATATAGATAATTAACCATCCTTCTGATAATTCTTCAGGAAATATGGTATTCATCATTTTTTGATAATGGGAAGGTGCATTCTTTATACCAAATGGCATTCTTAGGTATTCAAAAATTCCACAGGGGGCTATGATTCTTAGTAGTCTCTTGGAATTGTCTGTTAAGACATTTTGATGAAATCCCTTCAGAGCATCCATGGCTGTGATGAACTTAGCTTGTGACAGTTGTGTCAATGTCTCATGGATTCTGGGTATTGGATACCTGTTGGGGATGGTATAGGTGTTCAGGGCTCTGAAGTCCCCTAACATTCTTGATTTTCCATTATTCCAAACTATAAAGACAGGTGTAGTGACTTCTACCTGTTGATTATGTCCTACTTTCCATAATACTCCAAGGTCCATTAATTCTTTAATGTGTACCTCCAAGGCTTCTCTAGCCCTTGGACTAGCTGGCTAAGCAGGTCTCCTTAGTAAGGGTGGGTAAGGCTTTTCCTCATTGAGAATTATATCTACCTCATGCCCAATTATGGCACCTTATGGCTCTTTGTCAGTTGCAAAGGCATTTCTATACTTAAATAAGAGGTCAATCAATTTTTCTTTCATTTTTTCTGTTAAATCTTGCTTGAATTCTGCCTCTTTGAATTGTTCAGATATAAAAAGTTTCTTTTCTGGACTTTTTTCTTCATTCTTAATAACTGTAATTTGTTCTTTGTTACTTAAGAAGCCAAAATTTTGTCATTTGTTGTCACCTATGGTAAAATATCTGTCTTTTTGGTTAGAGATGTCTATACTATAGATTGACAAGTAGTCATTTCCAAGTATGAAGTGATTACTAGTACAGTTGTCCATTACCACACACTCTACTTTAATTCTGACACATTGTGAAGGATGAGGAAAAATGAGTGTTAAGTCAATTATTCCAAGGGGCTTCATGCTCTCACTTGCACTACTAAGTTTGACACCTTGTATTGGTATAAGTTTTTCTTGCCAATCTGGAACAATTGTTTTTAAATAACTTTTACCAGAACAGGTGCAATATGCTCCTGTATGCAAGTTTACTTTTGCCTCTTGGTTATCAACCATGACAATACTTATGCTTGATTTTCCAGCTTTATATCCCATTCCTTTTGAAGATTTGGTTCTATACAGTTTGGCATCTTGTAAATTTGTCAGATTTGTGTCAGATGTTCCAACTTGTAGTAAGTTTGAGTTAACATCTAGTACTTCATAAATTATATCAATATTACTAATTTTTGCATTAATGGTATTAATTTCATCACTCTCAGAAGTTTCTCACTATTCTGTGTCTTTTTCAGAATCAGATTCTTCTTCTTTTTCATTGTGGTCTTCTGTTTCCATAATTTCATTGATTTTTGCTTTTTTAAGGGAATTCTTGGCCAAGTGTCCAATACCTCCACATTTATGGCATTTTCTTTTCTCATTATTGTTGGATTTATTGGGCTTGAAAGCTTCTTTTGATTTATCTTTTTTGATGAAGGGCTTATTTGGACTTTTGATGTCCAATTTTTTCCAAGTTCTGCCAACTTTTGTTCTTGTCACTATGTCTTCTAGTGCATTGATATACTCTTCTGTGGAGCATGGTTCTATACACCTGCTTCTCACGGAATGTTACAATTCACCTCCACATTTCTTAAGTATTTTCATGTGTACCATTTTTTGTGACATTTCTGGGTACAGTGCATTTAATATTTCAACTGGTTTTAAGAACCAAGTGAAATGTTTATCTTTGTCTGGGTCTAAGAAGGAGTTTTCAAATGCATTTTATATTTTGTACCTCAAGGCATCATTAGCCCACTTGGTGATGATTTCTTGTTTCCACAAAGACCAGGTATTTTTGCCATTTGTTTGTCTTATGCCATAATACCATCTTTTTGCAGATTTCTCAAACAGTGAGTGTAATATTGCTATGATCAATTCATCTGGTATGGCATAATCTTCTTGTAACATGTCAATTGTTTCAATAAATGATATATGATCATATTTACCTTCTCCTGTGAATGTTGGCCATTCTTTGAATTGAGGTGCTTCCTTCATTAAGACTTGGTTCTTGTCTTGGTGACTCAAGTCTGTTATTAATGTATTTGTTGATTCCTCTTTTGCTTTAACAGGACTTCTGATGTGAGAGAATGGAGTTGATAACTTTGGCATATTTGAGTTAGTCTCATTAATTTTATCCATTTTTTCAGTCATAAGCCTTATTTCACTTTGAATATCATCTTTCAGATGTATTCTTGCTTCATCGCGTTTCTACACATGGTCTAAAAGTAATTTTTGATGTGATGAAGTCTTTTCTTCAAATTTTTCTACAGAAATACTTAGTTTGTTTAATTTTTCTGTAAGATTATCAACACTCATGTCATAATTGATTTTCAAAGTTTTATCTTGGATATCTTTTAACTATTTATACAATTCTTGTTGTCCTTGTATCACTTTTTGAGTATTATCAATTAAAACCTTTGGTTTGTTGTTTTCAACCATAAATTTAATGTTATCAATTTGTTTTTTATTTTCACAACAATTTTTGCCAAAGATGATAAGCTATTATTTATTTCTTGTAAAGATAATAAACTATTTTTAATGTCTGTAAGAGGTAAAATACTGTCTTTAAGCTCTGTTAAAGTATCTAAAACATCAGGAGATAAGGTTATTTCTTTGGGAAATGGGGTTGTCTCATTCTTTGCTACTCTTTGTGTTTGAATTCAATCAAAGTTATGGCCATGTTGAAGACATTTTCCATGGCATCTTTTTTGGATTTTTGGAATCCTGTAGCTTGAGGAATATGGTTTTCTCCAATTTTTTTCTTGTTTTTCTTCCCCTCTTGGGGAGGTTAGTTGGCTTGAAGCTCGCTGGTAGAAGCGACTGGGGCTTCTTCCTTGCTTGTGTCCCTCTTTTTGGAGTGGTACTCCTTGATATTTTTGATTTGAGGCTTGGAGGACAGTGGATTCCATCCATTGGAGTATACCACTATCTCCTTCTCTGTGAGGAACTTTTTTAGGATGTGCCAGGAGTTCATCACTCCTTGGTGTATTTGAGGCAACGTTTCCCAGTCCTTGTCTTTGTACATTGTGTAGTACTGCTTGTACTGGCTCATGTAAATGTCTATCTGAGCCCTCTGAATGTGATTTGTACTGGTTTGACTTACTCATACTTAGCTCTAAATCTGGTTCATAAATAATGGGCATTTCTGGGACTTGCCTTTGGGATAAGGCACTTCCTTGTGTGGATTCCGTTCCACTGGGGATATTTCCCTTTATTTTCCCTTTTGAGGGATCAATTCTACCTCTGAGTCTAACTTCATCTGATTGGATGGAGTATTGGGAGCCTCTGCTGGTATTCATGATTTAAGAAATAAGAAATAAGAGGATTTCAGGACAAAATTCTTCTTATGGCAATTTATAAATGAGGTACTCACCTTCAGACTCCTGAATAGTGGGTCCTGGAAAGTATAATTTCTTAGCCTTCTTTTTCTTAATGACAATTGGTGTTGGAGAACTTGGACAACTTTCTTCCACCAATCTTTCAACAGTGGCTTGGTTTTTTTCTGTTGGATTTTCTTCAAACACTAAAAAAGACACATAAACATAAGTCTTTTATATAAGAAGTGTTATTTTTTGGTAAGATATGGCAATTTTCCATGTAAAATTGTGTTTATATCTTTGAAAAAAAAGGAAATCAATAAAGAAATGAATAAAAATGAATAAAAATAACTGTTTTTATTGGTTTTTAATATTTTTTAATATATTTTTTTTATGTTTTTATTTTTAAAGAATAAAATAAAAACAAATATGATTCTTTTATGAATTAATTTATAATATATAATTATTTTCAATTTATAAAATGTCTTTTTTAATAATTAGAGTCACTCAAAGAAAGCTCTTGCAAGTCTAAGGATTTGAAAAACCACGTGTAAGACAATACAATTGCTTTCCAAATGCCCCAATAGCTTTTAAAATCAATAAATATAAAATTATTATATAATTTTATGTTTATAATTATAATTTATTGGATAAACCCAATTAGAATCTTTTTTAAAGGTATTCTAAAGTAAATATTATGGCCAGGCCCCCAAATGTAAGGTTTGACTATGAAACAACAAGTAAAAATTACTAATATTTTACTTGTTTTACTATGAATGTACTTATAAATAAAATGAATAAGATAAAAAGTAATTGTAAGAATAAAGAATCATTATAATTAAGGAGTAAAAATAATTATATTATCAAAAAAATATAAGAATATAATAAATAAATATATTAATATAATATAATTAATATATTAAAAGCACTTTATTATTATTACTAACAAATAATAAAGGCATAAAAAATTGTTTTTTATTAATAAAAAACAACTAATAAAAATAATATTACTAATATTAAAGTTATAAATTAATATAAATACTATTTATATCAATTGAAGAATTATTAAAGTAATAGCAAAGAGAAAATTATTATAAGAAGAAGAAATAACCTACTTTCAACACTTAATATAATAATTTTGAATGATTTTACGCCAAATAATATAAATAAAACTTATTTAAATTGTACTTACAATAAATATTAAGAGAAATTACAAATTATCTTAATTTTATGTGGATTGGAGATTTTTAAGAGAACTTTAACAAAAACAATTAAATAATTGAAGTAATAAGGTCAATATTGATGATTATAATAAATATGATCTTTGGTCTCTAATAATATAGAAGTTTTATATATAAGAAAGAAGAAATTTACCTTTTTGATTTAATTATTTAGTGTTTTGTAAGCATCTGAGGGGAAAATAAAGTAAAAAGAGCTCTATTTATAGTAAATTCCTCCCTTCTAGAGTCCAGAAGGCTTCTAGTAGATGTGTACTGAGGCTTTTTACTAGAAATGATCAATACTTTAAGGTTTAGTGATGATTAAGTCATAATTAAACCATCTTATCTCATTATTACGCCATTATTTAGAGTTATCACTATAACTCTAATTTTGATGACATCATAGGCTTGGAAGAAGCCTAAGCTTTGTGGATTTTATTAGTATTAATTATAGTCTAATTGTATTAATCAGTTTTATCACTTATATGACTGTTAAACTTAAAATAAGGTTACAGTGAGTGATCATAAATGATCAAATTTAAGCCTAAACTTTGATCATTAATAACTTTCAGGTTATAAACGCTACAGCTATCCTGAGAGTGGATTCTGATAGCTTGGCATGTCCTTATTAAACCTCCAAGAGAATTTCATTACATCATCAAAACTCTATTTTTGATGATTTTTCTTGTAACTCATCTTTTCTGTCTAAATTCAGTATTTTAAACTTCAAACCATGATTTCAAAGGGTTATACCTTGAATATTATAATAACAATTATGTCATTCTTCACGTAAAAACTAGTAGAATCTGACTGTAATTTTCTTAAGTTTGGACCACTTTCACAACAAAGTGGTCAACAGCTCTATTGATTTTATTCAATAATCCATTACAATTTTTAACCTTGTTTATAACTTGTGAAATAAATTTCATATCTGTATTCCTACAGTAATTATGTGGTGAATCTTTTTTGGTTTATCTCTCTATCTTGTATATTTCAAGAGATATTAGCTAAAAGCCATGAATATATGTGTTGACCCAAAAAGTGCATATATTCAGCTTAATTCCTGAAGTATTAGCTTTATAATTGTTTTATGTGTAAAGGTTTATGGAGAATCCAATGGTACAATTAATTTCACATGTTGTTTCATTGGCCTCTGAGATAAATGAGGTTTTGTACCTTTTTTAAGATATTATTACTTAGACTTCAGTAATTATTGACTTTTCAGATATGCCATAAAAATGACATATGTGTATTTTACCATGAGGAATCCAATGGTGTGATTTATTTCAAATTTGTATTCATTAGATCCCAAGTTAATTCATATTTTGTACTTATTTATGGTATTTTACTAATCTTTGAGATAATTATCATAAGTATAATCATCACAGAAATTTTTCGGTGAACTTTTCAGATATGAGGTCATATCTCAAAGGCTCACAATTATTCTTATTATTGTTCTTACTATTATTCTTATTATTATTTGTATTAGTATTCTTATTATTCTGTGTAATAATATTATTATTATTTCAAATTTTTATGTTAGAATTAATATAATATCACTTATCATATTTTCTTCATTTCATTTCTTTTTTTAATAATTTAGTAAATTAAATAAATCTTCACTTTTTGTATCTTTTTCTGTAAATATAATTGAGGTTGCAGCTTTAGGGCATACAGGACCCTGCAACTCAGGTGTGCAGACCCTGTATATTAGCTACAAAAAATCCTGCCTTTTTATGTCATGCAAGGAAAAATAAACCGTTTTTACATATCTTCACAAGGGAGAAGTTTACTGTAATTCTTAGGGCCTCCTGGTTTTCAATTTGACTTTCTCCAAGGACCTTTTTTCTAAGGTTGAAGATTTCTTCTACTAATATCAACTTGAGCTACCTTGAGCCTTAATAATTCATAAAATTTTTGGGTTGATAGATATTTATTTCATCTTTTCTTAATCATTACAAATTATTATTGCAGTCCTTCTTTGGTCAATTTATCACATATATTTGAGGATTTTATTTGAACCATTTCAAATGTGACCTCTTCTTTCTTCACATCACTTCCTTAATAGCACTACTCCTTTCATGGAACAAAATAAATAAATAAATCATAAGCCCTCAGGTGTGCCACCCCTATAGTTTCAAGTCATACAAGGACTCAACATTCCACTACTACTTTCATAGATCCATTAAAGTGCCAATTTTCTATATTGAAAAGAATTTTCAGGATTTTAGAGTTGCATATGCTTTCAGGATGTTTTTTTCTGTTGATAGTGATTTTAAAAAAAAACATTTTATATTTGTTATCTTCCATTCATTCTTATGAAATTTAATCATATTATGATTGAGCCTTCAAGATACTATTAAGATATATTCTTTATTCTTCTTTCTTCTTTCTATTTATAATATTAATCCCCAGGTTTGGGATAAGACCCCCCCATTTAAATTTCTTTAGTTGGTTTCTCTAGTTTTTTTTTGTATTTTGATTTATGATTCTTATTATATCTTCTTAAGGAGTTTTAAATTTTTAGCTTTATTGCTATTATTATTATTATTATTTTTTATTCATACTAAGAGGAGGGTTTAATTTTTGGGTGTCCTGACACTATATAGTGGCAGTCTACAAGGCTATAACTCTAATCAACTCAGAGATATTTCCCCTCATCAGGCCAGGTCTGACCTTGGCTGCTTAGTGTATATGTATTTTTTAAGTACAAACAGACCACTTGCCCAAGTGCCACATAGAGAAGTAAGACCATTAAATCCTTTCTTTCCTAAATGTGATTTTCTTATAATAATATTGATCCTAAAAATCATATTTATAATCTTGAAGTGATTAATAATATTTTTTTTCTTCTTTTTTATTTATTATATATATATCTTTGATGCTTATTTTTATGTTTGTCTATATTTTTTAATTTTCCATTGATTTCCTTTTTTGAGTATTAATATAAGAATATTTCCAGTTTAAGGTCATGGTGGACATATATAATTGAAAATTAATTTTTTTACAAATGATAAAGGAAAACGTTCCAGCTTATACTGTTTGTGGACTTTGAATATTTATTGATTGAAAAATAATAATAAAAAGAAATTCCAGTTTATAGACTTTGCGTACTTATAATTTTTCTAATAATATTGTTTCAAAATGAATAGAGAGAAATCTCAACTTCATTTTCCAGTTTAGGGTTGTAGAGTACCATCATTGACTTGAAGAGTCCATTTTCAATCAATAAACTATTTGGTAAGAAATATATAAACAATAAACAAATAATTTAATTAATTTTAAATTAAAATCCTTCCGTTTAGAATTATATAGTCATAAATGTATTTTTTGATAATAAATTAAAAAAATCTCCCGTTTTAGGTCATAGAGGACCAAATTTATTACATACTTTATATAAAAACTGATTAAATATGTGCTTAATTAATCCATTTATGTTTATCTAATGTGCAAGGTTAATGAGATATATAAATGAGACTTTTGTATGGGAACTATACATATATTTATTTATTTTTCTTTGAAATTACACTAACATAATCTATATATTTTCAAGCTCAAACTGAAGAGGGATAAGCTTTTAGTATTTCCTTCTTTTCCGTCAGTTAAATTAAATATCTTTACATAGAAATAATTTCAATAAAATGTAACAAAAAATAAATAAAATACAAAAATTGATTATTAATTTTAATCAAATTTCAATTTAAAGAAATATTATTTTGTCTAGTAAATACCTCTTTAAAGTAAATGTAAAAGATATTATTGCTAATGAAGACTTAAGCCAAATTCTGAAAGTATTTTTAATCATATATTCAATCAGAAACATCATTATTTAGGATGATTTCATTGCTGATGGTTCTAGTTTAGTTGTGTTAATTGATTCAAAGAGCTCAAGTATGAGTAGAATAGGTGGCTTGGAAATTTGAAGTGATTCAATTGAAAGAATATATTCTTTCTATTAATTGAAAATTCAGTTTAATTCATTACATTACTTTCAATAAGAAATAAATTTTTCTATTGAATAAAATTTTTAAATTAATTTCTGAATTTTTTTTATTTTGCATGTATTTAAGGTTCTGGTATGTAGTTGAAGGTTTTTGTTTGACTACTGAGGCTAAAGTAAAGCTCTAAATAATATCTAAGTGATATGTTGACTCAGTGTTATCATCCTTTTTAATTGTGTTAAGCTTTATAGCTTAATTTCAATTCTCCTATTGAGTAGGGTTCAGGGTGTAAAACAAATTGGGGCTTGAAGTTTAATTCAATTATAAGTATATCAATAAGCTGTAAAAATGTTGATATTTATTCAATTATCAATTTAAGTCTAACTTATATTGAATTCAGAATTTATTAACTGATTGACCTTGTTCAATGGAATTTCTATATATATCTATATTTTCAATCAAAAATTAATGAATAATTCCAATTGCTTCAATATATACAAAGCTCCTATATGTATATTGAAGTTTTTTTCTCAATATTAGGTTTAAAGAGAAGTGGTTAATCAATTACTAATGATGTTTCAAAGGTTTGCCATCATTTATTTGACTTTCTTTTAGTTCATCAATTAAATCTTAAGATTTTCTATTGATAAGAGTTGTTATTCTTCTACAATATTATCACAATTTCTAAAGGTTAAAGTTTTAATTCCAATTTTAATCTCTACTAATAAATCAAATTTTTAATTAATGTTTTAAATATTTGGTACAACTAATCTCATAGATAGTATTTTATTTATCAAATTTAATCTCCCCTATGGTCAGATTAGCATACCTATTAATAAAGAAAATATATATAAAAATATATTAATAGAAATTAGTAAGAATTAAAATTAGAATGATTTGAGGAAAAGATCTCCCCTATAGTGAGATTAGCGTACCTATTAATAAAGAAAATATAATGATAGAAATCAGTAAAAATGAAAATGCAAATTATTTGAGGAAAATATCTCCCCTGAGGAGAGATCTTTTCATATTGAATTGAGGCTGATATAATTGTAGGTGGGTTATGAATATTCAATTCGTATTATCAATGGGTTTCGTGTGAATATTGTATTTTAATAATACAATAAGATTTCAGGGTGTAGAATTAATTGTGGCTTAAATCTTAATTCAATTTCAATTAATTGAATGAAATCAATAGGGCTTTATTTTTCATTCATATTCAGATTCAATTTACTTCTTTTTTTTCTGAATAAATATATATCATACTCTCATATTTTATCAAAAATCAATGCTAGGTGATGTCATTTTGATAGGTTTGGGGCTTCTATATGTAATATAAAGTTATCCTTTGAGTAATAAAATTGAAGTGAAACTGTTAATACCATCCAAATCATCAATTGAAAGAATTCCTTTGTCTTTCTTTGTTAGTTTGGACTCATCAATTCAATTTTGATAGATTAAAATTGAACTGTTTCTATTTATTGAAAGTATTAATTAAAATAGGAGTTAGTGAATACTAATATTTAACTATTACTATATGATTCATGAGCTTATTTCAATATAAACAGAATAATAACTGCTTTATATAATATAAAGCTTACTCAATCAATTAGGAATGATGATAAAATAGTGATATTTTCATCATTTGTTGTCATTCTGAGTAGTTTTTACAGCCACTACCAGAGGTAAGGGTATTCAACCTCAAACCCACTCAGACTCATGAAACCAGAAAATCCAGTATTTACATCAGAAATCAGTTTCAGCAAATCTTCTTTTTGAAACATGCATACAGCAGGTTCATTGATACAGAATTTCAATAATTGTACAGGATGGATATTCCAAATAAAGTTTTGATTAACAAGACTGAAACTGTATGATCACCCAACTTCACCACACCTCTTTTACAGACCCTGTTGATGCATACGGGGTCTGTATCTTCCCAATCAATTCAGATCAAGATTCCTCTCAAGAAATGTCATTCTTTGGATGAAGGCTGGTGGATTCTCACATTTTCCCCAGTTAATTAATATAGTTGATTTGCTATTTAATAAATATTATTACTCTTATTTTGGGTATTATATTTCTTGGTATTAAGTTAGTCTTTGTATTTATTCTTTTCCTGTACAGTATGAGTTGTGGTAGCCATATCTGTATTAGCCCTTCTCTTTCTTTCTGACAGGTTAAACCAGTGGACTTAGACTTGTTTGTGATTTGCTCTTTATGTTTCTGCTTTTCCTATATTCATTTTATTCAAAATTCTATCCTTATTACACCATTGAGTTTACTCCACCTCATTCTATTCTTGAGCCCTCCATAAGTGAGTTCCAGTTTACTTAGTGCCAGGCCCTCTTTGCTGTGAAGAGACCCTGTGACAGTGGTTTTTTAATAAGTAATAATCAAAAATTTACTGAGAGTGATGAAGCTAATCTCTTAAACACCTCTTAAATATGTGATATAGTACTCAATTAATAGGAGTTTTTATCTCTATAGTCAGTAGCTGATTTTCTGCTGATACTTTGTAATAAATTTTGATATGATATGGATTAAAATGATTTACTTTTAAATCATGTGATTTGAATTCAAAGAATCTTATTAAAGAGAAACATGTTATGAATATAAAAGGCCAAAATAATTTCATTTGATTTGAAACATTATGTGCTTTAATTCCTGCTGTGCAAAGGTAAGCTGTGTGAACTCTAACTATGATGTGCTTCAAAAAGCTGTGCAAAAATGAATTATTGTTTAATTGAAACAATTATTTGATTAAAAAAGCTGAAATAAGGCTTTGTTTATTAGTATATCTCAAACAAATGATGTGATAAAGGCAAAAACTCAAATGAGGTCATTTAGTTTGATATGTGATGTGATTGTGCTGAAGCTGTGCAAACCTTAAAAGAATATATCATATGATATATCTTGATATGATGAACTGATTATTAATTAAAATTGAATCAAAATCTAATTGAATAATTAATGCATGTAAATATTTTGGCAAAATAATGTGATTTTTTTTTATTTTACCGAAAAAAACAGGTGTTTCTATCATTCTCAAACAGTTTCTCTTTATCTAATTTGGAGCTTTCCTGTATGACTTTATGAAGAATTCATAATTCCTGATTTTCTTCTATATATATATATGACTCATTTAACTACTTGTTGTTCATTTATCTGAATATATAATTTCTGCATATCTATGATGAAATTTATTCAAAGATAAATTTATATAATCTCAACTTCAACTTGTACAGTTGGATTTATATATTTTTATTGATGTGTATTTTATATATACATTAAGGTCATGATTTATTTGAATATCTAATTTTTCACTCAAAAATATATATGATTTATTAATATATTATTGAGGTTTATATCCTCATTATGATTCATTTGAACTATATAATTATCATATGCTACTATTATATGGGCTTTTGGGACTATATGTTATCCTTTTAGAATATTATAGTATTATCATATTATGATAATTATACTGTTATAATGTATCTATTCAGTATTATCTCATATTTATGTGATAAATTCCACCTTGAAATGAATTTCTTTTATTCATTTGCCTGATTTTTTATTTATTTTTGAAAGCAAGGGGGGGTGTCCAGTTTTTTATGAATTTTTTTTTAAAAAAAAAATTAAAAAAATTAAAAAATCAAAAAATAAATTAAAAAGCTGGTCACTCCTCCTTGTGAGTTGAATTCTATGTGTGTTCTTTTTGTGTGTGCTCGCTGTGTGTCTGTATGTAGCCTGTATTTTTATTGAGTATTTCATTATGATTATTTTACATTTGGATTCCTGATTGATATATTTCTAGAATATGAAGGTAAGCTCTTTCATAATTTATTTTGAGGATTGATGCCACAAACTTCTGTTGAAGTTACTTCTACTTATTTGAAAGATATTTAGTCTTCTTGTAGTGAGAAAAACCTCTGACAGGTTTTTTTATTCAAACATTTCTTTTGTGGAGGTTTTAAGGAATGAATAATTGCTGTGTTCTAAATTTGAGAGTTCTAATAATCATTTGAGCTCTAATTTTGTATTGGTAAGTTCATAAGAAAAACCTTCCATTTGTTCCATTATAAAATAATACTAATTCCATATTCTTTTTCAGATTATCTTGTTGAATTTTACTTCAAAATAATTCCTGAAATTGAGACCTGAATTTTTTAATAAACAATCTTTCTTTGACGAAATGCAATTATGTGCAATTTCAACCCTATGAAAGGTAATTATTTATAAAATTGGGAATTCAAGAAGCCTCTAAGTACTTCATTAATGAAAAATAAGTTTCAATAAATTATAATTAAATGGGCTACTAATTTTTATTTATTCAAGTCACACAATTGTATTCAGTTTCATTTGCTAAATTTCTAAACTGATGCTTAAATATTGAAGTCCCACTTTCCACCAAACTTATCGCCAATTGTGCTTTGGGTGGTATAAGAAATAGTCAACCACCCATATTTTTTAAATATGAGAAGCTAATGATACTATTACAGAAGAAAAAACTTAAAAATTCTATCTATATGAATTTGATAACCTGATCTTTTTTTATTGTTGTAGCTTTTTCTTTCTTTTTTTCATAGTAATTGAAATATTTTTACCACAACTATCACTTTTGAATTCCATATCAATTATTAACTTTTATTGTTTTATTATTTATATATAGATCTTTCAAATTGTTTTAATTGATTATGAATAGATTTTCTTCACTTTTTTTTATAACTTTTTTTAATTTCTTATTTTTGATACTATTTCAGAAAAGTCAGAAATTAAATTTTTAGCTTAAGGTCATGCTGGGCCATAATGTATCATTGGTATTTTCATGTGTTAATATCGTCTGTTTTTTTGATGTCTTGCTTTAAAGCTGAATAAGAGAAAAAGTAGCTAAATAGTTGAATTGCAGTTTAAGGCCATGCTTGGCCTTCAATTTTATGAAAAATGCTTTATTCAACATAATATTTATTCTTCTTCATTTTCATGTTAATTTTTCTGATTACAATTTCTTTCAATAAATGATTCCATTATTCTTTCTCAAAATAAAACTTATGATTCTTCATTATAATTATTTGCTGTAAAGCTTTATCCTTTAAGTCAAATTCCAATACCCTTTCAATAATATAGCAATCCCCTCTCGATTTAGTGTTTCCACCATCCAATTGATACTCTTCAAGGAAAATCTATATTTGAGCTTTGGTTGCACCCAAATATAAGCTTTTACTGAAATCTTCTTCAATATAAAATGTTTCTTTCCAATAATCATTACCAAGTTTTCCCATTATTCCATCATAACTAAATAGATAAATGAATTTAAGTTTTGAAAGTCTCAATTCAGGTAGCTGGTGCCATGTAGCTTAAATTTGGCTTCGAGGGAATTATTCACTTGAAAAATATCCTCAAATTCAAAAAATGGAATGATGTGATAATTTGGTATTTCAAAATTTTCAATTAATAGTAAGCCCCATATTTTGTCTTCATTTTTAAATCCTTGAAGATTATAATTGATCCATAGGTCTTGGCTTTCTTCATTTGCTTTTGAGTCTGACCAATAGATGCAGAGGGTGTTGTCTGCTTCATTGATTTCAGACATGATGGTTATAAAAAGTAAAATATTATCAAAATGTTGCTAGTGGTTTCTTTATTTTAGAAAAATATGACTAATTATAATAGCTTCTTGGTAAAGGTAGATGAAATAAATGAGCTAGGTAAAATCTTTCTTAAATAATTAATGCTCTTTGATAAGGTAGTAAGTAACTGCCAAATATACTGTACTTAATTCTTCAAATTGATTCTAACTGATTTTCTTTTCTTTCTTTTGCGAATGATTTAGGTTGGAGGTCTTCAAAATTGGCCTCAGTTGTACTTTCCTCATTGGTGGTAATTAAGGTTTATAAGAAGCTAATTTTTCATCCAAAGTTCTAAGTTGCCCCAATAATAACATTATTTATTCCAATTTTTCCTTTTCTTCTATTGATTTATGACTTGATTACTGAAGCCCTTGAGATTCTTCTTCATATTGCTTCTTCAATTGCCTTTGATCCAAAGTTTCTTCATCCTCCAACAATTCATCCCCTAAACATCCAAGCTTTGTCATCTTGAACTGTTTGGGAATTTTATCAAAGACTATGATCTTATTTGGTTTTTTATTATTCTTCTGTTTTAATAGATCTTATAATTAATGATATTGATAGTGATTTTAAATAAAAAGTGATATTGAAACTCCCAAGGATTCCATCCCAAAAACTCAAACCATTAGAGGTGGAATAAGAAACATACCAGAACCCCCATTTTCTTAATACCCACATAGCCTTATGATCCTTTTAAAGTTAAAACTTTTGCATACCCAAATGTTCATTCATTTCCTTTTTTCAATTTTTTGAATTGTTTTTGAATTTTTTTTGAATTTTTTTTTATTTTTTTTATTTTTTTTATTTTTTTTATTTTTTTTATTTTTTTTATTTTTTTTATTTTTTTTATTTTTTTTATTTTTTTTATTTTTTTTATTTTTTTTATTTTTTTTATTTTTTTTATTTTTTTTATTTTTTTTATTTTTTTTATTTTTTTTATTTTTTTTATTTTTTTTATTTTTTTTATTTTTTTTATTTTTTTCATTTTTTTTATTTTTTTTATTTTTTTTATTTTTTTTATTTTTTTTTGATTTCTTCTAGAATTTTTTTTTGAACATTCACTTCTTTTTTTACATCTGCACAAGAAAAAAATATATTAACTTCACAAAAACCAATTTACTTTTTCTTTTTTTGAAGAATTCTCTTTGCAAATACATCTTTGGCTATATCTCCCAGTATTTACCTTCATTTCTTCCTTTCCTCTAGGGTTTTACCTTTCCAATCTATTATAAATACTTCTTTGTGAAGAAAGAGGTTTGCATACTCTACCTATTAAAGATTTCCACCAAGAAGCTCCATATTATGAAAATTGGAGTCTTCTTGTGGCCAAATTCTATAATGATAAAGAGCCTGCCTTGTTTTTTTGTCAAAGGAAAATAATTCCTCCCAATATTTGTCTTCCAAATTTCCCTTAATTCCTTCCTCGTTCAAGAGTTCCATGAGGTCTAATTTAGACAGGTCATACCCTGGAAGATTCTTCAGCCATATTCCTCCTTTTATTTGTGATGAACCCTCAGAGTCCATATCTTTGATTTCAACATATGGAAGAATTATTCAATCTGGCTCTTCTTCAGGTGTTGGTAATTCCCATTCAGAAATTTCATAATTGTAATTGAACAAACTTTCTTCATCAAAGCTCATTGTTTTTTCTTTATCAATCCTCCATGAGCTTTGTGGATTTAAATCACATGATAGAATAGTGTTCATGAGATCCTTCTACAATGGTACGACTTCAAACTCCATCAAATTTTCCTCTGTCTTTGAATCTGAGGATAATTTTGGTTTTATTTTTTTTACAGAGTCATGATTTACATAGGCCTCCCCAAGATTTGCATGAGCATGAGAGTCCTTTATTTTCTTCTTTTGAGGATCTTGAGAAACTTTACATATTTTGAATTCATCAGTTTAATTAGACTGTTCTCTATTTTATTCCTTTATAAATTATTAATCTTCAAGACATTCAATAATTTTATTTGTAAGATCTTGCAATGAGTCTTTAGAGTATTGATCATTTTGCATTTCTGATTTTATTTGAATTTCCATATATTGTGGGGATTCTTGGTTGGAAAATATGTCAAAAAGATTTTTTCTACTATGAATTAGTGGTCACTCTATACTTTCTGATTCATTAAACAAAACCTGATATAACATAACATTGTTTTCAAATGATTAATCAATTATTTTATTCTACTTTTTCTCCTTTTCATTTGCTTCTTCCATATACCATTTTGATTTTTTATCTTCTTTCCATATATACCTCTTGTTGTTTTCAGGTTCACCATCAATTTCCCAAAATTCAGGGCATGGGCTCATGATTAAGTTGTTTACATGGGAGTTTTTGTTTTTTATATGATCATCATATTCACTTGAAGGTGGTAAATTTCTGTTGATTCATTCCTCCTACTTTTTGGGATCTAAGGTAGCCCATTCCTTGTTTTCTTTTATTTCCTTGTCTAAATACCAGGCTAAGGACTTTGGCTCTTCTGGTTTTATTTGGTTTGATAGTGATTCTGTGGATGGTCCTTGATCTGGGCTGTGTGTTTCTACCTCTTGGTCTTCTTTCACTTCCTCCTGATATTCATTCTGTATTTTTCTATCCATTATGGATAATATTTCATCTAAATTACATTCCATAGACTTGATCTTTTCATAATCTTTGTTTTTACTTGATTTGTTTTTTTTTATTTTTTATACAGATTTATCTTAATATTCTTTCAATTTTACTTTGCTAAACAAATCCTTTATTTTTCCCATTGAGAAAACTCCATTCCTTTTGGTGGTCCTGTTTGCAATCCTAACATATGGGGTTTGCATATTGGCATACATAATCTTCTACTAACTTCTTCTTGATAGCTAAATATTTCACCTTGTTTCTGTGAAAGGTGTAATCTAATGATATTTTGTGCCAAGAAGAAACTTCCAAGAACTGTATGTAATTCCCCCTTGGCAATGAATAAATGAATTTCCTTTTCTTCTCCAGAAGGAGAAAGTACTTGTGTGAATTCAGCTAGTAAAATTAATGATGCTGTTTGTCCTTCAATTCTATTTTAATTAATTTTGAGCTTTCTGTTTGGAAGTGAGGGTTTTATTGCTAAATCTTAAATTATTATGTTGAGCTCTGATCTTGTATCAACCAGTGCCATTACTGGATATTATTCTTCTCCAACAAATACTTGTGTAAACCCAAGTGGACAGGCATAATGAAGTATTGGTTTTTTAAATTCTTTAATATTAATAGAAATAACATTCTATTTAATTTCAAAGGTGTTGACTGATTTCATAGATTCCTTTTATTTAGTAGAAACTTCTTTCATCATTTGGATGAAGGTTGGGGAAACTGATAAGATTGCTTTCAAGATTAAGTTAATTTTCTATTTTGATATTTTCAATTGCTAATTTTGGTTTTAATTCTCTCTTAAAATTGGTGATTTTTTTCTTTTTAGTTTTATGATAAACCATCTTTTTATTTATCTTGTCACTTTCCTCTTCAACATTCTCTTTTTCTTTACTTTAAGTTCCTTCAAATGTTTCATTTCTTATAGTATGTTTATCTTTCTATTTGCTTGGAACAATAATCTTCATTTCTTCTTCAGCCTCATCCTCAAGAGAGATTCCTGTTGGTATGGCTTTTTTACTTTGAGACTCTTATTTATTTTGACTTTCTTTCTTAGCCAATCTTTTCTTTGTCTGTCTGAGAGTTTCATGTGTTTCCAACATCTCAGGGGGATATTGTTGAGGGTTCCCAATTACCCAAGTTTTCCAATTGAGAAATTGAGACTTGTTTTTATTCTTTCTTTAGCTCAACTATTTTTTTATCTTCTGGTCTTGATGGAGAATTTTCATTTTCAATTATCTTCTTTGAGATTTTTTTTCTCCCTTTCAAATTCCCTGACCAATTCCTTTTGAGATTTATTTTCCTCTGAGGATACCCTTTGGAAATCGGGGTAAAGGAGATTTAGTCCTTACCCTACTGACAATTCCCTCTTCCATATCTTCTGCCAGGTAGCTGCATCTTTTCAATTTATGAAAATTTTTAAAGCAGTAATAACAATTTAATGGTGGTCTTGCATAGAGCTGTACTGGCACATAAGGTTGTTAATTTGAAGGTAAAGGTGCCTCAGTATCTCTTGGTCTGAATGGTTGTGCATGTGGTGCTAATCCTGAAGCTTGTGTGTTTAGTTTATCCTTCCCTACCTTTTTTGGTGGATTAGCAGGCTGTTATGGATCTTTCAATTGGTCCAAGACATCTTTCATTTGGTTCACTTCTTTTTTGGGCTTCATTGACGTGGGCCTATTGAGCTGGTGGGTTTTTCATTTGCTTGATAGCCTCTACCCAGATTTAATATTCAAATATGGTCTTATTTCCACTTTTGATTTAATCTGACTTTGATAATTGTGATTTAACTTTAATAACTACTTCTTACCCCAATTCTGCCTCAATATAATTTCTGAGAATATACATTTAAGGTAAGAAATATCCTCCATCTCTTTCTTGAACCATGATACTTCCCTTAATCATTTCTTTGGTAACACCCCTTCTAATTTGCGGTGATAAAGAATCAAATAAATCCTCATTATAATTATTTTCTTCCTTTACATACCCATACTTAAGAAGATATTTTGAGATTATGTCATATTCTCCAATAAACATTCTGTAATGGGACAAAATCTTGACTCCTCTTTCCTGTTGAGTTGAATTAAATAGTCTTGTCAGAGAATATTTCCTATGTCTTCTTTCAGGTTCCACATTTCCCCACTTACTTATAATTTCCTTTTTTCATTGATCCCAATCCCCCATTTCCTATCCTGGCATTCTCTCAATTTCATATCTGATATCCTTATCCTCACTCCAGAATGCTATTTGCATGTCCAAAAACCATGCATTGCCTCTTTCAATTGATTCTATCCTTTCAGCTCTCTTGATAAAATCCTCAACATTACTTCCATCAAAGTTGAGGTTATAGTACTTTTCCTTTATTTTAACAATCTTTATTGTGGGTATTGTAGCTCTTTCAGGTTTCTGAGTGGGTGTTGTAATATTTATTTGTCACATGGTGGAATTTGATCTACAACTTGCCAGTATTAACGGGTCTTTCAACCTGTTTAATAGCCTTTTGCGCAAGAGTTCTCTTTGCTGAGTTCTGGCAGACATAATTGTGACAATAAACTGGTTACCAACATCATGGGTTGGATTCTGCTTGGAGACAAGGAGATGTCTCAATAAAACAACCAGAAATTTCTGGGTTTTCCGTTCCAATGCCATAAAAGGGTTCCACCGCTTGGGGGTTCCTTGTAGTTTCCTGTTGTGACTAATGTAGCTCCATGAGGAGGAAATGGGTAATACCATCAGTTACATGCACTTTGGGACATAATGCTCTAAACCTGGGGCACTTTCACATGGTGGAATGTGATCTACAACTTGCCAGTATTAACCAGTCTTTCAACCAGTTTAATAGCCTTTTTGGCAAGAGTTCCCTTTGCTGAGGTCTGGCAGACAGCATTGTGACATTACCTTTTTTTCAAATCTTGAAGCTGTTGGAAATGTTCCTGGTGTAGATGTTGCAAATGTCTTTGGGGTTGGTGATGGTGATGGTTTCTGGGGTCTGAGAATTCTTTCCATAGTTGTATCCCGGTAGTAGTTTCAGGTGAGAGCTGAGATGATTTTGTATTATTTCCATGTCTTTTTTGCAGCTCTTTCCATAGCCTTGTGTAATTCCAATCTTTTGTTCTGAAATTCTTCATCATTCTCTAAGTAAGAAAAATCCTCTTCTTCACTTTTTTCCTGACCTAATTCTTCAATTCTGGACTGCTCTTTCTCCAAATTCTACTCCAAGTTTAGAGCCATATTTGATGATTATAATTGTGATCTAGAATAATGATTATTTATCTTCATGAATTTTTTTTATTTTTTTATTTTTTTTTTAAAATTTTTTGGATTATTAAAACTTGACCTTTAGGATTGATAATTTAATCTTATTACTGATAATTGGATTGGAAAGGCCACTGTTGGGACACCAGATGTGGGCGATCCTTTTGTTGTGGGATAAGTAATAGGCAGTATCTCGAGTGGGGAATTATTGGTGAATCTGTTTTGAATTTCAAAATTAGCCAATAACCATGGGTGCTAAGGTGTATTGGCTGCCCCTCTAGATATACTGAAAAATATACCTTCTTGATGAGATCACAAATGAATAATTCAGTTTTGTGAATTTTCAAATAGAGAATTTGTTTCAAAAATATCTATCAGCCTCTGTCAATAAAATATCACTATGAGAATAATGGTAATAGTTAATATTTGCTTAACAATTGAGATGTGCTTAAATTCTTGTTATTGATTGTATAATTATTTTCAATTAATTCTTCTGGGATTTTATTCTTTCAATAATTGAGATATTAATACCATATTTTTTAATATCACTCTTAATATTAATAATAATCTTGATAGCACATTCAGACTTTTAAAGGTGATTTAATAGTACTATCAATATGGATATAATAACTTTATAGCTGTGGTTCTGGTTAGTAAAAGGGTACAATATAGATAATATGATATTAATATAATACTATCACAATTAATATGAATATAATTCAATATATCTATAAAGGCTATGATATAAGGTATAAGGGTAAGACAATATATCCTTTCTATACATAGAGGTTATTGATAAATTTGCTAATGTTACCAATGATAATATCTGCAAACACTACTTCAACACTACTACTATAATGGTATGACTATTAAATAATATTAAGCTCTTTCACTAATATTATAAATATCTTTCATTAATTAATCATAAATGATACTGTAAGATACTGAGCATTGCTACTGATCTTTTAAATATAATACTAGATTATCCTACTTGAGAAGGCACATATTGATCCTCAAGATTATTGTCTGAATAAGAAGCATGGGGGAAAAACAGTTAGAGAGGCCCTTTATTTATGCCTTTTGGGCCCTCCATAGAGCCTTTCAAAAACAAGGGACTTAGAAAAAATTCCACCTTGAGACATTTTTGCTGGTGGGTAAATTAAAAATGGTGTCATTTGACCAAGATATTTCACCATATGTTTGGTTGATTGCACCATTCTGAACATTATTATTGCCAGTGCACAGCCTTGAGACATTTTTACTAGTGGTTCTATTTGGAATGGTGTCACTTGATAAGGATATTGCACCATATGTTTTTGAATTATACTGATATTTTAACTAAACTTTATTCTTATTATGCACAGACTTGAGAAATGTTTGCTAGTAGTTAAATTTGGAATAGTGTCATTTGACCAGGATATTGCACCCTATGTTTGGTTGATTGCATCCTAAATTTTTGAATTATACTGATATTTTAATTCAACTTCATTCTTATTATGCATAGCCTTGAGACCTTTTTGCTAGTGGGTAAATCTGGAATGATGGCATTTGATCAGGTTATTTCCCCATTATGAACTTTATTATTGCCAGTGCATGACCTTGAGACATCTTTGCTAGTGGTTGAATTTGGAACAGTGTCATTTTATCAGGATATTGCACCATATTTTTTATTGATTGAACAATTCTTTTTGAAACTGTATTATTATCTGTAGTAACCTTATTTATCTCCTGCAAAGCCTTGAACTGTATGTAGTAGATTATTTTTCCATGTAAACATCAATTTAAAAATGATTCTTATAATTCTTTTTATGGGAGTTTAAGTGGGCATTCAGTAATGTAACACTATTTCAGCTTATATGTAAGTGTTGCTTTCATCCCAAGAAATGTAACACTTGATGTTATAAGAGTAATTGTATCACTTATGTAATTTTACACAGGTTTATTCATATCAAATATTTGAACAATCCAAATTATTTTTAAGCATATTCTTGCATCTATTATAGAGTGTATAGTATTATTCCTTTTATTTAATCCATGGTATCTAAAGAATCATTTATGTTTTGGGATTTAGGCAATATGTGACTATAGGTAAACCTTGATGTAGATTCAAGTAGAATACTTTTTTTTGCTATTCTGATTCAATTTCCTTCTCTTTTTTGTACCTTTTATTATTAGTTTTCACTTTTGATATTTATTTTTGATTAAATTTTTAGCTTTGATATTGTGTATTTGAACCTTGTCAGAACACGTATGGAATACCACTGTGGTGGATTGTCAAACTGACCATCAGATTTGTAAATAATGCCAAATTTAACTCACTTCCAATTATGGAGAATGGATCACTTGTATTACCATTTTTTTAAAGTCAAAAGAGCTGGTTGATGTCTGTGAGAGACCAATTCCTTCAGATCTCTCCACCACAACAACAAATAAATGGGATAAATCATGCTTTGATCCAATAAGAATAAATTCTTGTTGAGCCGGCAACCAAGTTTTTATTGAAGTGGTCAAAAAATTCTCAACAAATGCCCATCTTCTGTGGAAAACAATTGAAGAGCAGTAAACATCCAAAAAGGAAGTCAACAGACCCAGAGTTTGGTTGCAATGGCTTAATTTCAATTTCAATGGAAATCTTAAACATTAAAATGAAAATATCAGGATTTTAATTATGGCATTTGAAAGTGAAAACATAACTATACCCCAAAGAATTTCACTCCTTCCCTCTTTAGGGAAAACTATCTGGAGATCCCAAAATTAACTTGTATGTTGAAGTTCTTACACTAAACAAAGATATTGTCAAGGATCCTGAATTAGTACTTGCTAAATTGAAAGAGTTTTACAACAATTATCCATATCAAGAAAAGGCTAACTCTTCTCCTGCTTCTACCCTAATATCTGAATCAGCACATCAATACAAGATAACTTATTTTTTCTCAAATGGAAAACACAACCCAATGTGCACTACTAATAGCCAAAATCAGTGCTATACCAACGCTCCTCACCTCAGACCCCCTTTCCAAAACAAAGAAAAGGAAAAATAAGGCTTCATCTTTATTTTCTACTTCTAAATCTATGATTACTGGAAACAAGGTCCTCATTGCACCTCAATAATTAATCATTGAATGTGGTGCAATGCACCATATGTTTTATTCTCTAAGGTACTTCACTCATTTCACCAAAACACTAGAAATGAATGTGAGTACTGGCTCTTTGGCTGGCACTCTCATATCAGAAGGAATAGGTACTTTCACAATCCTTTGGGGTAATTAATTTGTTTATCTTGAAAACTCACTCTTTTTCTCAAGACTTAACTGCATCTTAGTCAGTATTCCAAAAATAATTCACAAGAGAATTGTCATTCATTAAAAATAAGATCTCTTCATGCTTGAAACCAATGAAATAGGGTCAATACAAGGGAGAATCTACAATAACTTAATGCGTGTTGAACAGTCAATCCTAGAAAATAACCTCAACATTGCCACTACAAGTCTAGGATATCCTGAAAATTAAGAAATAAAAGCAACGGGACTTCCTATCATCAAATCGGCTTTCTTTGCATGTGATTGAAGGAAAATGCACAAATTTCCTTTTAACAAACACTTTGAACGTGTAAGTCAACCTCTTGACTGTGTCCATCTTGACCTTGTAGGCCCTATATCTCCTGCTTTGAATTCTGGTTTCTGATATTTTCTCACCATAGTGGACCAAGACACCTTCTTTAAAGCTATCCCTATGCTAAAGCTGGAATCTGATGCTTTTGAGCTGTTTATCATTGTCAAAATTACATGGCAAATCACCATGATCAAAATTTGAAAGCCTTAGTCTCGGATAAAGGTGGTGAATTCATAAATTCCATATTCAAAAAAACTCTCAAACAATGGCATCATTCACATCCTATCACTAACAGAAACCCCTCAACACAACAGGTTTGCGGAGAGAGCCAATTGTAAATTTATTGATAAAACAAGATGGTTCCTCAGCAACTCGAATCTTCCAAAAAGGTACTTGGAAGAAGCAGTGAACACTGCCACTTTTTTCTAACCTCATTCCTACTCCATCTACAAACAATCTTAGCCCCTACTCTTCTTGAAGAGGTTTACCACCCAGGATGAAACAACTTTACATTGTTGGCTGCAGGGAAGTAGGGTCTATTCAGAGAAGTCAGAAAAGCTGGAAAATTGGACCAGTTTGTCACAAACACATGGAATCACCCCCAAATGGGTGTTTGCGGCAAATATAGCCTGCCCCATTTTATGGCCAATCAGACCATTTTTGGTGTTTATGGCCTTTGAGATAAACAACCTTCCACTGGCCTTTTGAGCCAATCCAGCATCTCACCAACCCCCAGGCCAATACCCCTTTTCTGGGCCTGGGGGTCCATCTGGACTTCCAGGGGCTTCTAGCCCCTCTAGCCACCACCAGGGCCCTTGGATCCATGCCTTTGATTATGGGATTTTAGGCCTAAATGAACTTTTTGGGCCATTTAGGCCGCCTACAGCCTCTACGGCCCACGGGCCATAATCCACGGCCCATGGTCTGTATGCTACATACTGCTGGCCATGGTCTGTGGGACCCTAAGGCCCCTTTTGGCCTAAATCCATTGAGGCCAAAAGGGGCCAAGGGGGCCAACCACCAACCCTAAAGGCCAGGTGGGTCCCAAACCACAAGTAAACCCACCTGAGCCATTTTTGGCCCCCAATCTCATCAGTCCCAAAATGGCCAAAAGGACCCCAGGACCCAAATTGGCTATTTTCAACCCCTGGTGTGGAACTCCTTTTAGTGTGGGATTGGATAAGGCAGTCCTTGAGGGGGAAATCACAGGTAAACAGTTTTGAATTGCTGAATGATCCTGTAACCAAGGGTGCTAAGGTGTATTAGCTGCCCCTCTGAATATACTAAATAATCTCCCTATAGAGCTCACAAATCAATTATTTAATTTTGTGGCTTTTACAACTAGAGAAGACTTTCAGCAGTCTCTATCAGACCTACTCAATTATTATATAAATAACTTTTATGATTACTATATATATATATAATGGCTTAATACCACTATTTTATAGGTTAAAGGTAATATTTAAATATAAATTTAAGTATTGATAATATATAGTTATATAGATGTATTATATTTCAAACTATATGTATGGATTTATATATTTAGGTTAATTGTTTATTATGAGGTTCATTAACAGTATAATATATATAATATCCTGGAGATAATACTATACTATTTTTCTTTTATTATAGAAGGGTGGGTTTTTATATTTATTGATTTATTTTTCTTAAGGGATCTTATGAACAATATAGCTAATAATACTTATTTTATAAGAATATATATTCCTTAATTGATTCAGGATTTAATAATGACAAGGATAAGATAGCTATTAATATTAACTCTAATAATAATAACTTTTTTGAGCAGTACTCTGTGACTACTACTAATATTTATTATGATAATACTATTTATGCAATATTAAACTCTTTCATTAATACTGTAAATATTTTCTTTTATCAATAATTTCTGACTACTAATATTTATTATGATAATACTATTTATTCAATATTAAACTCTTTCATTAATACTGTAAATACTTTCTTTTATCAATAATTTCTGACTGCTAATATATGCTTCTGAGCTTTGCTACTGAGCTTTATAATTTTATTTTGCTAGTTATCCTACTAGAATAGGGATGGATGGATCCTTTAGATTGAGGATTAGATTTCCATTTATTGAGGAAATACTTCCATGAGCATGGGGGAAAATGAGGGAGAAAGGCCCTCTATTTATATTCTTTGGCCCCTCCATAGAGGCACTCAAAAACAGGGGACTTAGAAAAATTTTACCTTGAGGTATTTTAGCTGGTGAGTGTTTTTGAAATGGTGTCATTTGATAAAGATATTGCACCATATGTTTGGATTATTGCATCATTCTGAACTTTGTTGATGTTTATGCACAGCCTTGAGCTAATTTTGCTGGTGAGTAATTTTGAGATGGTGTCATTTGGTAGAGATATTGCACCATATGTTTGGTATATTGCACCATATTTTTAAACTTTATTTTTAGTTAATTAAACTTTAATATTATTATGCACAGCCTTGAGCTAATTTTGCTGGTGAGTAATTTTGAGATGGTGTCATTTGGTAGAGATATTGCACCATATGTTTGGTAAATTGCATCATTTCCTGAGTGATTATGTAATCTGAGGTGTTTTTTCTGGTGACTATTATGTTGGATGGTGTCATTTGACTTGATTATTGCACCATGTATTTGGTCAATTGCACCATTTTTCATTCTTTTGATTATGTAATCTTATTAAAGTTTATTTGGTGTTACTTTGGATATGAGTTGATTTAGTACAATTATTGTATCATTTGTTTGTATTATGATTGACCATTGATGCAATTCTTTCAAGCCTATATGGAACTTTCTATGCATGAAGTTAATTAAGATTTGATTCAATTCCAATTTTTTTATACACTGGATGTGTATTAATACTTTTTTAGTTGATCTTATTACATAAAATCCATTTTGATGACTGTAATTCTTAGTAATCTAATGTTTTTTGTGGCTTTAGGGTGAATGTAATGCTACATTGCTACCTTATATATGTAATTTTGAGTTTCTGTCTGTATTGAACTAAACTTTTTTGTTTTTTTTTGAAGCTTATTTGTAAGCTATCCTGTATATATCCATATAGTTTAATAAATGTTTAATTATTAAATTATGAAAATATTGAAGTTATTTCTAAGCTGACTGCTAAAGTCTTCTTTTATTAAATACTAGCCATGTCAATTTTTAGCTTATGTGATTGTGAAAGTGTCTTTTGAGCTGAGATATCTCAAATTGACCATTCAAGATTTGATATTTTGAAATTTTCACCCTCAATATGCTTGAAGCTGGCTCAGACAGGTATGGAATACCACATCCCCCTCTCCATTTAATGCTGTCCCCAGCATTCCAGGTTAAAGCACATTTAAACATTATTTTCTCATTTGATCATTATTTCATTATTTTAAGTTTCTCATATTTTCAGGACCTTTAAGTTTTCTTCATAGCTTTTCATATTTGATTCTTGTTTATTTCTCCAATATTGATATTAATGAGCTTCATTTGAGGCTCATGAAGATTTCCATGAAGTTTAAGATTTTCAGTATTCAGGTATTGCAATTCCTTTGATCATTCAATATGTTGAGAGTTTGTTTAATTTTCCAATGAGTATTCTAGATTCATCTTCTCTTTGATCTTGACAAATAATCTGAAAGAAATGTTCTTATTAAATAATTCTTTCCCCTTATTTATTGCTTTAAGGTTAGTCAATCCTGTCTTTTAATGTCATACAAGGACAGTCCTTTGTCATTTATGAGCAAAGTATGCAGTTTAGGGTCATGCTTAGGACCCTCCTGAGTCCTATTTGTTGGATATAATGGTTCAGGGGCTATTTATCATTATTATTTGATTCTTTGTCTCAGATATTGATAAAAATGAATTTTTGAGATAATAAAAAGGTTTAATAAACTTTCTTTCTTCAAATTGGTATGATCTTGGAATTCTTCAATTGAAACTGAACTTTTAAATTCTGAGGGCTGCCTTCATTGGAATTATGCTCTGTTATTTTTATGTATATGTTTCTTTATGTTTTAATGGATTTATGATCAAGTTGTATTACTGGGGGTTGCAGCCCCCTCTCCATTTTTATTTATGTAAATCCTTTCTTTTGGGATGATTTTTTATGAATGGAGTGTTGATTTTTGGATGATTGTTTATTTATTATTACTGAAGTTTTTCTATTTATGTTGATTGTTTTTTTGTTGAATATTTTGAGGTCTATGTTATATATATGAATACTGTTTTTTTTTATCTTTTTAAGTATAAATTTTGAGTTGTGAATCCAATAATTTTTTTTAGGGTAATATTGAGATATTTAAAATAAAAAATTTCAGTTTAAGGTCATGGTGGTAATGAATATTTTTTGAGGAGTATGATAGGATTATGATTAGAAATTGAGTATTAATTAAAATAAATGATAATTAGAGGAATAATTTTCCAGTTTTAGGTCATGGGGGACCTGTTTCTTTAAGTTCCACTATAATTAATCCCAAAGTAAGGTTTAAAGTTTATGTGGTCATTAATATCCTCATAGAGTATCATATGAATAGAAACTAAGCATCAATTAAAATCAATAATAAATAAAGAAATAATTTTCCAGTTTAAGGTCATGGAGGACCTGCTTGTTTTAAGATTCTATTATAATGGTAATCAAGATTTTTATAGATTATGATATAATTATCATTAAAAATAAAGTATTTATTAAAATGAATAATAAGTAGAGTAATAATTTGCCAGTTTTAGGTCATGGGGGACCTACTTGTCTTAAGATCCTTCTATAAGTATTTTTTGAAAATATAGAAGAAGAAAAGAGCTGATTGATAAAAGATCTGTAGTTGTTTTTTTTTTTAATTGATATCTTGTTCATATAATATGATTTAGTTATGGTTAAGCTATTACTATATTTTGCATCATCTTTTTGTTTTTTTAAAAAAAATGAAGGATTTTCATTATAAATTATAAATATTTTGCATTAATTAACAAAAAATTATACCCCTATCAGTTTTATTGTCTTATTTGATTTCATGTATGATATTATTCATTTATAAATATATTTTATATTATTTAATACAAGATGTTTATTTATTTATTTACTTATTTTAGATAAATCAAAAATAATAATAGAGAATAATAAGAGTTCTCCCTTTTTTTTTAAAAAAAAGAAGGAAATTCTGACATAATGCATTGCTATTGTTTGTAAATGATTAGAACTTTAGTATTATTATTTATTTTATTGTTTTTTTTAATAGTAACAGTAAATCATAGTAAAGTGCATCGTTGTTATATTTTTATTTTAATTTCAATAAAAGGTTTTCTGACAGATTTTTTATGTTGATTCTTATCGTATTCAGTTTTTTTTTTAATAAAGTCTATCAGTTTTACAGTACTGTAATGTACAGTACAGTACTTTTGTTTCATATCGCTATTGTTTTTTTTTGTTGGATTTTATATATATAGGTTTTATTGTAATCTGAATTGGTTGTGTAATGTTTTTTTTTTTGGTTTGCAATTGATATATATTTTTTTTTTAATACAGTAGATTTACAGTACTGTACAGCACAAGTACACAGTACTATACTATACTTTGTTTTACTGTACAGTACTTAATTTTATGTTGCGATCGTCTTTTTTTTTTTTATAATTCTATTTTTTTTTTCTAAAGTGCAGTGCTTATTTGTACTGTCTTGTTATTTAATCGCAACCTTTTTTTTTTTTTTTAATTATAACTATATTTTTATAAATAATTTAATCACCATCTGCTGTTTATTTATTTATTGTTTCATATATTTTGTTTTCTTTATCAACAGTACACCACTAACATCTACTGTAAGTCGCTTCTTTTTTTTTTTTATATTTTCTTTTAGTCGTTACTAGGTTGTTTTTTTTTAAAAAAATTATAATAATGTCTTTTTTTTCTTTAAATTATTAAATTTATATTTAATTAATTTTTATATGTTGTTATGTTGCTCTTTTTATTTTAATTTGCATCGCGCTCAAAGTTTTTTTTTTTTTTAGTTAATTAAGTTTTTTTTTTTTTTTAAGTGTAATTAAATTTGTTGCCATAAAGCGGCAGAACCTAGAATCACGACAACAAAACCACAAGCAGGCCCGACAGGCCCGCATATATAAATGACCCAAAAACAATGCAATAGGAGATCATCGATCTATGAACTCTCTACAGGTTATGGGCCTATCTCCGTAATCTTTTCTCATTTTCTTTCCAAACAGAGCTCCGTCATTTTTTTTCCTTTTTTCTTATCTTTCGCCTTTCAAAAATTCGCGTATGACCGACACTCCGACACCATCCAACCCCCCTTTTGCGGCTCCACTGCGAAAAGGGCGCTCAAAAGTGGCCATGGTGGACCCCTTCTTTCCCGAAACTAAGAAATCCGGAGACGACGATGAAATATTACACATCGATTACGATCCACACCGTTTACGTACGGCGGTATCACAAGCCATTGGGGCTATCACCCCAACCATGAAATTAAAAGTTGATGGGTCGAATTTTGCCGAGTGGGAGGATGATATGGCAATGCTGATGGACGACTTCCTGGACAACCCCGAATACTTGACCACAAAGGAAGGGAGGACGACGTATGATGAAAAGTTATGTCGTTCAATACTGACGCACTCGGTCTCCGATACAATTCGTAAGAGTATCATCCGGATACGTCCATGCTCTGCTATCTATGAATATCTAAAAGGACACTATCATATACTGACAAGAGCATCCCAAGTTAACCTATGGCGAGACCTACTATCCATACAGATGGAACCCAGCGAAAGCGCCACCGCTCTCATCGACCGAGCCATGAGCAAAGCTAGGAATTTCAAAAATCTAGGCGGATCATTCAATGAGGACCACCTCATGGGTCTAATCATTCAGCAGGCGACCCGAAGCCGTCCAACAATAAACAACGCATTAATGGGCAGACTGGAAGTCTTACTCTCTACATACGAGAAGACACCAAGTCTTGGGCAGGTGATTGGTGCATTAGAAGCGTGCACTCGGCAAGACGAAGCAAACACCATACAGCCAACTCCGACGCCAACACCTCCAACGATGGACTTCCATCACATGAATATACAATGGGAATTGGGAGGCAGTGATGGAGATCAGACTTTCATGGAAGACGCCGTAGACCCCGCGGCATTCCGAGCCATCATCAAAGGTACATGTCATCTGTGTAAGCAACCAGGGCACTTTGCTAAGAATTGCCCTAGGGATGCGAAACCGAACCACGCCATGCGAGGTACCAATAACCAATTCCAAGCATACTATCCTATCCTGGCGCCTTCCAACATGACACCCAATACAATCTCAACATTCCCTCCGAATACTGTAGCCGACCGATACCGACCACGATATCAACAACCAACGGTCAAAGCGCGTTTTGTTGAGATGGGATCCGAGGAGCCAAACATTGATGTTCTCCACGCCGACATTGGTGGTATGGACACTTTCACTGGTAACTCTGTATGTGACTCTGGCGCTAGCCACTCCCTGACAGGAAATCTCTCTGCTCTTTACCATTACCGTAAGTTAACCAAGACCATTCCCTTGTCTGTTGCTACCAAACGCACAGGACGTAGGAGCTACATAGAGGGGATGGGCTCACTGATTTTTAAAGGAGAAGACGGCAGAACCGTTATTGTTAACGGGGTTTTCTACTCACCCGACGCTGCTTGTACTTTAATCTCTCCTGCTGCGCTCATACGCGCTGGAGCTACCATTTCTACTGATAACAATGACATCCTTATTTGCGATAACTCTAACTTACCAATCTTGCGTGCCCGTTTGTGCCGATCAAAGTTGAAATGGGAAATGCCCCCTTATATCGCCAAGGTAATGTGGCCTGCTAACAGACATACATGCGATTTAACCAACGTGTCCCATAAAGCTTCTGCGGGAAATTCGAACTTAGACGAGCTGACACTTTTTGAGACGAAGCTGGATAGTAACAATCATACAACAGGTAACGTGAAAATTGCTGACAGACACGGCCTGGCTAACATTCTTCACTCGATATTCGGACACATAGGAAACAAACGTTTAAAACAACTTGTTCGACAGCGTTTTGGTGAGGAAGCATCGAAGGAAATAACGCGAAAGAGTACAACATGCCAGCATTGCTGCATTGCGAAGAGCACACGGCACTCAATCCTGTCCAGCCGCGACCGCATAATAGAACCAATGGATATTGTCACCGCTGACCTCATGGGGAAATTCGACGACGCGGTACCATATGGAGGAAAATATGCCCTTACTATACGAGACATAGGCTCGACATATGGTGAGTGCCACATATTGACAAAGAAATCTGACGCCACTATTGTCCTGCTACGGGCCATGACTATGTGGGAAACAAAAACGGGAAGGAGGATCAAGACATTTCGTAGCGACAATGGGGGCGAATTTTGCAACTCTACACTGGAGGATTGGTGCCATTCACGAGGGACGATCCACGAAAAAAGTTTACCATACCACCATGAACAAAACGGGTCGATTGAGCGGTACAACAGGACGATAGCCGACATGGGGAGAACGCTACTACACGAATCTGGTCTACCAAGGGAGTTTTGGGGTTTTGCTTTCATGTGGGCTTCTCGAATTCAAAATCTCATACCGAACTCGTTAACAAAAGGCGCAGCACCAGTGGAATTACTTTTTCAAGAGAAACCATGCTACGACCAGATGAGATTGTTCGGTGAGTTGGCATATATCCACATCCCTCATGAGAAAAGGAGGAAGCTTGATGATCGGGCAATAGAGGGACATGTCGTGATGTACCTAGGAAACAGTAAAGGTTGGTTGTTTTACCTACCCTCATCCAAAAGTTTGACGACATCTGCTTGGGCAGAATTTCCAAAATCAAGAGAAGCATGCATAGCGATCCGACGATGGTCTGTGCCCTGGAAACCAATTCCAAGGGAATGTAAGAACAAAATGGATATATCCTTCGTTGTGAATAGAACGATGTTGGGGGATTTCAAGAATGAAGATACAGCGGAGAAACAGGATCGGACGGCCGAAGCGTTAAACAGTACAACAATGGAGGTAACAACACCGAAATCCTACAAACAAGCTATGTTAAGTACTGACAATGAGCGATGGCGAAGGGCAGTTGATGAAGAACTCCTAAACATGCGACAAATGGGTGTCTACGATGTATGCCCGTTACCACCAGGAAAACACGTTCTGGGCGGCGGCTGGGTATTTGTTAAAAAGCCGGCTACAAAAACAACCGCCATCCGTTACAAGGCAAGATACGTGGCGAGAGGTAATGGACAGATGCCGGACAAGTACAATAGGACATTTGCGCCTACGGCATCTTTTTCTTCATTACGAATATTACTGACGATGGTATCTCTCCGCAAATGGCATGTCAACAGTTTTGATTTTGTGGCGGCATACTTAAACGCGGACATCGACAACGAAGTCTGGGTACGGCCGCCGGATGGTCTCAACATCCCGAAGGGATTTGGCTGCCGACTACACAAAGCACTGTACGGCACTAAGCAAGCAGGAAACTGTTGGTGGCACTGTGTGGCCGACAAGTTACTGACTTTGGGCTATACTGCGAGCGAGTTCGATAGGAGCGTTTACATACACTCCTCGCGACAGGCCATGATATGGCTCCATGTGGATGACGGCATCATTGCAGGAAAGAATGTCGAGCTAATAAATGATGTGAAGCATGCACTGGAAGAATCCTTCAGGCTGAAGTGGGAGAACGGCGTAAGCTCCATAGTAGGGATTGACGTACATGAGGTGAGTGGCGGATATGAGCTTGAACAATGCCGATTAATCGACTCAATCACCCAGAAGACTTGGGACGGCACGCCATCAACGAAAACACCGTTACCGGCAAAATGCAACCTCATGACGCTGGCGGACACTGATGACATCGTCCGCCAAAACGAGTTCATTGGCACCGTTGGGGCTTTATCTTATGTGGCAACTGGCACGAGACCAGATATTGCTTTTGCGGTAAACCTCTTGGCCCGACATGCAAAGCGCCCAGGCGAAGAACACTGGAAGAGCCTACAGCACCTACTAGGGTATGTATCACACACTAAGACTCTACGCTTATGCCTCCGCCCACGCCAACGTTCTGCTGCACTAAATGTGTGGTCTGACGCAAGCTGGGGGGGAGAATTCTCAAGATCGACACATGGTTTCCTGGTCCAACTGAGCGGATGCAGCATCTCTTGGTGTGCCAAGAGATTAACGACGGTGGCAGCATCCAGCTGCCACGCCGAATACATGGCACTAGGTTTGGCAGCCAGACACGGTAAGTGGCTCAAGAACCTAATAGACGATATCAGCGGGGAAACAGTTCCACTACGGCTCCTTTGTGACAACACATTGGCAATCCGCATTGCCGAGGACTCTTCATCAAACAAGAGAACCAAACACTCGGACAGGGAATACTTTATCACCAACCAGTTACTTAGAGAAAAGGTGGCCACCATTGAGTGGGTTTCGTCAGGCGACATGAGTGCTGATATTATGACCAAACCCTTGGGATCTGTGCTGCACCAACGGTTGTGCGGGCAAGCCCTATGCGGTGGATGATGCCCCTTATTAATTTCATTTTTTTGTAAATACACATTATATAGAGATATCCCTACTCATACTGTTGTACATACACGAGCTATTTTGTAAGGTTTTGCAGTCGTGGGGGGGGATGTTGCCATAAAGCGGCAGAACCTAGAATCACGACAACAAAACCACAAGCAGGCCCGACAGGCCCGCATATATAAATGACCCAAAAACAATGCAATAGGAGATCATCGATCTATGAACTCTCTACAAAATTAGTATGCTTTAATGTTAAACAGTATAGTAATGTCTGTACTGTATATACAGTACAGTACTGTACAGTAATGTATTTTAAAGTTAATCGCAAAGAGGCTTTTTTTTTTTTTCTTATTATATCAATGTTTTTTTTTTAAATTGCTCGCTTGAGCAATCTCTTCTTTTTTTACATTTTTTAATAATTGTTTTATTTTAAATTTTTTAAATTTTTGTTTGATATTGTTTTTTTTTGTTGTAATTTTAATCGTGTAAACAATTCTTTCCTAAATAATTAATTTTTTATTTGTTTATTCAATTTTATTTCCATCTAGTTGTACTTATTTATATCTGTATGTATTTAATTAATTTATATTTATATATTATTTATCTATAGTTATTTATTTGTTTCTATTTATTTCTATTTGTTTAATTAATTTTTCATTTTTTTGTATTTGTTTTAATTAATTAATTTATTTTATTTTATTTGTTTTAATCTATATATATTTAATGAAAATTGATTTGTACTTATTTGTTTTTATTTATATTAATTTGTTTAATTTAATTTTTATTTGTTTGTATTAATTTTTATTTATTTGTATTAATTTTTATTTATTGATATAAAAGTCAATTCAAGATAAATGAAACTTTAAAATTAATTAAAAAATAAATCATAAAATAAATTAAGCTTTAAAATTAATTAAGAAATAAATTAAACTTTAAAATTAATTAATAATTAATTAAAAATTAATTAAAAATCAATTGAAAATTAAACCAAACCTAAAAAAAGTGCAAGGCAACAAAATTTCATGTTGCTTTTAGTTCTATGAAGGCCAAGTTGTGGGTAAGCCAAGGATTTCTTTCTTCAATATAAAAGGAGCTACTTTTCCAAGCTTCTTCTCCAATTTCACTTTCCACAATTATTTTTTTTATTTTTTTTTATGATGAATTTGAATACTATTCTAAGTTTATGTTATTATCTGTATCAAGTGATATTTTAAGGAATAAAATATGAAGGGTCAACCTGGCCAGTTGCCTCTCTTTATTTATTCTTTAATTATCCTTGATAGTACCTATAAATATATATATTTAAGGTAAAAAAAATGTTATGCTGAATATTATAAAATTGAACCCATAAGGTGATTTATATTTATTCATCATTGAGGGACATATCCCTTTTACTATAGCTATTATTTTGTTTATTTAATTTGACATTATAATGTTTTCATAGCATTATTTAATAATATTCATATGTGTTAACATTATTTTGATATAAATAAATAATGTTATTAAATTGAAATAATATTTGGTTGAAGTATTATTTATTTATTGGGATTATATATCATCCCTTATAATGTAATACTTTTATATTATTGTATTATTAATATCATTACACTATGATATATCTAATATTGAATCATTAATTTAATTGTGTCTTTTTTCTTTGGGGTTTTTTTTTAGCTGTATATTTTTTTTGGATATTCATTTTCTTTTTAAAGCAAGGGGGGTTATCAGTCTCTTTTTTTTATTAATTTTTTTAGAGAAATAAAAAAATTAACAGAATTCAAAAAATATTAAAAAAAACCAAAAAAAACCTAAATTCAAAATCTGGTAACCCTTCCTTGTGAGTTGGGTTGTGTATTTTCTTGTGTGGGTGTGTATACTTCACTTATGTGTATGCTGTTTAATGTTTTGTTTGGACCTTCTTTTAATATTCCTGTATACTAAAAGAACTGTTTTTTTTTTTGGAAACCAGTGGTTATTGAAGTTTTCTAGATATACCTAATCTTTCATTTTTACTCTTTGTGATTTTTATTATTAGTATTATAATACTTATTTCAAATTTTCTGTTTATTTCTTTTGGATAGAAAATATTGACATCTTCACTTTATTATTAAAAAAGTTATCATTATAAGGAAATTGGGTTGCAGTTTAATGCCATGCTGAGCCTTTCATGTATTTGAAGTTTTTTTTTATATTGATGTTTTAATTATAAATTATATTTGGAAAAATCAATTAACTAGAATTGACATTGAGTTGCAGTTTAAGGCCTTGCTGGGCCAAATATGTATAATTGGACCTTGCATGTGTTTTTTTTTGATGTCTTGATTTAAAATAAAATAAGAGAAAGGGTAATTAAATAGTTGAATTGCAGTTTAAGGCCATGCTGGGCCTAATATGTATCATTGGTGTGTTTTTATTATTATATATATCTATATATACTTGATACTTGTACATTGAAAAGATGAGACCAAAACCTTTATTTCAAAACTCTTTTTTTTTATATTTTATATTTTCTTTTTTTTTATTTATATTTTTTTATATTTTTTATATTTGTTTTTATTTTATAATTATTTTTTTTAACACCCCTCTTTATAAAATAGGAAATATATTGAAAATAATAGAGTTAATTTATTGAAATCTCAGAGTATTATCTTCAGGTTTGTCCCTGAATTTAACTGTTGTTTCATAAAGCTTATTTTTGTGTTTAATATTAGAGTGTTCACTTTTTTCATTTATCATATGTCCTGTACAGTCATTACTTTGGGTTAAATATTGATATTGCTGTTCCAACTGGTTTTTCAATCTCTGTCTTATTTTCTTATTCTTGCTCATCCAGAGATACTTTCTATCTTCTTGAGTGTGTTTATCCTTTGTTTTTTCTAACTTTTTTGTTTTAGTTTGACTCAAACCTTCATAACAATTGACATCCTGAGGTAAGAATTGATTTTCTTGACTTAAAACCTCATTTGTTATATTATAATTTAAATTACTGAGAGGCTTGGGATTGATGTAGCCTTCCCAAGGAAATTCCTGTTCAGTAAGTAACCCTTTTGTTTCATTTTCTTTCTCTTTTAGCTCATTAAACTCTTCAACCTTTGAAAATCCACAAACTTCCATTCCTTTTGGTGGTTCTTCTCTCCATCCAACCTTTTGTGGTGAACAAATTGGTAAACAAAGTCTTCTACCATCTGGCTCTATGTAGCTAAATATTTCACCCTTCTGTTGAGAAAAGTCTAGTCTAATATTATTATCTGCAAGGAAAGGTCTTCCAAGTACTGTATGCATTGCTCCTCTTGCTACAAAAAGGTGTATACTTCTTTCCTCCCCAGTAACCATAGTAATTGGGGTAAATTCTGCTAATCCAACTATTGAAGTACAATGCCCACCAATTCCCCTAAGGTTCATGTTAAGACATCTTGTTGTTAACCCTGCTTTTACTGCTATATCTTCTGGTATTATATTCAATTCAGAGCCTGTATCAACTAAAGCCATGATTTCATATCCTTCTTCTCCAACATGGACTTGCATGAATCCCAATGGGCAGGCATAATGTAATTTAGGTGCTTCATATTCTCCCAAATGATGATGTATAAGCTTCACTTGAATATCTTTTGTGTCAATTGAGTTTATTGAATTCTTTTCTTCATCTGACAAATTTTGCAATTGATTGATAAATTGAGGTGATATGGCCAAGATTTGTTCCAAGGTAAGGTTAATCTTCTGTTCTAAGACTTTATTTATAATTTGGGTCATAATTTTTTGGATATCTTTCTTCTCTTCCTTAATAATATTTTTATTGAGTTCAATTTTAGTTTGTTCTGTGATATTTTCAGTATTATCATTTTGGCTTTTCTTAACAAGTCCTTCCTCTTCATCTTGAACTTTATGCTTCTTGTATTTTGTTGGGATAATTGTCTTATTTTCTGGTTTTGTATCATCCTCAATATATGCTCCAGGTATGTTTTGCTTTTTCATGATAGGTGTTTCCACCTCTTTTGAATGTGATCTTATATTTTCTTGAACTGGGTTCTCTTGTCTTGTAGATCTTTGTTTAGTGTTTCTTAGCCCATAATTGCTTGAAAAGGGATCATTCACTGAAGATATTATAGGTGGTTGCCAATTTCCCCAATCTTCAACTTTAGCTATGGCTGTTTTAGCCTCTTCCTTCTTTAACTCTATAATATTTGGTTCTTCTATCTTTGGCTTTGAAGCTGTAGCTGATTTTTCCATTAATTTTTTGGTTAGTTCTGCCTGTTCCTTGGCAAATTCTCTGACTAATTCCCTAGGACATACTGAGCTTTCATATGGTATTCTTTGGAAATTTGGAAAAAGGAAGGAATTTCCTTGTTTCCTTACAATTCTTTTCTCCATATCTTCATTGAAGTATGAACATCTTTCTAATGTATGTGTATTTTCAAAGCAATAATGACATCTCATTGGGGGCCTTGGAAATAATTGTGCAGGTTGATAAGGTATATGACTTGAAGAAACTGGTGGTAAGTTATCTCTTTGCTTGTAATTTTGATTAAAGGGCTGGTAGCTTTGCTTTTGGGGTTTATAGGACTCTGATATTCCTTTAAGCTGTTCTAATACTTCTTTTAGTGGCTCTTTCTCTTTGAAAATCTCCCTTTGAGGTTGTGCCTTACTTTGTGTATTGACCTTTTTAGAAAGCTCCTTAACTTGTTGTAAGACCTCCCCTAAGGTATCTTCTTCAAATCTAACTTTCTCTTTTGGTTTAATATTGAATTCTTGTTGGGAAAATTCTTTTCCTTGAATTAAGAATTTGGCTTGCAAATCTTGTTCAATGTATTCTTTCAGAACTTTAAATTTTGGTATGATATATCCACCATCTCTGGCTTGCACCATTACTTTATCTTTTATCATTTCTCTGTAAATTGAACCTTGAACTTCTAGAGAAAGGCTAGCCAGAATTTCCTGATTGTGGTTCACTTCCCCTTCAATGTATTCATATCTTCTGAGATATGTGATGATTGATTCATATTCTCCAATGAACTTCCTATACTGAGTAATATTATTAATTCCACCTCTCTGCTGTGTTCTCTCAAAAAGTGAATTGATTGAGGAAATCTTGTATCTTCTTCCAGGTTCAACTGCTCCCCACTTTCTTATCATATCAATTTTTAGTTGCTCCCAGTCACCACTCTCATATCCAGGCATTCCTTCAATATGGTAGCTTATTTCTTCATCTCTTGTCCAAAATACTATTTGTCTTGCTATGTCTCTTCCACTGGCACCTTCAATTTCAGCTATACTTTCTACTTTTTTAATGAATCTTTCTACTTCTTTTCCTTCAAACCAAAGGTTATAATCCTTGGCTTTTATTTTGACTATGGGTCTTATTTCTCTGGATAATTGTTGCTGTAATGGGCTTGGGTGAGTTGGTGTGGATACAAATACTCTTCTTGGAGCATTCTGTGATCTTTGTTCTGTTACTGGGGTAGAGGTTGCTCTAGGAACAGGTGTTGGTGATATTGGTGACTCTTCAGGTCTGACATGTCTTGGTAATGTGGATTCAATTGGACTACCTCCAGGGGTGAAGGTTGTTGACTGTTTTCTCTTTCCTTTCTTTTTACTTTGGGTTAACAATAAGTCCTGCATTTGCTTCATCAAACTCTGTATCTGTACAGTTTGATCTTCTTCATCACTTTCCTCTGCATACTGTTCTTCCACAGTATCTTCAGGCAATGGTGGTAAATCAGATGTTGATGGCTGATTCATGTCTACTTGATAAACTATGCCTTCAATTTCCTTTTTAGAATATTTTTTCTTCTTTGATTCTTGAATAAGCTTGAAGAAAAACTTTCTTAATTCTTCTTTCTCTTTTTTCTCTGTTCTTGGGGTTGAAATCAGTAGTCTATGATCTGTGGGTGTTTGATTTACAGGTGTCCTGTTTCCTTTAATAGGGTAATAATAATGGTATGATTGAATAGAAGATTTTGATGATGATGATGGTGATTGTTTTGATCCAGTTATATTTTCTGATTCCAGGTTGGTTAATCTTTATTATTATTATTATTATTATTATTATTATTATTATTATTATTCATGAATGTTTAATTTGAGTATCTCTTGTATTTGAATGATTTTTTAATATTGATTGAGGGTTGAAGTAGTTGATTGGCCACTGTTGGGACACCAGATGTGGAACTCCTTTTAGTGTGGGATTGGATAAGGCAGTCCTTGAGGGGGAAATCACAGGTAAACAGTTTTGAATTGCTGAATGATCCTGTAACCAAGGGTGCTAAGGTGTATTAGCTGCCCCTCTGAATATACTAAATAATCTCCCTATAGAGCTCACAAATCAATTATTTAATTTTGTGGCTTTTACAACTAGAGAAGACTTTCAGCAGTCTCTATCAGACCTACTCAATTATTATATAAATAACTTTTATGATTACTATATATATATATAATGGCTTAATACCACTATTTTATAGGTTAAAGGTAATATTTAAATATAAATTTAAGTATTGATAATATATAGTTATATAGATGTATGATATTTCAAACTATATGTATGGATTTATATATTTAGGTTAATTGTTTATTATGAGGTTCATTAACAGTATAATATATATAATATCCTGGAGATAATACTATACTATTTTTCTTTTATTATAGAAGGGTGGGTTTTTATATTTATTGATTTATTTTTCTTAAGGGATCTTATGAACAATATAGCTAATAATACTTATTTTATAGGAATATATATTCCTTAATTGATTCAGGATTTAATAATGACAAGGATAAGATAGCTATTAATATTAACTCTAATAATAATAACTTCTTTGAGCAGTACTCTGTGACTACTACTAATATTTATTATGATAATACTATTTATGCAATATTAAACTCTTTCATTAATACTGTAAATATTTTCTTTTATCAATAATTTCTGACTACTAATATTTATTATGATAATACTATTTATTCAATATTAAACTCTTTCATTAATACTGTAAATACTTTCTTTTATCAATAATTTCTGACTGCTAATATATGCTTCTGAGCTTTGCTACTGAGCTTTATAATTTTATTTTGCTAGTTATCCTACTAGAATAGGGATGGATGGATCCTTTAGATTGAGGATTAGATTTCCATTTATTGAGGAAATACTTCCATGAGCATGGGGGAAAATGAGGGAGAAAGGCCCTCTATTTATATTCTTTGGCCCCTCCATAGAGGCACTCAAAAACAGGGGACTTAGAAAAATTTTACCTTGAGGTATTTTAGCTGGTGAGTGTTTTTGAAATGGTGTCATTTGATAAAGATATTGCACCATATGTTTGGATTATTGCATCATTCTGAACTTTGTTGATGTTTATGCACAGCCTTGAGCTAATTTTGCTGGTGAGTAATTTTGAGATGGTGTCATTTGGTAGAGATATTGCACCATATGTTTGGTATATTGCACCATATTTTTAAACTTTATTTTTAGTTAATTAAACTTTAATATTATTATGCACAGCCTTGAGCTAATTTTGCTGGTGAGTAATTTTGAGATGGTGTCATTTGGTAGAGATATTGCACCATATGTTTGGTAAATTGCATCATTTCCTGAGTGATTATGTAATCTGAGGTGTTTTTTCTGGTGACTATTATGTTGGATGGTGTCATTTGACTTGATTATTGCACCATGTATTTGGTCAATTGCACCATTTTTCATTCTTTTGATTATGTAATCTTATTAAAGTTTATTTGGTGTTACTTTGGATATGAGTTGATTTAGTACAATTATTGTATCATTTGTTTGTATTATGATTGACCATTGATGCAATTCTTTCAAGCCTATATGGAACTTTCTATGCATGAAGTTAATTAAGATTTGATTCAATTCCAATTTTTTTATACACTGGATGTGTATTAATACTTTTTTAGTTGATCTTATTACATAAAATCCATTTTGATGACTGTAATTCTTAGTAATCTAATGTTTTTTGTGGCTTTAGGGTGAATGTAATGCTACATTGCTACCTTATATATGTAATTTTGAGTTTCTGTCTGTATTGAACTAAACTTTTTTGTTTTTTTTTTGAAGCTTATTTGTAAGCTATCCTGTATATATCCATATAGTTTAATAAATGTTTAATTATTGAATTATGAAAATATTGAAGTTATTTCTAAGCTGACTGCTAAAGTCTTCTTTTATTAAATACTAGCCATGTCAATTTTTAGCTTATGTGATTGTGAAAGTGTCTTTTGAGCTGAGATATCTCAAATTGACCATTCAAGATTTGATATTTTGAAATTTTCACCCTCAATATGCTTGAAGCTGGCTCAGACAGGTATGGAATACCACACCGGCCTCTGGCAACTACCAGAGGACACCAGCTCAAGCTCAGAGAGCTTTCCCCTCCATTCAGGGGAAAGACTCTCCTTCACCAATGAGCTCTGTACCAAGGATTCATGAATGGTGCATATATGGTATAATATACCATTATGCACCAATTTTGCTCAGCAATCCTGTAAGGTTTGTCTATGAAACTCTTGATAATAGTAGCAAAATCAAGAGTACTATGACTGTCCTCAGTAGAAATATATAATATAATATAATATTACAACCACAAATTGTAATATAATTATTAGAAATAATTATATAAAAAAAAGAATTTAATTATTACTATAAAAAAATATAATAATTATAATAAATTACAATTATTCTATTATTGTTATAGTCACTGACAGTTATAGCATTAAGAAGTGTAAAGCTCTTAATGAGACAATTGCATGTGTAAAATGAGAATTTAAACCACTTATAAATAATATAAATATTATTCATAAAAGAGTTAAAACACACACTGTGCAGAAATAATTCTTATAGAATAAAATTCTATATAAAAAAACTAATACTAGATAAAAACAATATAGAGCTTTAGAGAAAACTTACTTATAATATTTATTTAATACAACAAGTCAAACAACAACAGTTATCATATTAAATAATAATTATAATATAAAAACACCCAAAAAATTAATATTTCTAAAGATAAAACAACTTTTTATAATAAAAATTATGATTAAAGAGTTTTTAAGAGGAATTTGTGGATTTTAAAAGATATTTAAGATGATTAATTTTATATAATAAAATATATTATTGGTGATTACAACAATAATCTAAATTCTATGATTTCAGTTCTTTAATTTTAACTAATAAAGAATAAAATAACTTAAGAATTACTTTAATAATAAGATTTTATATTTAATAAAACTTTACCTGTTTAAATTTCTAATATGATTGGATTGATGATTGATGATGGACAAAAACAGTGATGAAAAGACTCTTTTTATGTCTTCAGAGAAGCTCTCATGATTCATAATGGATATAGAGGGCGTGCTCAGGTCAAAACTGAAAAACCATGCTTAAAAATAAAGTTCTTAACTTAAGGTAACTTAATTTTAATTCCAATTTAAAGCTAACAGGGTTATTCTTAACTCCATGTAACTTTAATCCTCATTTAAACTAATTATTTTAAGTTTTTAATATAAATGAACTTATTTATATTAAAGTTCATCACATGAACACCTTGAAAATAGAGTTTCAATCAGAAATCTCTTAAACTCAAATTTTAATTAATTTTTAAAGAAATTATGAATTTCTTTGAGTTTGAATTAAAAGAGTAAATTTCCAGGCTAATTACCCAGAAAATTTATTTATAAAAGATACCTAAAATTTAATTTAAATGTAGATAATATTCAATTGTAATCTGTGTGAAATTTCCAAGCAAATCCATTGAGAATTGGAATGTTAATGAATTTTTGAATTTATTGCTGTTTTTCCATGTAAAATAGCAATGCACACCAAAACTTAAGTTTTGATAAGGTTTTAATGCTTGAAACCTTAAAGGTTTAAGCTTATTTAAGCTTTTTAAGCTTACTTAAGCTTTGACAGTTCTTAAAACCTTGAATTCAAGCCTGCATATTGGGATTTACCCTTTGGCATCTTGAAATTCCTGTCTACATTGGGATAAAACCAGTTGAAACTTTAATGTTGGATCAAAGTCTAATCTTAAAGTTTAAATAAGGTTGAAAATCCTCCAATACAGGTCGAAAACCTTAATTGAATCCTTGCAGATCCAAAAAGTTGGGTACCCCAGCTCTATTCGGTCTTTTGCCTTTGTCCCACCTTTTTGTGTGGATTTTGCCCTTTTATTTATTTAAAGCCATACTATGGCCTTTAATCCTTTTAAATTGAGCTCACGCAGGATTTACATTCTGTATGGCAAATCCCTAGCCAATTCAGTAAATATACACCACACCTCAATTTTAACTAAAATTTTGGTAAGTTTGCATAAACCTTATGCAACTTTGTATTCAAGCTTATTTAAGCTTAAATTTAACAATTTGAAAAAAATGTTAAAAAAGTTACATTAGTACTGTGAGATTCTTAAATCTTCTATTAACATAAGAAATAAGTGTTTTTGGGTATAACACCTTATGGATGTACCCTAGGTTATTTTTGGTGTAGAATCCAAAAATGACATAATATTTATAACTTTGTTTATCCAAAAGAAAGTTATACTTATTTTTTGTTATTTTTCATTTTAAATTCAATTAAAAGGTCTGTTGAAGACAATTTTAACTGTGTATAAAGTTTTTTGTGGCCTTATGGGTATGTTATACATACCTCACAGGCTCACAAATCCAATGGTGATGGTTTGTAAGGTGTGGATATGAAACTTTGTGTCAGGATTAGTCTATGTTGAAGTGGTAATAAAGCTATTTACAACTAAAACTATGACTGTGACATGTGGAAAATAGTTTAAAAAAGATTTTATAAGGGTTAAAGATGGATTTAATTTAAAATATAAGGGCTTTACTATAATGGATATAGTGGTGGTGAGCGCTATTGAAAGCCCTGGGTGCAGCTTTATCTGTTGGGTTACAATAATAAAAGACTACAATAATTAAATTTATAATTATACCTGATTATTAACCAAGAGTAAAACTGTTTTTGACAGTTTACTACGTAGGTTATTCAAGAGCAGGATGATTAAAAGCTTTTGGCTGTGAAAAACCCTCCTTTTATCCTGAAATTGAGGTGGAAAGGCTGCCAGACCTTTCCACGTAGAGGAAGTGAAGATTTTTCACTCTCTATGACAGGCTTGTGGTTTGCAAACAGCCTGTATACTCTGTATTGGACTCAGATGTGGTTTTGAAACCACATCTTGGTGGTTTTCACCAATACAGGGTGAAAATTTTCATCTGGGGACCTCACAGCCTGATTCTGACGTGTATGACGCGTAGAATGCTGTACAGAAACTGTATGGGACCCCAGTATTGACTGACATATGAGGTATTGAAGTAAAAACATGCTTCTTTATCTATTTGACACCTCATATTCATGGTTATGGGATATTATCCCATGGTAAGACTCTATATGACAGCAGGTGGGATTTTGACCTTAAAATGGTCATAACTCTGTCAGTTTTTGAGATATCAAGCTCAAAATTGGTTCATTGAATAGCTCTATATGCGCTCTACACAATGGTCCCCAACTTGACATGGTTATCATTAAATATGACAAAGTTATCCCATGTACAAGTATTTTTGTACATTGGCGTGGTTTGGGCAAAAGCTGTATTAAGCTTGTTTGGCCAATAACTTCTGTTGTAGTTGAGCTATGAGGAAATGGATGGCACCATCAGATAGCCCTGATTGTGCTCTTTCCAAAAAGACCCCACTTTAAGTATCTCACACTAAAACTGTAAAAGTTAGATGAGAGGTGAATGTTCTGTTCACCCTTATTTGGTCTGAATTTGACCATAACTCAAGTAATATTGGTGCTAGCTCAGTTTGGCTAGCACCATTAGATAGCCCTGGCTTAGAGCTTCATTTTGAATACCCATTTGATGGGGTTAAGCCTCTCCTTCTAGATTTTAGATGAGAGGTGAAATTTAAGGTTTATGCTCAGCAATAACTTTGAGCAGGAATAACTTTGTTATTTCTTGTCCTATGGTGATGAGACTTATATTTTCAGAAAGAGGTGAGTTTCCTCTTTCTTTTGATACCTTTTGAGCTAATTTGGCTCAGCTCCATGTTTTGGTGGTATTTTGGCTATACCATTGGTTTATGGTATTTTGGCTGTCATGTTTGTGCTCTGGTTTTGAGTCACAGGCTGACATACCCTCCCTCTAAAAAAGGCTCATCATAGATGAGACTGTTCAGTCCTCCTAGAGGCTCTGAATCTTCTTAAATGAAGGTTTCCATCTGGTATGGCATCCTCTGCCAACCATTTGTCTTTGTCAGCTGTCTGGTTCTTGAATCTGACTAGATATTGTCTCTGATCCTTCCCATTAAGTCTGATTTTTCTGGCCCTGATGATTTTACTCACAGGTCCAGGGGAGTCTTCTACTTCCACTATTTCTGGTGGAGTGATGTTTTTCTTCCTGGAGGGGAATTTATCCTCCTCTGTTTGGAAGTATGGTTTGACCAGGCTCACTGGAAAGACTGGGTGTTTCCTAGAAAACTCCTCAGTGAGCTTGACCTCTACTGCATTCTTCCCTATCAACTTAATGATAGTGAAGGGCCCTAAAAATGAGTCTCTCATTTTCTTAGGTCCTTTGAGATTGTTAAAGCTCAGTGTAGACACTAACACCTGGTCCCCTTCCTTGAAGTCAGGCTCCATATGTGACTTGTCCCACCTTTGCTTGTTATACTATTTGGCCTTAGCTATGCATTTGGCAGCAGTATCACAGGCTTTCTTCCACATATCATGGAAGTCTTTGGCTGTGGGGTGGATGGTCAGAAGATTTTTCTTCAAGTGATCCACAGGTAACAGGGGATTCCCCCCTTTCTCTACCAGTGCAGGTGTTTTTCCTGTGGTAGAGTGCTGGCTTGTATTATAAGCCAGTTGGACTGCTGGTAAGAGGGTGACCCAATCATGGGTGTATCCCTCATGGTCCTTGTATTCCATGCCATTGGCACAGAACCTCCTGAGGATGTCCTCCATTGTTTGGATCATCCTCTCAGCTAGGCCATCTGTTTTTGGATGGTAAGCTTTGGAAAAAGCAAGCTTGGTGCCAAGCATGTCATATGAATTGGTCCAAAATTCAGATGTGAATTTTGGGTCCCTGTCACTAATTATGATCTTAGGGACTCCACAGGTGGATATGATGTTATTCCAAAATAACAGAGCAGTGTCCATGGCTGTGTCCTCTTTATGGCATGGTAGACATCTCATGCTCTTGCTGAACCTATCAACTATGATTAAGCAGGCATTGTAGTTTTTTTTGCCTCCTAGGACAAGTCCTGTGACCCAGTACATGTTGATGGTTTCCCATGGGTGTTTGGGTTCTTCTATGTGTTGAAGCAACCCATATTTCTTCCCATGTTTTCTATTTGCCTTTTGGCATCTTTCACAAGTGTTGATGTATTCACTCAACTCTTGCTCCCACTTGGGCCACCAAGCTGTGCTTGCTACCCTCTCTTTAGTCCTGTCCTCACTCATGTGTCCCATATAGGGGCAGTCATGGCATTCCTGCAGGATTAAAGAGATGTGGTCTCTGTCTATCACTGTGAGTGCACTGGTGTGCTTTTCCCTGTGATAAATCAGGCCATCTATAAGGAAGAATTTATTGTCCTTATAGGCCCTCAACCAGGGTTCCTCCAGCTGGGCTTCCAGTTCTGGGCTCCTGTATTTTTGTTGAAGGAGTTGGAGTAGTATGCTACACTGTTTGTGTTTAGCATAAGCTTTCAGTACTGCATTGAAAAATTCATTGTGCAGTTCTGAGGAACTTATTCCCAGTATGGGGGTTTCTGTCCCTTCTGAATCAGTGTTTCCACTGTCAAGGGTACCACTCCCTGGTGCCCATTCAGAGAATCTGAAGTTCTTCTTCCTATTTATTTCCATAAAATGGATAGGAATTTTTGCAGCAACTTCAGGGTCATAAGCTGGATTGCTTTTGACATTGTCCAGTGGCCATCTGCTAAGGCCATCTGCATTGGTATGGCTTTTACCTTCCTTGTATATGATGGTCATGTTCCCTCTATACTCCTGGATGGCTATTTGCCATCTCAGCATGTGTCTATTAGTAGTCTTCATGCTTAGTAAAGACTTCAAGGCTGTGCAGTCTGTGTAGACTTCAAAGACTGCTCCCTCCAAATAATAATGGAGTTTTTCTAGAGCCCAGACTAGACATAGACATTCTGTCTGGGTGGCCCCATACCTGGCTTCTGAATCTTTCAGCTGCCTGGAGATGTAACATATTACACCTTCTCTTGGTTCACCATCCACAATTTGTCTTTGGTGAAGGGCTGCTCCCAAACCTTGGCTGCATGCTGCATCTATATATAACTTGAATGGTAGTTCAAAGTCAGGCAAGATGAGCACAGGTGCATTTGTGAGTTCATATTTGATCCTCTCATATGCATCCCTCCTTTCCTTGGTTATTTCAAAAACTACATCCTTTGAGCATAACTTGTATAAACTACTAGTTATGTGTGCAAAGTTCTTAATGTGGTTTCTATAGTAGCTAGCAAACCCAAGGAAAGATTGCATCTCTTTGATGTTCTTTGGTACTGGCTTTTGCAGTACTGCTGCTACTTTGTTCTGGTCAATTGCCAGACTAAGGCCTGAGACTTTGTGTCCTAGAGCTAGCAGCTCTTGTTGGCCAAAATTACACTTTTTAAGTGAAATTTTCAGATTGATGGGTGTACATTTACTTAGCACTCTGTCTATGTATTGTACATGGTCTTCCCATGTCTCTGAGTATATAATGATATCATCAATATATACTACCATCCAGCCTTACATTATTTCTTCTTGAAATATGGTGTCCATCATCCTTTGGAAGTGGGCTGGTGCATTCTTGATGCCAAATGGCATCCTGGTGTACTCATATATGCCCATATGGCATATTATTCTGAGCAATTTCATGGAGTTTGGTTTAACTCCATTTTGGTGGAAGACTTTCATACAATCCATCTTGGTTATGTATTTGGCTTTGGCCAGCTTATCCAAGGCATGAGGTATCCTTGGTATAGGGTACCTGTCTGCTTTTGTGTAGTTATTCAGGGCTCTGAAGTCTCCACACAATCTAGACTTGCCATCATGCCAGGTGATCAGGACAGGAGTGGTGATTTCCACTATTTCATTATGTCCAATCTTCCTGATGACATCCATGTCCAGGAGTTCATTGATGTGTTTTTCAATTTCTTTCCTGGTTTCCAGACTTGCTGGATAAGGAGGTCTCCTCAGCATGGGTGGATAAGGTCTTTCCACATCCAGATATAGTTCTATATCATGGCCTTTAATCTTGCCTAGTGGTTCTTCACCAATGGCAAATGCTGGTCTGTTCTTCCTCAGCATCTTCAGTAAACGTAGTTTTTGTTTACTGGTGAGGGTAGTACTAAACTGTCCCTCCTTGAATTCCTTCAAGAGTTCTTCTAGTGGATCCTGTGAAGATATGTGGTATATATCAAGTGAAAATTTCTTTTCCTTGTTGGTACCAATGGTAATGTGCCTGTTTTTACTGTTGTAAATATCTATGCCATACATCCTCTGGTAATCTGTTCCCAGTAAAAACCCTTGGATGTGGGCATCTTCAAGCACTACAAACTCTGGGTTGAGTCTGATGTTACCCTTCCTGTGGGGTATAATTATCTCTTTGATAATTGTCCCAATGGAAGTCATCTTCCCTGATGCACTTTTGAAGTTCTTTGCCTTAGTGGGCAAGAGCTGTTTTTCCCAGTTTGGGAAGTGGTTATCCAGATGATTTCTGGCCACTATAAAGCAATGTGCTCCACTGTCAATGATCAGTGGGTGCTGAGCATTGTCAATACATACAGTCATTTTTGTGGCTGTTCCATGTATATATGCCATTCCTTTGGTTGGTGTAACCAGGAATGTTTGTGCATCTTGTGTGTGTTTGCACAAGTTCTTGTTGGCAGTGTCCTGTGGCATGCCTGCTTCCAACTGTATGTCCTGGATTTCCAATGGGGTTTCCTCTTGGTATTCCACTAGAAATTCCTCTCTTGGGTCTTGATCCTCATCAGATGGTTCTCTGATGGCATCTCCCATAGAGTCTGATTCAGAATCCTCTGTTGGAGGTTCTTCTTCAGGGACTTTTTCTATAGCATAGACTTTTTTCTTTGCCTTTGGACAGTTGTTGGCATAGTGGTCTGTTGAACCACAATTGTGACAAGAATTCTTCTTCCTTGCCACTTCTGCCACTCTTTCTCTGGGTTTGTCTTTAAACTCCACCCTGAAAGGTTGTTTCTCCTTGAAACTACTGCTTCTATATGGGGTAAATTTCCCTATATTAGTCCTCTTCCTTATGTCTTGTAAGGTGTTGGCTATGTCATCTAGAGTGCAATTCTGGTTGCACCTGCATTTTACTGCATGCTCTAGCTCTCCTGGCAGTTGTGTCAGAAGTTTGTGATTCCTCATTTGGATGTTCATCTGAGGATCAATGGCTTTAAGTTTTTTAGACTGTCTAAGACACCACTCATATGGATCTTTGTCCACAGAGTATTTGTCATTCTCAAATGACATGGTCTTTTGCCATATCCAAGTTCCATTACTGTACTTTTGGATTATTTGACTCTTCCACCATGGCCAGTTTCTTCTGCCATGGATTTCTTTCATTTCTGTGTACCATACACTTGCATGACCTTTAAATGCAGTATTCAGTCTAGCAGTAATCCAGTAATCTGGCATGCTGGGTACATCAATGAAGAGTCCATCAATATAATCTATGAGTTCCATATGATCATATTCTCCTGATCCAGAGAATTTGGGCCAGTTTGAGGCCTCAGGAAGCTGTTTCAAGGCTTCCTTCTCTGAATAAGACATGCCATCTCCATCCTGGTATTGTGATTGAGATCTTGCCTTATTCAACAACATGGCATCTGGTTTGATGTCATCTGGTTGATATGGATTCTCCATAGCTTGGCCTTGTGGTTGGGGCTTCAAGATATGGTAGGCATTAAACAATTTGTTAATGTCTTGATCCAGACACTCCCTGTCCCTTGTGCTGTGGTGTTGTTCTTCAAAGACTTGATTCAGTCTTTTGTTGGATTCTTCAGAGGCTTTGCTCAGTTGAGCATATCCTTCTTGAAGATTCTTAACTATTTGTTCGAAGGAGGCTTTAGTTTGTCTCATCCTTTCTTGGCTAGCTTTAATTTCTGCAAATTGCTTTTCAGATTGTTCAGAATATTGGGACACTTGTAACCACAGTGTATCACTGTTGATGTTACTCTCAGATGTGACAATGTTATTTTCAGTCTGAGTGGGGTAATGTTTCTATTACTAGGACTACTGATTCTAGAGTGGTTTACAACTACTTCTGGTTCTTGTGTACTTCCTTTACCAAGTCTAACAGCTTCTGGATCATGGGGTCTGACTCTTTCCTCCTCTGGTTGAAGGAGGTTTTTTTCTTGCCCTTGTTTCCTTGTCTTCTCCTGGAAACTTCCTGGAATTGTGAAGAATGGTGACTCTTGGCCACTGATCTGCTGGTTTCTGAATGGTGTGAAGCCACTGGAGAGCTGATTTGGCCTGCTCCTTGTGAACCTGAAGGAATCTGAGTAGGCCCTGTCTGGGTCAACTGTTCTTCTATAGCTAGGATAGTGGCTTGATTCTCCCTTATCCTCTGTGCCCTTGCCTCCAGGAGTCTGTGCTGCCTGGTAGGATTCTAACGCTTGGTGATTACCATAAGGTCTTTGAAGTCTATCTCTTGAGACAGATCTTCTGGCAACTTGATCCCAGTTCTGCCCAGTGAGTTGCTAGGTTGAACCTCTTGTTTTCCATGCTCCATTGAAATAAATATTTGAGGAGTTGGTGGATCTGAAGAACTTGATCCATATCCTTCCAGTCCTCTGGTTTGAGGTTTCTGTTGAATTGGAGTGTGAATGGCAAGGTTGATATTATCTCCCTCATTGTTTTGCCATCCACCACTGTGTCCAGGGTGTCCTCTTTCAGGTCTTCTGGTTCTGGACAATCCTCCTCTATCCTCTGGCTGGTTCCTTTGGAAGCCAAGGTCTCTGAGGTATACAGGGGACATATCAGTGTCTGCAAACAGTCAACAACTTTATGTTCTTAGGGTATTTACCCTTGACTGTGTCACAGGGGCTCTTCGAAGTGAAGAGGGCCTGGCACTCAGTAAACTGGGACTCACTTATGGAGGGCTCAGGGATATGGTAAGAAAGGATACACTTAAGAGTGTTAAAGATAAATTACTAAAAGAATGAATATAAGAAGCAGCAACAAAAAGAATAAGAATAAAGAATAGAAGAGCCAACCACAAACAAGCCCAAGTCCACTGTTTCAACCTGTCAGAATGGAAAGAGAAGGGTTAATAAGGATATGGCCACCCAACTCATACTGTACAGGCGAAGAGAGAAAATGCAAAGACTAACTTAAAATCAAATAATTATAATACCCAAAATAAGGATAAGAATAATTATGAAATAATAAATAAACTAAATTAATTAACTGGGGAAAAGTCCCCAGGGGGGAGAAAGAGGGGCTGGTATATGTGAGAATCACCAGCCCTGATCCAGAGGAAGAATTTTCATGAGAATATTTGATGATTGAATTGAGTCTGGCCAATACAGGTCCTGTACGGCTGTACAGAACCTGTACAAGAGGTGTGGTGTATTTGAGTGATCATACAGTTCCATATTGGTGTATTGAAACTGTATTGGGTGAATCCAACCTGTACAGGTGTTTACAGGCTGTATTGATGTACCAAGCTGTATGCATGTTTCAGAATGAAGATTGCTGAAACTGAATGCTGATGCAGATACTGGATTTGCTGATTTGGGGTGTTTGAGTGGGTGTATGAATGAATACCCTTACCCCTGATGGATGGTTGTTACAGACTGTGCCTTGTACAAATTTATTGTCTACTGATTTGGGCAGTTTTCCTTTGGAAGTTGCAACTGGGTTAAGAATTGTAATCTTCCCTGTACAAGTGGTTAAGGTTAGTTTACCTTGTATTGATGCAGAGTTTCGTGGTTTTCTACTTCTCTGAGTGGCTATTGGTGTCCACTTCTTGGCTGTGATGAGACCTTCACTGTGCCTCTTTCCTTTGCCCTTGCTGCCCTCTGGTTCTGAGGGTGTCACTGGTGTGTTGGCCTGTGACTGGGTCTCCAGTGGGATGTAATTTTCTTCCACTGAAATCAAAGCAGGAAAAAGGAGGGCTTATGTCAGTTAAGACTTCTCAAAAAATGCTGGTTTTGCACGTCTGAGATTGGCCTCTGGGCTTGTATGTTACTACAATGTGCCCTGTATAATGACAGTGTGATTGAATCAACAATTCCACGTCAGAATTACAGCTTTTGGTACCCTGTCACAACTGATGGTTTTTCAGTCGGAGGTGTCCTTATTCAATCAAGAATACAGGACTTATTGATGGCTTATGTGTTTTTATATACAAAACACGCCAAAAATAGTTATTTTCAGTGGGTATTAGCCACGTGAATAATACTCTTATAATATGAGTATGTATAAACAAAAGGGTAAAAATATATAAAATATATATGTTAATGGAAAAATTACGCCTAAAAAAAGGATAAAACACTTGTTAATAAGTCATAAAAAGAGAAAAGACTTACTTGTAAGGTCCCAAAAAAGATTTAAAACACGGCCAGGCCCCCAAAATGTCAGGATGAGTCTATGTTGAAGTGGTAATAAAGCTATTTACAACTAAAACTATGACTGTGACATGTGGCAAATAGTTTAAAAAAGATTTTATAAGGGTTAAAGATTTATTTAATTTAAAATATAAGGGCTTTACTATAATGGATATAGTGGTGGTGAGCGCTATTGAAAGCCCTGGGTGCAGCTTTATCTGTTGGGTTACAATAATAAAAGACTCCAATAATTAAATTTATAACTATACCTGATTATTAACCAAGAGTAAAACTTTTTTTGACAGTTTACGACGTAGGTTATTCAAGAGCAGGATGATTAAAAGCTTTTGGCTGTGAAAAACCCTCCTTTTATCCTGAAATTGAGGTGGAAAGGCTGCCAGACCTTTCCACGTAGAGGAAGTGAAGATTTTTCACTCTCTATGACAGGCTTGTGGTTTGCAAACAGCCTGTATACTCTGTATTGGACTCAGATGTGGTTTTGAAACCACATCTTGGTGGTTTTCACCAATACAGGGTGAAAATTTTCATCTGGGGACCTCACAGCCTGATTCTGACGTGTATGACGCGTAGAATGCTGTACAGAAACTGTATGGGACCCCAGTATTGACTGACATATGAGGTATTGAAGTAAAAACATGCTTCTTCGTCTATGTGACACCTCATATTCATGGTTATGGGATATTATCCCATGGTAAGACTGTATATGACAGCAGGTGGGATTTTGACCTTAAAATGGTCATAACTCTGTCAGTCCTTGAGATATCAAGCTCAAAATTGGGCCATTGAATAGCTCTATATGAGCTCTACACAATGGTACCCAACTTGACATGGTTATCATTAAATATGACAAAGTTATCCCATGTACAAGTATTTTTGTACATTGGTGTGGTTTGGGCAAAAGCTGTATTAAGCTTGTTTGGCCAATAACTTCTGTTGTAGTTGAGCTATGAGGAAATGGATGGCACCATCATATAGCCCTGATTGTGCTCTTTCCAAAAAGACCCCACTTTAAGTATCTCACACTAAAACTGTAAAAGTTAGATGAGAGGTGAATGTTTTGTTCACCCTTATTTGGTCTGAATTTGACCATAACTCAAGTAATATTGGTGCTAGCTCAGTTTGGCTAGCACCATTAGATAGCCCTGGCTTAGAGCTTCATTTTTAATACCCATTTGATGGAGTTAAGCCTCTCCTTCTAGATTTTAGATGAGAGGTGAAATTTAAGGTTTATGCTCAGCAATAACTTTGAGCAGGAATAACTTAGTTATTTCTTGTCCTATGGTGATGAGACTTATATTTTCAGAAAGAGGTGAGTTTCCTCTTTCTTTTGATTCCTTTTGAGCTAATTTGGCTCAGCTCCATGTTTTGGTGGTATTTTGGCTATACCATTGGTTTATGGTATTTTGGCTGTCATGTTTGTGCTCTGGTTTTGAGTCACAGGCTGACACTTTGATTAAAAATCAAGTACTTTTCCTGTACTCAAAATTTGTATAAGGAAAAAATCAATCAAAAATAGTAAGAAATATCATTTTTAAGAGACAACACGCCAATTTTATTGCTTATAACTTTATTAGTATAAAACAATAATATTATGAAGATTTATGGTTTTACCAACAATAAAAATTTATCCCAAAAATACTCTACAAGAGATATGTAAGACTACAAAAGAAATTTCTTCAAAAGCAATTTTAATTGGAATTCATTGAGCAAAGAACTTCAAGCAATTAATTAAAGAACAAAGTCTTTAAAAAAATATTAAAGAGAAAACACCCCCAAAAGTGACCAGAGTGAATTTGGAAACAAAGTGACAAAGTTTACAGTGATGAAAGATGCTTTAATTCACTTTTGCGGTGGTTCCGGGGTAGAAATGATTATAAGAGTTACAAACAATGATTATAATGATTTTTTCACGTGGTTAAAAGGTTTAAAATGATTTAAGAAAGGTGGTTGGAATCTTTTATTGATTGGTTTAACAGTGTTTTAACTAATTATAAAAGGAATAGATTCTAGCATGAAGAGGAAAGTGGGGCAAAGAAGACATTCTTTTATAGCCATCAATTTTCTTACTCCAAAAGTAACGTTTACTCTTGTCAGTCGTGAGAAACAGTCTGTCAACAGAAAAGCCAATTATGGCATCATTAAACCCTGTTTTAAGCCATTTTTAGCCATTTTAGACCCTTAAATCAGCCATTCCTATAGCAATACCTGATTTAGCGGCTTCAAAACACGTCAGAATGGGTGTAAGAGGCCTAGAAACCAGTTAAAACTGCTTTTACTGACATTGCTTTAACTTAAGGGTAGTTTTACCCTCTTGGAAGCAGTTAAAACCACCCTGGTTGGTATCAAAATCTCATCATCAATTGAGTCACAGACCCTGTAACTCAATTCCAGGCCAAAGTTAATGAACTTTTGCGTGGATTTTGACATCCCACGCCAATCAGCAAGGATTTGGGGGGTCTGGCTCCCCCTTACAGCTAGAGTTCCTTTCCCCCCCAATTTTAATCTTTCCAATTTATTTTTTCCTTTAATTCCTCATCATTTATTATACTTGTAATTTACATATGTAATTAAATTGAATTGTACAGTACAATACAGTAATAATTGATACCTAATATGTAAATCAAAGCTCACTTATGTAATACACACGCACATTTTGACATTTCAATTGTATTCAATTGAAAATACTTCAATTCCTCATAACTTCTAAACTAAACACAACACCTCAATTTCAACACAAAAATTGATGGTTAACACCACATGTGATGCAAATTAAATTAAAGTTTTGAGGATTTTCAATTTTTGTATTGAAAATACTAAAAAATTAATTTAAGCTTATTTAGAGTTGAGTTACAGAAATTTCATCCAGAGGTGACCCCACTTTATTTTTTATGAGGAATCCAATGGTGTGATAATTTTCGTATGTTTATTTATTGGATAAAAATTTATAATATATTTTATATAAATTTTTAACAAAAATATTTCAATTTCACAATTTTTATTCAAAATTCATTTTTACTTAATTTTTACAAGTAAAAATATAATTTCATAAGCTTAAATTTTATTGTAATTTTATTTTTAAATTATAATTAAATTTTGATTTTTAAATATAAATTTGTATTTATATTTCATTTTTTATTTTTATAATATAAAAAAATATATTTTATTTATATTTGTATCTTAATTTATCTTTTGTGGTCTTTTGGGTATATGAAAATACCTCTAAGGCTCACATGGTTTCAGGACCAAATTATGTCATGTAAAATCAAGTCCCCAAATCCATCACCCATTTCAAAGGAAGTCTTTTCAGTCATTCAGTCTTGCAATCCCTGGTGGCTACCAGAAGACCATTCAAGGACCCCAACCACCTGGCCCTGCAGGAGTTTGGTTGTACTTTCTTTCAGGATTATTCCAAGGGTAATTTCAAGAGGTTATCAATCATTCAATAAGCTGTCAAGGCATAAAGTACTTCAGTATTTCTTGAACAGCTCAATTGGTCCATACAGGCACTATTCAAGCAATCTGTATGGCCTTGGCCCACACACAGTTCAATTCTCAAGATGGCCAGATCTGTATTGACCCAAGAAAGTCAATACAGCCAGGGATAAACCCTCCAGGATCAGTCTTTCAGCTTTTCACATATACTGTCCACTTTTTCTTCCCTGGGGGACTTTTTTCCCCAGTTAATTAATATATTTGATTTATTTGTTATCCTTATTTTCTTTTCATTTATTAAAGTAAATACTGATAATCTTAATTCAGGAATTTTCATTTTTTCTTCTTTGCCTGTCAGTAGATATTGGTGGTCATATTCTTTACCAATTCCATTGTTCTTTCTGACAGGTTTAAAAATTGAATTAAGGATTCATTTGGTTGGCTCTTTGGCTTTTTGCTTGTTTATCATCTTGGCCAGTGGCTTCCTATTCTTTGATCTTTGGCGCACTTTTCTTTACTTTTATTCTTGCTTAAAGAAATGTATTCCTTTTTATTTCTTTATTCTTTTGGAGCCCTGCAAATGATTTCTTGATTTCTGAGTGCCAGGCCACTCTTGCTTCCATAAGAGCCCCTGTGTCATTATCTTAATTAACTCATAATTTCTTTTCATTATTTTCATTCTTTCTTTCTAATTGCATTCAATCATTTCATTGAAATTATGACTCTTTAATGCTTATGAATATTATGATTTATTGTCACTTCTCGATTTTCTCTCATTCATTCTTCAGTATTGAAAATTGAAAGCTGACCCGTTTTTTTTGTTTTTTCTCTTTGAAGTCTTATCTCAAATCATCAAATTTAATTTCATTGATAATTTAGGTGTAACCTTAAATTTCATTTGATTTTCAAATTGCTCATCAAACTATTCAGACACATTCTGCATATCAAGATTCATATTGATTCATTCTTCAAGAAATTGTGATTTCAAAGAAGAACTCACTTGATTTGATTTGATTTATTGATGTGACATAATTGATACTGAATTCAATAAAAATGATAGACCTGAATATAACATTTGATTTTTCTAATTTTTCACATCAAGACTTTTTGAAATGAAACTGATTTTGCCTTAAGAATTTATTTGATTGATTGATTGATTTTTCAAGATTTTGATTTTTATTGATTTGACATATTGATTTATTGACTTGAATAATTCATTTTGACATTTCATTAATTTATTTAACTCAAGAGTTCATTTTGATTGATTTAACTTTTGTCAAGACATTGATTCTCATTTTCATTTTGACTTCAAGCTTCCAATTGATTTTCCTCAAGCTTTCCATATTCAAAATTTAATTGTTTATGCATTCATTTTAGTTTTCATTCTTGAAATCCTGCCCATTCAACATTCACCTCCTGCAAGACAGACCAGATCTCAGGCCAGAGCTCAAGCTGTTCTTACTCCAACTCCAAGAGCTCCTCTTGATGGCACTCCAGAAGTTCCTCAAGTGAGGGCCCAATTAGAAAGAGGACCCCATATGGAAGTAGCAGCACCATCCAGGAAGGAAGGAAGATGGCCCAGAAGATCAAGTTATTTTTCAGGAGTAGTTGGTGAATTTCCAGAACTTTTAAGAACCACTTTGAAAGGTCCTGGTGAAGATGGTGAAGAGGAGGAGGAGATTTCTGTGGAAGAGGAAGCGTTTGATGGTGCTGAAGGTGCTCCTGCTCCTGTGAGGGCATCCCAAGGTACTGGAGGGCCAACTCTAGCCCAGTCTAATCAGCCAGTCTCTCATCATTCTGAACTATCCCTATTGGCTATCATTCAGAAAATGACTCAGATTATGGCCAATATTCAAGCAGTTTGATCTTCTGAATCATCAAGATCACCAGCCTTCAAGACTCCATCTATGAAGACACCAGAATGCTTCTATGGGGCTCAGAGCTTCAGAGTTAGAGGCTTTATTCAGGCTTGGCAATTAATTTTTCATAATGATCTGGCAAATCTTTCTCAAGAAAGAGAGAACGTCCTTTATACCACCTCATTTCTCATTTGCAGGGCTTTAAAATGGATTGAGCCTTATCTTTCCAATCTCACCAATCAAGATCCAAATCATCTTCTAAATTCTTGGCAACTATTAAAATACGAACTCTTCACCTTATTTGGAGACCCAAATGAAGTTAGAAAAGCTGAAGAAGATTTGGATTCCTTGAGAATGAAAGAAGGTGGGCATTTATCATTATACATTTCTGATTTCAGAAGTTTGGTCTCACAAATCGGGGATTGGGGTGGAAGAGCTCTCATCCATCATTTCAGGAAGGGATTCCCATCCAGGAGTTTGGATCAGTTGGTCTCCCATCCTTCAAGAATTTACTCTCTTCAAGACTTACTGGATATCAACCTGGAGCTTGATACCAGGTACCATGAGAGGCAAAAAGAAAAGAGTCATCATCATCAGAAAGAGCCTGAAACCTCAAAGTCAAATTTTTCTCAGCCTAAAAATTCTCCAAGCTCAAGTCAAAAGCAAAAGAAGAATTTTCAGAAGAGGGACAAGCCCCATTCCTCTTTATTGAATAAATACTTCAAGTTGATGAATTCTAAAAAAGAGAGAAGAATCAAGGAGGGCTTATGTACCTATTGTGGTGGGAAGCATAGTCTTGAGTCCTGTTTCAAAATATCTCAAAACAAGCTTACCCAATCATAAGGCCAATTTCCCAGCCAGGGAAAAGCGTGTCTGAAGATCATGTTGTTCTCACTAATCTTCACTGTTTTCAATCCAGAGCACAATTGTTCATTCTGAATACTGGTGTCAAGAATTCTCTTAAATTCTTTGTTTTTTCTTCTCTTTCGGATTTTTTTTACAGTATTCCCATTGATTCTGGTCCTACCAGCTCATTTATTGCAAAGCAGTTTGGTCACAAGTATTCTTTGACTACGTCAGAACTCCCAGAGAGGTTTCCTCTTATCATTTTGGACTCCTCTGAGTCCCCTTCCTTATTTGTGACTCACCATACCAAGTATATGGTTGAGCTTCCTTCATTCCCAAGCTTTGAATGTGACTTTTTAGTCATTGATACTCCCAAGGGAGAAGACCTCATATTGGGCTTTGACTTCCTTAATCATTCTAATCCATCTATTGATTGGAGGCAAGGGCTGGTCACCTTTAATGATGATCATAAGGGCTATTATGATCCTTCAAAATCTTTCAGTAATGACTTTCCTTCTGCCAAATCATGTGCAACTCTGGTTGGTGATTGTAGAACAACATCATTCCCATCTTCTGTCCATATTCCATCCCTTATTTTCCATCAGTCATTACTATCATCTAGAGATAAAGTCTTCAAAGAGATTCAAGATGTTGGAGAAAAATAATTCTATATCTTCACTTCATCTCTTCTTTGGGAATATAGACCTTCCTCCTTCATCTTATCATGACTCCCTGGAGGAGTTATGGGATGAAGAGGAAGAGCCAGAAGAAGTAGAAAGAATGAGGAGCTTGTTCCTTCTGTTTATCAACAGTACCTGGATGTATTCTCCAAGGTGAAAGCATAAAAACCTCCTCCTCACCATGCCTTTGATCATCATATTGATCTGGAGGGGTCTCTACCTTGAGCTGGAGTGATCTAATCTTTATCAAACCAAGAGGCAGATAAACTCAGGGCCTACATTTCAGAGAATGTAGAGAAAGGTTTCATCCAGCCAAACTCCTTTTCCACAGGAGCACCTGTTCCTTTTGTCAAAAAGAAGGATGGTGGCCTGCGTTTGTGTGTTGATTACCACAAACTCAATGCTTTTACTAGGAAGAACAAGTATCCTGTTCCTCCTATGAATCAGCTTCTCACTTTTTTCAATGGTTCTTCTATCTTCTCCAATATTGATTTGCATGGTGCATATAACCTTCTCAGAATCAAGGTGGGTGATGAACACTTGACAGCTTTTAGAACTATATATGGCAGTTATGAGTATTTGGTTATGCAATTTGGACTCACCAATGCTCCTGCCTCTTTTCAAAATCTTGTCAATGATATCTTTTATGATCTTCTTGATATCTATGTTGTGGTTTATTTGGATGACATTATGGTCTTTTCCAAGTCTGAGGAAGAACATGGCACTTATAGGTCCACTGTTCTTTCCAGACTCAGAGCCAATAACCTTTTTGCTAAGGCTTCCAAGTGCCTATTTCATGTTTCTAGTGTAGAGTATTTAGGTTATATTGTTTCTTCTGAAGGGCTCAAGATGCACCAAGCAAAAGTCCAGAAAAATCTGCATTGCCCACCTCCAAGAAACTTCAAGGCTCTTCAATCATTCCTTGGCATTTCCAATTTCTACCACTGTTTCATCAAGAATTATTCAAAGAAGATTAGTTCACTCACCACTTTCCTCAAGAAAGATTCATGTTTTCCCCTCAATGAGGAAGCACTTAGTCAGTTTCATTCACTCAAAGAGGCCTTTACCACAACTCCAATCATTCTCTTCCCACCATTGAGGAGACCAATGCATCTGATTATGCCTTGGGTGCTGTAATGAGTCAAGGTTTTGACTCAGGAAAACATCCCATTGTATTTGATAGCCACAAGCATATTTCAGAAGAGCTCAACTATGAGATTCATGAAAAGGAACTCTTTGGCATAGTCTGGGCTCTCAAGAACTGGAGGGCTTTTCATCTTTCACTCTCTTTCCCTTTTGAAGTTCTCACTGATCACTCTTCCTTGCAATACTTTGTGTCATCAAAAGTTCTTACATGCTGTCAAGCCTGCTGGGCTGAATTGTTTTATGAATTTCACTTATCTATCACTTACAGCCCTGGCCACCTAGCTACTCTTCTGGATGCCATATCAGGTTGGGCCACTGCTTATCCAGAGAGGGGGGAGGATTTCATAAGCAAGAATCCAATCAATTTTCAGCAACTCATTAAACAAGATGAAGTTCAACCCTCAAGTTTTTTGCATTCAAGGTGGAATTTATTTTCAAATCTGATTGAATCAATTCAGAAGGAATTATGGCAATATTCTCAGTACAGAAGTATCCTTCAAGAATTGGGTAAAGGTATAACTGTTCAAGATTATTCTCTTGATTCTTCTTCCCAACTTTCTCTATTCAAAGATTGTGTGGTGGTCCCAAATGACCCCACGATTCAACTCAGAATTCTTCAAAAGTGTCATGATTCTCCTATAGCTGGATGCTCAGGACAAGAGAAGACTCTCAAACTTGTCAAGCAGAAATTACACTGGTCTAGAATGACTCAATTTATCAAGGATTATGTATCATACTTTCAACAGTGATGAAGAAACAAAAATATTCATCACAGGAAGTTTGGACTCCTTAAACCTCTTCCAAATCCAAATGGTCCTTGGATTTGTCTTTGAATGGATATCACCACTCAATTGCCACTTTCCAATTCCTTTGTCTCAATTCTTGTCATAGTGGACAGATTCTCCAAAATGGCAGTCTTTATTCCAACAATGTCTTCAATAACTTCATTGGATTTGGCCTATTTATTCATCAAGAATATCTTTTCAAAGCATGGCCTTCCTTCAAGCTTTGTTAGTGATAGAGGTTCACTTTGTTTTTCTTCCTTTTTGACCAATCTGTGTTAGTAGCTCAAGATTTCAAGAGATCTGTCAACTGCTTACCATCAAGAAACTGATGGACAGACAGAGAGGGTAAACCAGATACTAAAACAGTACCTTTGGATTTATGTCAGTTATCATCAAGATGAGTGGAACACCTGGCTCCCTCTGGCTGAATTTTCCTACATTAATTTTGATCACTATTCAACAACACAATCACCCTTTTTTACTGTTTATGGAAGGGATCCACAATTTGACTCATTTAACATCACTCAAGATACTCCTGCTGGAAGGTTATCAAAAAAATACAATCAGTACAGCAAGATTTCAAGAGAGAACTTGAAGTTGCCATAAACAGGTTCAAGAGGTATGCAGATAAAAGTAGAGCAATTCCACCTGTTTTCAATCCTGGTTACATGTTATGGCTTTCTTCCAAGAACATCAAATCAACTAGACCCACCAAAAATATTTCTGAAATATGGTTGGATCCTTTCCCAATCTTGAAGAAAGTCCGCACTCATTCCTACCAACTCAAGCTCCCATCTCAATGGAAGTCCATCCACCCAGTATTCCATATTTCCTTCTTTGAACCAGTCAAGACATCAACAATCCCAAATTGGCATCAAGATCCTCCTCCTCCAATCATCATTGAAGAAGAAGAGGAATGGGAAGTCTCCCAAACTCTGGATTCCAAGATAAAGAGAGGAAAATTAGATTACTTGGTGGAATGGAAAGGTTTCAGTCAAGGCCCAGAAAGATCCACTTGGGAACCAGCTGAAAACCTCAATAATTGCCCTGAACTTATCAAGGAATTCCATTCTTTATATCCTGAAAAGCCAGGACCCAATTCTTCAAGAGCTTGATCATTTATGGTGCTTGGTGAGGAGAGGAATTACCAAAAGTAAGTCCCACTCTTGGTATGCACCTTTAGAGGTATTCTACTCTTTTTGTTGTCAGCATCACCTGGGCCACTCCGTGAGCACTCTGCAATTTTTGGACCTGGATCTTTGGCCTGGCTTTCAACATCAATTCCAAAATATATGCCCATTTTCACTTGGGCAAATGGACCATTCATCATTCTTTTCACTTTCCAAGTTTCTTCTTTTGAGATTCATTCCTTCAGAAAATTTTCAATTTTATGGCACTGGTGGGAGTGGTCACTACCAAAAGTAAGTTCCTCTCCTGGTGTGCACTTCCCTGAGGGGTCTACAATCTTTCAAAACATCACCTTGGCCACTCTGTGAGCACCTTGCATAAAATATTAATTCCCAGGTCCTTGGCCAATTAAAATAAGCTGTCCACTTCCATGATCAAGATTGGAATTCCCCTCATGATTTCATTTCTCTTTATTCCTGTTTCTTCTTTTCAATTTATGTTTCTTTATATTTCTCTCTTTATATTCATTCAAACTTTTCCTTCTTATAATATTAATGGAAACATCTTTACATCAATTCAACTCTTCAAAAATTCAAAAGCCAAATGTCATAATAAGACCAAATAATCCTCATGTCATATGCCACACTCATACCAGTCATAAATGTTTCTTTCAAGATTCAATACCTCTGGAATCCCTACGTCAAATCCTTCTCAACAGCCTCAACAGGCTTTTTCCTTGGTTCAGTGCTCAGGAGCTCATCATTCAAGGTGGGGGGTACTTTCACAACCACATGGAATCACCCCCCCCCAATGGGTGTTTGTGGCAAATATGGCCTGACCCCATTTTATCGCCAATTGGTCACATAATTAGTTTTATAGCCAATTGGACCATTTTTGGTGTTTATGGCCATATGCTGCATCCATCAGCCTTTTTGGCCAATTCCCCACCTCACCAACCCCCAGGCCAGTACCCTTTTTCTGGGCCTGGGAGGTCCATCTAGACTTCCAGGGTCTTCTGGCCCCTGTAGCCACCACCAAGGCCCTTGGTCTCACCCCTTTCAATATGGTATTTTAGGCCTAAATGGCCTTTTTGGGCCATTTAGGCCCTCTACGGCCCACAGTCTGTAGGCCGGGTACCACTGGCCATGGTCAGTGGGACCCTTAAGGCCCCTTTTGGCCTAAATCCAAGGGGGCCAGCCACCAACGCTAAAGACCAGGTGGGTCCCAAACCACAAGTAGACCCACCTGAGCAATTTTTTTCCAAAAGGACCCCACGACCCAAATTGGCCATTTTCAACCCCTGGCCTCTGGCAACCACCAGAGGACGCCAGATCAAGCTCAGAAAGCCTTTCCCCCATTCAGGGGAAAGACTCTCCTTCACCAATGTACTTTGTACCAAGGATTCAAGAATGGTGCATATATTGTATAATATGCCATTATGCACCAATTTTGCTCAAAAACTCAATGGTGATGGTTTTGGGACCAACATTGGAGGGTTCCCAAGATTGGTAGATGAAGTGAAAGAACCCTCTGTTGATGATGCAGCTATAAAAGTTTCTGGTCCTGCAAATGCCTGGCAAATTTTGAGTTATTGGGTCAAGTAATACATTTCGTATTGTAGGGGATGTGGATCATGATAACATCTTATCCCATCATCACCAAGCAAAGACCTTGGTTACCTCTTTGGTGAAAACTCCACAAGATTTTGACCAAGCTATAAATTCTCTCAACAAGGATTCTTGGTTGAAGTCAATTGATAAGGAAATTTCTTCAATGAATTTCATGATTATCTGGGATATGATTGACTTAAAACCTGACTACAGGCCTGTTGGAACCACCTGGGTATTTCAAATTAAAAAGTACCATCTCAAAAATGTAGTAGAATACAAAGCTCATTTGTGTGCTCAGAGACTTACCCAAACTCCAAAGTGTATTTCAATAATACCTATGCTCCAACAAGTCACCTGAATTCCCTTCAGTTCTTTATTTAACATGCCACCTCAAAGGTACCCCAGTTTCATCAGATTTATGTAAAGAATGCCTTCTTGAATGCTCCACTGGCCAAGGTAGTTTATCTGTCAACTCATCAAGGTCTCAAAAGTGATATGCAAAAGTCTTGTCTTTTCCTGAAGAAGGCTATTTACAGTATGAAGAGAGCGCCACTTTCCTGGTATAAGCATCTTAAGGAGTGGCTCCTGAAAAAGGGGTCATTTTGGGTGTCCTTGACCCTTGTGTCTTCTTTTTCTCCAAAGGTACTATTCCTTGGCTTTACATCCATGTCAAGGACATTGCCATATTTGGGGAAGATTTCCTGAATATCAAGAATGAAATAGCTCAAGAATTTTAAATCAAGGACATAGGCTGTGCTGACTTAATGTTAGGGATAAAGGTTACTCATGGGAGTAAATCCATCTCACTTGATCAGAGCCACTTTACCAACTCCCTACTAGAGATTTATGGTCCTGATAAGTGTAAATAAGTGGTGACACCTGTCAAACCCAACATCCGTCTTCAACCTGAAAGTATAGAAGAGGTGGAAAAGCTTTGTTCTCTTGGGGTCAAATACCAATGTGCAATTAGGAGAATTAGTTATCTTGGTATTGCTAAGAGGCCTGATGTTTAACAAGCCGTCAGCTTGCTAGCTCAATTCATTGAAAATCCCAGCATCAGCCATTGGACTGGCTTTCTTCATGTCCTAAGGTACTTGAAAGGGACTCAGGAGCTTGGATTGGTGTATTATTAGGGAGATCAATGTGGGCTAGTAGGATATAGAAATGCTGACTGGGCTAATTTCTGAAGCACAAAGAGATCAGTAACTGGCTATCTTGCTCAGTTCTGTGGTAACCTCATTCTCTAGAAAACGCACAAAAAGCCTCCTTTTTCTATCTCAACCCCTGAGGCAGAGTAAAAGGCCTTGTGTGATTTGGTTTCAGAGCTTCTTTGGCTTTGAAAGTGGTGTCGTGAATGTAACCTAATCAATTTCAACTCAGCCATACCAATCCCTGAAGACAATCTTGCATAAACACTGAAAATGGGGATTGCAATTTAATTAATCAAAGGATGAAGCATGTTGACATACAGCTTAAATTCATCAAGGAAGCTGTCAGAACTGTGATTTTAAAACTGATTTACACACCAACCACTTCCATGCTAGCTGCCTTCCTCACTAAGCTGGTCAGTAGGGCAGTTCTCTATTCATCTCTTCTTGACCTACGAGCTGTTAGACTATGAGTGAGCGGGGATGTTAAAGATTGCAATCAAGACCAAAATGATCAGCAATGAGCCACTCCTATTCCAATAGATTCAAAACTGCCACTATTGGAAGACCAACCAAGAAAAGATCAACATGCGCAGATCATTACACATAATGGAACATCCTCCAACATATAAACCAGAAACTATCATCCTGAATCAAGATTGTCATTCCTCACTGGAACCTTCCACCAGCTCCTTTTCTTTTTTTCTTGTGTTCCCTTATCCTTTTCTCTTTTTCTCTCATTTTCTTATCCTTCATTGTCTCTCCTTGTCTTATCTCTTTTTCTTTCTACTTTCTCTATTTTATAAGGCTTGACCTGCTTGATTCAGTTATTATTATTTCTGAATACTAATAATGTAGGATTTCCAAAAGCTAACTGATCCATTGTTCTTCAAAAATATTATCATTAATTGTACCTTACTGTCAGGATGAAGCTATGATAAAGTGGTAAATAGGCTAGTTACAACTTTAACTATGTTTGTGACATGGTTAGAAAGATTAAAGTAAAGGTTTTTTTAAGATAATAAGGGTTATAATTAAATAAAAAGGGCTTTACTATTGAGAAATGGTGGTGGTGAGCACTGCTGAAATCCCTGGTTGCAGTCTTACCAGTTGGATTACTATAATAAGAATTACAATAATAAAATTGATAGTATAACCTGATTATTTTCCAAGAGTGAAACTGTTTTTGACAGTTTACTACGTAGGTATTCAAGAAAAGGATGATGAAAGCTTTTCTGGCTGTGAAAAGCCTCCTTTTTATCCTGAAATGGGGTGAAAAGGTGGCTAGACCTTTCCACGTAGAGGAAGTGAAGATTTTTCACTCTCTAGGACAGGCTTGTGGTTTACAACAGGCTTGTATAGCCTTTATTGGGCTCAGATGGGGCAAATATTTTCATCTGGGGACCACACAGCCTGATTCTGATGTGTATGACACATAGAATGCTGTAAAGAACCTGTATGGGACCCAAGTATTGAATGAACTATGAGCTATTGAAGTAAGAACAAGTATCTTGGTCTGTTTGACCCCTCATAATCATGGTTATGGGATATTATCCCATGGTAAGGCTGTATGGGTCAAAGTGTGGGATTTTGACCTTAAAACAGCTATACCTTTGTCAATTCTTGAGATATCAACCTCAAAATTGAATCAGCTTGAAGCCCTGTATGGTTCTTACAAAATGGTACCTTATTTGCTATGGTTATCATTAAATATGACAAAGTTATCCCATGTACAAGATTTTTGTACATATGTGTGTTTTAGGCAAAAATCTGTATTGGGCTTGTTTGCCTCATTCCTTTTGTTCTAGGTGAGATATGGGAAAATAATTGCACCATCAGATAGCCCTGATTGAGCTCTTTCCAAAAAGACCCCACTTTAGGTATCTCACACTAAAACTGTAGAAGTTAGTTGAGAGGTGACTATTTTATTCACCCTTATTTGGCCTGAATTTAGCCATAACTTCTGCAATACTGATGCTAGCTCAATTTGACTGGTACCATTGGATATCCCTGACTTAGAGCTTCATTTCTAATACAAATTTGATGAGTTTAAGTCTCTTAATCTTTATTTCAGATGAGAGGTGAAAGTTAACATTTATGCTCAGCAACAACTTTGAGCAGAATAACTTTGTTATTTTTTGTCCTATGGTGATTGGACTTGTATATTTGGAAATAGGTGAGTTTTCTCTTTCTTTTGATACCTTTGAGGTTATTTGGCTCAGCTCCATGTTTTGGTGGCATCTTAGCTATACCATTGATTTAATGTATTTGGCTGTCATGCTTGTGCTCTTGTTTTTAGTCACAGGATGACATACCCTCCCTCTAAAGAAGGCTCCCATTGATGAAACTGTTAAGCCCTCCTGGAGGCTCTGAATCTCCTTAAATGAAGTTTCTCATCTGGTATGGTATCTTCTGCCAACCATTTGCCTGTATCAGCTGTTTGATTCTTGAATCTGACTAATTATTGTCTCTGATCCTTACTATTAAGTCTGATCTTCCTGCCCTTGATGATTTTCTTCACAGGTCCAGGGGAGTCCTCCACTTCCACTATTTCTGGTGGTGTGGGGTTCTTCCTCCTGGAGGGGAATTTACCCTCCTCTGTCTGGAAGTATGGCTTGACTAAACTCACTGGAGAGACTGGTTGTTTCCTGGAAAATTCCTTTGTGATTTTGACTTTCACTTCATTTTTCCCTATCAAGTTGATGATAGTGAAAGGCCCTACAAATGAGTCTCTCATTTTCTTGGGTCCTTTGAGATTATTCAAGTTAAGTGTAGACACTAACACTTGGTCCCCTTCCTTAAAGTTAGGTCCCATGTGTGATTTTTCCCACCTCTGCTTGTTATATTCTTTTTCCTCAGCTATGCATTTGGCAGCTGTGTCATAACCTCTCTACCACATTTCATGGAAATCTTTGGCTGTGGGTTGGATGGTCAGAAGATTTTTCTTCAGGTGATCCACAGGCAATAGGGGATTGCACCATTTCTCTACCAGTGCAGGTGTCTTTCCTGTGGTAAAGTGCTGACTTGTGCTATAAGTCAGTTGGCCTGCTGGTAGAAGAGTAACTCAGTCATGGGTGTAAGCCTCATGGTCCTTGTATTCCATGCCATAGGCACAGACTCTTCTAAGGATTTCCTCCATTGTTTGGATAATCCTTTCAGCTAATCCATCTGTTTGTGGATGGTAAGCTGTGGAGAAAGCAAGTTTAGTACCCAGAATGTCATTGAGGTTGGTCCAAAATTCAGATGTGAACTTTGGGTCCCTATCACTGATGATGATCTTAGGGACTCCACAGCTAGATATGATGTTATTCCAGAATAACAGAGCAGTATCAATGGCTGTTTCCACCTTGTGAAATGGTAGGCACCTTATACTCTTGCTGAACCTATCAGCTATGATGAAGCAGTCATTGAAGCTTTCTTTGCCTCCTGGGACAATTCCTTTGACCCAATCCATGTTTATGGTTTCCCATGGGTGTTTGGGTTCTTCTATGGGTTGAAGTAACCCATACTTCTTTCCATTTTTTCAATTTGCCTTTTGCAATCTTTTACAAGTGCTTATGTATTCACTCAACTCTTGTTCCCATCTGGGCCACCAAGCAGTGTTTGCTACCCTCTCTGTGGTCCTGTCTTCCCTCATGTGTCCCATATAGGGGCAATCATGGCATTCCTGTAGGATCAAACATATATGGTATCTGTCTATTATTGTGAGTGCACTAGTGTGCTTCTCTATATGGTAGAGCAGGCCATCTATAAGGAAAAATTAATTGTCCTTTTAGTTCCTCAACCAGGGTTCCTCTAACTGGGATTCCAGTTCTGGGCTCCTGTATTTTTATTGAAGGAGCTGTAAAAATATGCCACACTGTTTGTTTTTGGAATATGTCTTCATCACTGCATTGAAGAATTCAGTTTTCAGCTCTGAGGAACTTATTCCCAGTATGGGAGTTTCTGTTCCTTCTGAGTTAGTGTTTCCACTGTCTGGGGTACCACTTTCAGGTGCCCACTAAGAAAATCTGAAGTTTTTCTTCCTGTCTATTTCCATAAAATGGATAGGAATTTCAGCTGCTACTTCAGGGTAATAAGCTGGGTTACTTTTGAAATTATTCAGTGGCCATCTGCAATGTTATGACCTTTACCTTCTTTGTATATGATGTTCATATTCCCTCTATACTCCTGGATGGCATTTGCCACCTCAGCATGTGTCTATTGGTAGTCTTCATCTCCAGTAAAGACTTCAAGGCTGTGCAGTCTGTGTAGACTTCAAAGACTGCACCCTCCAAATAATAATGGAGTTTCTCCAGAGCCCAGACTAAGCATGGGAATTCAGTCTGTGTGGCCCCATACCTGGCTTCTGAATCTTTTAGCTTCCTAGAGATGTAACATAGTACTCCCTCTCTTGGTTCACCATACACAATTTGTCTTTGGTGAAGGGCTTCTCCTAATCCTTGGCTACATGCTGCATCTATGTATAACTTGAATGGTAGTTCAAAGTCAGGCAATATTAGCACAGGTGAATTTGTGAGCTCATATTTGATCCTCTCATATACATCCTTTCTCTTCTTGACAATTTCAAAAACTACATCTTTTGAACATAACTTGTATAAGCTACTAGTTATGTGGGCAAACCTTTTGATGTGGCTTCTATACTAGCTAGCAAACCCAAGGAAAGATTGCATCTATTTGAGGTTTCTTGGTATTGGCTTTTTCAGTACTGCTGCTACTTTGTTCTCGTCAATTGCCATACTAAGACCTTAGACTTTATGTCCTAGAGGTAGTAGCTCTTTTTGGAAAAAATTGTACTTTTTCAGTGAAATTTTCAGATTTATGGGTGTGCATTTACTTAGCACTCTGTCTATGTATTGCACATGGTCTTCCCATGTCTCTGAGTGTATAATGATGTCATCAATATATACTACCATCCAGACTTCCAATAGTTCTTCTTTAAAGATGGTGTCCATCATCCTTTGAAAATGGGCTGGTGCATTCTGGATGCCAAATGGCATCCTGGTGTACTCATATATGCCCATATGACATATGATTCTGAGTAATTTCATGGAGTTTGGTTTAACTCCATTCTGGTGGAAGCCTTTCAAACAATCTATTTTGGTTATGTATCTGGCTTTTGCCAGTTTTTCTAAGGCATGAGGTATCCTGGGTATAGGGCACCTGTCATCTTTTGTGGAGTTATTCAGAGCTCTGAAATCTCCACACATCATAGACTCACCATAATGCCAGGTTATCAAGACAGGAGTGGTAATTTCCACTATCACATTATGTCCAATATTCCTGATGACATCAATATCCAGCAGTTCATTGATACTTTTTTCAATTTCCATCCTGGTTTCCAGACTTGCTGGGTAATGAGGTCTCCTGAGCATGGGTGGATAAGGTCTTTCCACATCCAAATATAGTTCTATATCATGGTCTCTAATATTGCCTAATGGTTATTCACCAATGGAAAATGCTGGTCTATTCTTTCTCAGCATCTTCAGTAAACTTAGTTTTTGTTTACTGGTGAGGGTGGTACTAAACTGTCCCTCTTAATTCATTCAGTAGTTCCCCCAGAGGGTCTTGGGCAGATATTTGTTATATGTCAAGTGAAAATTTCTTCTCCTTATTGGTACCAATGGTAATGTGCCTGTTTTTACAACTGTAAATATTTATGCCATACATCCTCTGGTAATCTGTTCCCAGTAAAAGCCCTTTGATTTGAGCATCATCAAGCACAACAAACTCTGGGTTGAGTCTGCTGTTACCTTTCCTATGTGGTATAATTATCTCTTTGATAATTGTCCCAATGGAAGTCATATTCCCTGATGCACTTTTGAAGTTCTTTGCCTTGGTGGGCAAGAGCTGGTTTTCCCAGTTTGAGGAGTGGTTGTCCAGGTAATTTCTGGCCACTATGTAGCAGTGTGCCCCACTATCAATGATCAATGGGTGTTGCGCGTTGTCTATGCAAACAGTCATCTTTGTTACTGTCCCATGTATTTATGCCATTCCTTTAGTTGGTGTAACTAGGAATTTTTGTGCATCTTCTGTGTGTTTACACAAGTTTTTATTTGCAGTGTCTTGTGGCATGCCTGCTTCTAACTTTATGTCCTGAATTTCTAGTGATGTTTCCTCTTGGTACTCCACTAGAGATTCTTCTCTTAGGTCTTGGTCTTCATCAGATTTTTCTCTGATGGAATCACCCACAGAGTCTGATTCAGAATCCCCTATGGGGGATTCCTCCTCTGGGACTTTCTCAATTGCATAGACTTTCTTCTTTGCCTTTGGATAGTTGTGGGCATAGTGGTCTGTTGAACCACAGTTGTGACAAGAATTCTTTTTCTTTGCCACCTCTGCCACTCTTTCCCTGGGTTTGCCTTTAAACTCCACCCTGAAAGGTTGTTTCTCCTTGAAACCACTCCTTTTTATGGGGTGTATTTCACTATATTAGTTCTTTTCCTTACATCTTGTAGGGTATTTGCAATTTCATCTAGAGTGGAATGGTGGTTTCATCTGCATTTCACTGCATGCTCTAGTTCTCCTGGCATTTGTGTCAGGAGTTTGTGATTCCTCATCTGAATGTTAATTTGAGGATCAATGGCTTTAAGTCTTTTAGACTGTCTGAGACACAACTTATATAGATCTTTGTCCTCAGAGTATTTGTCATTTTCAAATGACATGGTCTTCTGCCATATCCAAGTACCATTTCTGTATGCTTGGATGATTTGACTCTTCCACCATGGACAGCTTCTTCTTCCATGGATTTATTTCATTTCTGTGTACCATATACTAGCATTTCCTTTAAATTCTGTATTAAATCTAGCAGTAATCCAATAGTCTGGTATGCTTGGTACATCAATTGGGAGTCCATCAATATAATCTATGAGTTCCATATCATCATATTCTCTAGTTACAGAGAATTTGGGCCAGCTGGAGGCCTCAGGAAGCTGTTTCAATGCTTCTTTCTCTGAATAAGATATATTATCTCCATCCTGGTATTGTGATGGAGATCTTGTCTTATTCATCAACGTGGAATCTCATTTGATGTAATCTTGATGATATGGATTATCCATAACATGGGCTTGTGGTTGGGGCTTCATGTTATGGTAGACATTAAACAGTTTGTTTATGTCTTTATCCAGACAATTCCTGTCCCTCTTGCTGTGGTGGTGTTCTTCAAAGACTGAATTCAGTCTTTTTTTGGTCTCTTCAGAGTCTTTTCCAACTGAGCATTTCCCTCTTGAAGAGTTTTGACAATTTTGCCCATGGAAGCTGTTAATATTTTCATCCTCTCATGGATTGCTTGGAGTTCTTCAAACTGCTTTGGAGTTTGCTCAGCAAATCGGGACAGTTGTAACCACAGTGCATCACTGTTTAGGTTACTCTCAGGTGTGACAAGATTATGTTCAATCTGAGTGGGGGTAATATTTCTATTAATAGGACTACTGATTCTAAAGTTATTTACAGCTACTTCTGGTTCTTGTGCACTTCTTTCACCAAATTCAACAGCTTCTGGATCATTGGGTCTGACTCTCTCTTCCTCTGGCTGAAGGTGGTCTTGTTTTTGCCCTTGTATCCTTGTCTTCTCCTGGAAACTTCCTGGGATTGTGAAAAATGGTGACTCTTGGCCACTGATCTGTTGGTTTCTGAATGGTGTGAAGCCACTGGAGAGCTGTTTTGGCCTGCTCCTTGTGAGCCTGAAGGAATCTGAGTATGCCCTTTCTGGGTCAGGTGTTCTTCTATAGCTTGGATAGTGGCTTGATTCTCCCTTATCCTGTTTGCCCTCACCTCCAGGAGTCTGAACTGCCTGGTGGGATTCCAACCTTTGGTGATTACCATAAGGTCTCTGAAGTCTATCTCTTTGAGACAAATCTTCTGGCAACTTGTGCCAAGTTCTTCCCAGTGGGATAACGGGTTGAACCTCTTGTTTTCCATTCTCCATTGAAATAAATCTTTGAGGAGTTGGTGGAGCTGAAGAACTTGATCCATATCTTTCCAGTCCTCTGGTTTGAGGTTCCTGTTGAATTGAAAATTGAATGGCAGAGTAGGTATGATTTCCCTCAGTGTCTTGCCATCCACCACTGTGTCCAAGGTATCCTCTTCCATGTCTTCTGGTTCTGGACAAGCCTTCTCTGTCCTCTGGTTGGTTCCTTTGAAAGCCAAGGTTTCTAAGGTGTACAGGTGAAATATCAGTTTCTGCAAGCAGTCAAAAACTTTATGTTCTTAAGTTATATAACTTTGACTGTGCCTTGTACAAATTTAGTGTCTGCTGATTTTGGCAATTTACCCTTAGAGGTTACAACTGGGTTAATTATGGTAATCTTCCCTGTACAAGTGGTTAAGGTTGGTTTACCTTGTATTGAAGCAGCGTTTCATGGTTTTCTATTCCTCTGAGTGGCACTGGGTGTACCCCTCTTTTCTGTAATGAGAACTTCATTATGCCTCTTTCCTTTGCCCTTTCTGACCTCTGGCTCTGAGGGTGTCACTGGTGTGTTGGCCTGTGACTGGGTGACTAGTGGAATTTAGTTTTCTTCCATTGAAATAAAACAGGAAGAGAGGGCTTAATGTCAGTTAAGACTTCTTAAAATGCTGTTTTTGAATGTCTAAGAATGGCCTCTGGGCTTGCATGTTACTACCATATGCCCTTGTGAGATGACAGTGTAATTTACTTAAAAATGTCACATCAGAATTACAGCTCACAGATATCTGGTACACTGTTTGTCTGCCAGTATTTCAAAGAATAACTTGTAATTAGCAAGTATAATCTGATAAGAAGTGGTATGTAGGAGGGTAATTGAATTAACAATACACCCAACCATGCCTCAACTGTTGGCTTTACATTAAGAGGTGTCCTTATTTAAATGAAAAAAGGACCTTATTAATGGCTTAAAGTGTTTTTACATGTAAAACACGCCAAAAATAAGGGTCTTGTGGTGATTGAATTATAATCAACCATTCCACAATATGATTAAAAAAGATAAAAAGTGGTGGTATGTAACATATACCACTTGAAAATATATAAAATGCATGTGTTTTATATATCTTTATAAACAAATTACGCCTAAAAATATAAAAGAAATTGTCAGAATAGAGAAAATAATAGAAAAAACTTACTTATATCATCCAAAAAAGGTTATAAAATATGGCCAGGCCCCCAAAATGTCAGGCTGAGTCTATGATGAAGATTCAACAAAGCTATTTACAGCTTTAACTATGACTGTGACACAGATAAAAGTATCTTAAAAAGGTTAGATTAAAGATATAAAGGGTTTTACTAATGTAGATTATTGGTGGTGAGCACTATTGAAAGCCCTGGGTGCAGCTTTACCTGTTGGTTTATAATAATAAAGACTACAATACTAAAATTTATAGTATAACCTGTTTATTTTCCAAGAGTATAACTGCTTTTGACAGTTTTACTATGTAGGAATTCAAGAGAAGGATGGGGAATCCTTTTCTGGCAGTGAAAAGGCCTCCTTTTATCCTGGAATGGGGTGAAAAGACCGCTAGACCTTTTCACAAAGAGGAAGTGAAGATTTTTCACTCTCAAGGACAGGCTTGTGGTTTGAAAAAGGCCTGTATAGCCTGTATTGGTCTCAGATGCTGTTTTTAAACCACTTCTGGGAAGCTCTTACCAATACAGGGTGAAAACTTTCATCTGGGGACCACACAGCCTGATTCTAACGTGTATGATGTGTAGAACGCTGTCCAGAAACTGTATGAGACCCCAGTATTGAATGAACTATGAGGTATTGAAGTAAAAACAAGAATTGTGGTCTTTTTGACCCCTCAAAATCATGGTTATGGGATATTATCCCATGGTAAGGCTGTATTTTCCAAACTGTGGGATTCTGACCTTAAAGCAGCCATAGCTTTGTCAGTTTTTGAGATATCAACCTCAAAATTGGTTCGGTGTGTAGCCCTTTTTTTTTCTACACAATGGTACCTCATTTGATATGGCTATAATTAAATATGGCAAATCTATCCCATGTACAAGATTTTTGTACATATGCGTGTTTCAGGCAAAAAGCTGTATTGGGTTTGTTTGTCTTATAAATTGTGTTCTAGAAGAGATATGGGGAAATGAATGGAACCATCAGATATCCCTGATTGTTCTCTTTCCAAAAAGTCCCCACTTTAGTTATCTCACATTCAAACTGTAGAATTTAGATGAGAGGTGACTATTTTATTCACCCTTATTTGGCCTAAATTTGTCCATAACTTCTGTAATACTTATGCTAGCTCAGTTTGGCTAGTACCATTGAATAGACCTGACTTGGATCTTCATTTTGAATACCCATTTGATGGGTTTAAGCCTCTTACTCTTTATTTCGATTGAGAAGTGAAAATTAACATTTATGCTCAGCAACAACTTTGAGCAGGAATAACTTAGTTATTCTTTTTACTATGGTTATTGGTTTTGTATATTTGGAAAGGGGTGAGTTTCCTTTTTTTTGATACCCTTTGAGCTTATTTGGCTCAGTTCCATGTTTTGGTGGTATCTTTGCTATACCATTGATTTATGGTATTTGGCTGTCATGCTTGTGCTCTGGTTTTGAGTCACAGGCTGACATGTGCTAAATTCAATATTGATGACATAATTGATACAAGAATTAGACAAGCCATTAATATTATCAGGACAGATAAGAAGAAAGTCCTTTATGAAATTTCAAAATCATTTCCTGAAGTAAAGACCTATACAATTTCCTTGAAAAAGTGTTTTGATGGTTCACAAGAAGAAGTATCAAAATTAACAATGAAACTAAATCAGGTCACTTCTGATAATACAAGACAAACAGAATTATGGCAAGAACTGACACATAACAAATACATGTATAAAATTGAAGTCATAAATTTAATACAAGCTTTCCAACATGAGTTAAGCAATTCCCAAAGGTGTGGAAACAGTAAAATGAATGAGATTGAACAAATACTGAACACCTTACCAAGAATTTCTACACCTCTGAATTAAAATGAGGGTACAGGAGTTCCCAATCCCTAAGTATTGGATGCTGAAAATTCATAGCTAAAGAATTAATCTTCCACTTCTTTTCTTAACTTGGAAAAATCAATGGGCCAAGTACTCTTAAAAGAAGTAATAAAACTTAAAGAATGGCCTCACTTCAGTTGTGAGCCTTTGAGATATGACCACATACCCAATAAGGTCACAAAAAAGACTCAGAATAATTATACCTTTAATATAATTATATTAAAATTACTTAGAATAATTATACATTAAAAATAATTACTTAAATATACAAAAAATACCATAAATTGGTACAAAAATTGGTTTAACTTAAAAAACAATGAATCAACATGTAAAATAAATTATACCATTGGATTCCCCATGGAAAAATACACATATACCATTTTTATGGCATATCTGTAAAGTCAATATTTAATGAATTATAAGGTATAATACCTTATAAAAACCATAAAGCCTTATTTATCTCAAGACCTAATGAAACAACAAGTGAAAGAAATTGTACCAGTGGATTCCCCACAAAATTCCACACATAAAACAATTAATAAGCTAATTTCCAAAGTTAATACTTAAGGAATTAACCTGAATATATGCACTTTTTTGGTCAACGCATATATTCAAGGATCATAGCTAATATCTCCTAAACTATACATGATAGAATGATGAGCCAAAAATAAAGTTACCAAGTAATTACTTTAGGAACACAGATATGAACTTTATTTTACAAATTATAAGCAAGGTTAAAACCTATGATGAAATATTGATAAAAATCAACAGAGCTGTTGACCACTTTGTTGTGAAAGTGGTCCAAACTTAAAACAAGTATACAGTTGGACTCTACTAGTTCATTCGTGAAGAATGATGTAATTTTTATTATTAAATTCAGGGTATAACCCCCTGAAATCAAGGTTTGAAGTTTAAAATATTAAATTTCGACAGAAAAGATGAGTTACAAGAAAAATCACCAAAATTAGAGTTTTGATGATGTAATGAAAAGCTCTTGGAAGCATAATAAGGTTATGTCAGGCTATCAGAATTCACTCTCTAAATTGCTGTAGCGTGTAAATCTTAAAAGCTATTGAAGATCAAAGTTTGAGCTTAAATTGAGCAGTTATGATCACCTACTGTAACCTTAAATTAAGTTTAACAGTCATATGAGTGATACAATTGGTGAATACTATTAGTTTATGATTCAAACTAATAAAATCCACGAAATTTGGGGTTCTGCCAAGCCTCTGATGTCATCAAACTCAGAGTTATAGTGATAACTCTAAATAATGGTGTAATAATGATGTAATATGGTTTGATCATGATGTAATCACCCTCAAACCTTAAAATATTGATCAATTCCAGTTGATATGATCAGTACACGTCTACTAGAAGCCTGTTGGACTCTAGGAGGGAGGTATTTACTATAAATAGAGCTCTTTTTACTCTATTTTCCCCTCAGACGCATCAAAAACATTAAATCAATTAAATCAAAGGTAATTTCTTTATTCTTTATATATAAAAGTATTATATTATTAAAGACCAAAGACCACCTTGCTATAATCATCTATTTTGACGTGATTAAATCATTTATTTAATTGTTTTTGTTAAAAATCTCTCTAAAACTCATTTCCACATAAAAATCCAGAATAATTTGTAATTTTCTTTATTTTTATTGTAAATACAATTTGAAAAAGTTGTATTTTTATATTTTTTTGGCGTAAACTATTTCAAAATTATTATATTAAGTTTTAAAAGTAGGTTATTTTCTCTTATTATAATAATTTCTCTATTATTACTCTCTTAAGAATTCTTTAATTAATATAAATAGTATTTATATTAATTCATAACTTTAATATTAGTAATATTATTGTTATTAATTGTTTTTTATTAACAAAAAGCAGTTTTTTACGCCTTTATTATTTGTTGGTAACAATAATAAAGAGTTTTTTAAATATATTGATTATTTTATATTAATATATTTATTTATTATATTATATTTTCATAATATAAATTATATTATTATATTTATTTAATAATATAATTATTTATTATTATTATATTTTTAATCTTATTCATTCAATTAATAAGGACATTCAGAGTACAATAAGTAATGAATTAGTAATTTTTACTTATTGTTTCATAGTCAAACCTTACATCAGTGGTGAAGGGAAATATGACCATATGGAATTCATCAGAGATATTGACATGATTAAAGAAGATTTTGAATTACCAGAAAGATTGGTAACAGAAAGATTTAACACCTTGTTTACCAGATAAGCCCACAGGTGGTATATCGAATTAAGACAAGTACATTGTAAGATGTGACTATGAAACTGATGATAATATTACTATTAATCAACAGTACTATGTCTGTTCTTATGAAATATAATAATAAAAATTATTATAACCACAATTAAATAATTATAAAATTATTTCTTTCATGTGTTATACACTACTAGTGATTATAACAGTGAGCAGTAATTGTCTACAAGAATCAATTACAAGAAGAATTTAATAATAAAAACTTCTTTTATTAAAATAATAAAATTATTTTAATATATAATTATCTTTTACAAGAATAATTATAAAGATAATTCTTGAAGAAAACTATTACTAGAGAAAAACTTTAAGAATTAAAGATAAAAGACTCACTAATACTCCAAAGAACTTATTGATAATAAAAGTAGAGAAATTTGACATGGAATTGTGGATTTAAGGGATCAAAAGGATTTATAACAGTATTACAACAATATATAGTTGGATTCTATGATTTCACGTCTTTCTGATTGATTCTGAAAGATTTAAAACACTTAAGAATAGTTGAACTAATACTTACTTGTTGGTAATAAAGATTTAATAAATTTATAAGATGATGATACGGAAAAAACAGCAAGAGGAGGCCTCTTTTGAGTCAACAACAGCTCACAGAGGCGTGCCATGGAGCAAACTGAAAAACCAGTGAGTGAGAAAACAATAAACCCTTTTGGTTTATTGATTACATCATTATTTGTCACGTAAGATTATCATAATTACTTAATTGATGGTTTTACGTGACTACCAACCCCAATATGGTTAAGAATAAAAGGAGTAACACTTGTAAATCTTCTTTTATTATAAAATAATCATTGATTTCTCAAAGTTATCAATGTTATTGCCAATTTCATCACAGGTTGTAATTACTGTGAATTTTTGAAGATTCAGTGTTTCACGTAGAATAACCAAAAATGGACTGTAAGTAAAACTTTTAATTTTACTAGTAAGACTGTAATTCTTTTTGGTTTTACCATAGATAATACGGTTCCCCTTTAGTCCTGAAAGTTTCAGAAAGATTCATTAAGAATTGTAGTTTTAATGAATTTTTGAAGTTTTTACCTCATTTCTATGTAGAATTGCAAATAGCAGTGTTTTGCTGGTTGCTATGAGGTAAATCAATGAATATGGGTCCCAAAAGGGTTTTAATTACTCTTTTGGGGTTTATCCATGGAAAGTCATTAGTAATTGACATGGTTACAGGAGTGTAAGTAGCTCATTACCTCCTTGGCACGTCAAAATAGCAGGTTATTTGCTATTTTCTGGTGTTTTACAGTAATTGTAACTTGGTAACCAAGTTCCCAAAGAGTTTTAGTTTACCAATTAGGCCAAGATGAGCCATGGATCCATGCTCTGGAGCTATCCACGCCTCTGAGGCCTCAGAAGTTGGGTACCCTGGCTCTCTTTGATGTCTTTTGTCCCCCTTGCCTATTTTTTACGTCAAAATAGTAATTTAAGCTTAAAGTGAGATATCCACTATGGGTGTACCAAAAGTCCATGTAAGAATACCATGATATTAAGTGCTCAAAACATGCATAACACTATTCTTAGTGTAAATGTAACATGGGATTTCTCACTTTCCCATTATTTTGGCTAAAAATCAAGAAAAACAAAAATTTTCACGGATCTTTTATGTGGTATTAATGATGTGGTATTGAAGTATTTTCCATTTTACCACCTAAAATACTTAAATTGAGCTTATTCACTCTATGGAGCTACCCTAGGTGAATTTTTGTGTAGAATCCAAATCTGGTCTTAAATCCATGGATTTACTTACTCAATAAAAAGTTATTCATCTTTTCTGAAATTGAAAATGATGAATTTTGGATATATGCATGACTTATGAGTTGTGCATAATTCAAAATTTCTTTTTAAGATAATTGTGGCCTATTTGGGTATGTAAAATATACCTCAAGGCTCACATACATGGACACCAAAGTTGGACTTGGTGGAAAGCCCAATGATTCTTGGAGATTTAAAGTGGAAACAGCCTTTTTATATGCCAAATCTAATGCTGATAAAGACAACGCTTTACCATGGTTCTTCCAACAAAAGGACAGATTAACAGTATTGTATCCTGACATGTCATAATTTATGATCCACAGAAAAATTCTGAGACAATGTGGAGGTGACTTAGAGCATTCTGTAAAAAGCAGAACTACTGAACAATTCTCAGCTTAAGATATCATTAATATATTAGAAGAAGTAACCACCAGAACAAGAATTGATTCTAGTAGGGTGAATCTCAAAACAAGGTTTGATACACCTTGGAAAGATTCTGTGGACAGAAATCCCAGAGAAAATTCTAACAATCTGAAGTATAAATCTTCAGATATAATCAGAAAGTGCCATATTTTTCAAAGCAGCACCTACTTAGCCAGTACATGTCCAAAAAGGGGAAAAATAAATGAAATTGACATTGAAAAAGAACCTGATGTTTAAAAAGATGATAATATAATTGAAGAAAATTCAGACAATAAGTCATCAATATTTTCTGAATCTTCAAAAGATATAGAAAATATCAATGCCACCTTTGACATCATGGAATCTTATCCCCACTTGCCACAATTAAGCAATGGTCAACTTGATTTGTCAAAAATTCAATATGCACAGCTTATGAAGACCAAACCAAACATGGGAAAAGGTTATAAATCTGGTAACTCCTGTATAACAGATGTGGTAATTGACAATAAACCCACTAAACCTTTACTTGACCCAGGAGCCTTCTGATCTTGTGTTGGCAAATCCTTTCTTAAAGCTTGTGTACCAAATTTTGAAGACCAATTGTTACCAATTAATGGCATAAAATTCAATAGTGCAAGAAATCCAATGAAATCATTGGGAATCTTTGAAACCACTGTCATATTTCCACATATCAATGGGGATTTAAGAATCACTGTTGAATTTTTTGTTATGGAAAATTTCTCTAGTACCCATTTTATATTGGTAAATGACTATTTAATCATGTATGGCATATACTTACATAACAACAAAGACAGATACCTTACTATTGAGGACAATAAGCATCAAAAATTTGCCTTTTTACCATTTAAAAGACAAATTACAGTAAATAAAGTATCACCAGTCAGCTTAGAGTTAGAAAAATTCAAGTATGAACAGTTAAATGAAGCTGAAATAAGTTTTCATCTTACTGATAAACAGGAAAGTTAACTTTCTTCCCTTTTATATGACCACAAAGAAGCATTTTCATCATACAAAGAGCCTTTGGGGAAAATTATTGGTCATGAAGTTGACATTATCCTTAATATTGAGAGACCTTATCCACCGCTTTTAAGAAGACCTTCATATCCAGAAAGTCCTCAATCAAGAGAAGCTCTGGAAATTCATATTAAAGAACTTCTAGACATTGGTTGAATAAGAAAGGTTGGCCATAAGGAGGAAGTAGAAATAACTAAACCAGTCATAGTGGCATGGCATAATGGTAAATCTAGAATGGTTGGGGACTTTAGAGCTCTGAACACTTATAATTTTCCAGAAAGGTACCCAATACCAAAAATCCAAATTTCCCTTACCCAGATATCTCAAGCAGTGTATATAAGCACTATTGATTCCCTTAAAGGATTTCATCAGAATTTGGTGACACCAAGGGAAAGAAAATACTTGAGAATTATTTTTCATTGTGGAGTATATGAATATTTGAGGATGCCTTTTGTTATCAAGAATGCACCTTCACACTTCCAAAGAATGTAAATGAAATATTCCCTGAAGAAATCTCAGAAGGATGTCTCATCATTTACATTGATGACATTATTGTCTGTTCCAAAACTTGGGAAGAACATATATACAGATTATCCAGAGTTCTGACAAAAATCCAATCTGTGAACATGAAAATTTCCTTGAAGAAATGCCATTTTGGATTTAAGGAACTTAAAGCACTGGGACATCTAGTATCTGGTTTATCCCTTGGAATTGACAAGAACAATGTTGGAGCAGTATTGCTGAACCCCATGCCTAAGAATAAAAAAGAATTTCAGTCATTTTTGGGGTTTTCAGGATATTTCAAGCAACATTTTAGAGATTTTTCATCCATAGCAAGACCTCTCTATAGATTACGTGACAAAGACACAGTATTTGTAATGACTGTTGACAGAGTCAAAGCCTTTGAATCTTTGAGACAATCCTTGACCACTTCTCCACTCTTACTGATGCCAGACTTTAAACTTCCCTTTAAAATGTATATTGATGCATCAGGGGATGGGCTGGGTGCTGCACTTCATCAAGTCCATATTTTAAATGATAAACCTATGGAGGGACTTATATTTTATATATCCAGGAAAATCAAATCAACTGAAGCCAGATATGAAGCAAGTCAGATGGAAATTTTATTTCTTTTCTGGGCCTTGGAAAAATTTAATTACTTCCTGGAGGGATGTGTTTTTGAAGTGATAACAGATTGTACCACTGTTAAGTCACTTTTAAACATGAAGACACTTAATAGACATATTCTCAGATGGAAAATAGCCATACAAGAGTATAGGGGCAATATGACTATTGTTCACAAAGATGGAAATATTCATAAAAATGCAGATGGACTGAGCATATGGCCACTACCAAATAATATTGATAATCCTTCTTATGTTCCAAAAGAATCTTCCCCAAATATCCCCATAGAAGGAATCATTTTTACAGACCTGAACACCACTTTCTTTGAAGAGGTAAGAAACAGTTATACTCAGGATAAGAATTGTAGCATTTTATGCCAATTACTTACTAAGGACTGTAAAGACAATTCTTTAATACATTCCTTAGATGAGATGTGAAAAGAATTATATGATGAAGGAAGATTTGGCTTACTGCATGGTATAATTTACCACAGAACTAAGCATATATGTGTCATGACAGTTGTGGAAAGGTCATTGATCAATCTTTTACTTAAAGAATGCCATGACGGCTCTTTCTCAGGACATCTGTCTGAAGACAGAATAAGAGAAAAGTAAAAACCTGCATATGGTGGCCAATGTTGCAGAAAGATGTTGCAGAGTATTGCAAAACTTGTGACAGATGTCAAAATACAAATGAATCCACTGGAAAAAGACTTGGAAATATGATCAAGATCCAAGAACCCAGAAGACCTTGGGAAATTGCTCATATTGATTGGTTAACTGGCCTACCACCAGGAGGTGATAGGAGTTATAATTCTTTCCTAGTGATTGTTGACAGATTTAGTAGGACTCCAATCTTTCTACCATGTCACAAAGATGATACAGCCATGGATACAGCTCTTCTGATATGGAATAGAGCAATATCATGGACTGTCCTATTCACAAACATCATTAGCTACAGAGATCCCAAAATCACCTCAGCACTATGGACAAATCTTCACCAATTATTTGGGACAAAATTATCCTTCTCTACAGCCTACCACCCACAAACTGATGGTCTTTCTGAAAGGATGATCCAAGCCTTGGAAGACATGGTAAGAAGATTCTGTGCATACGGCCTTGAATTTAAACATTGTGATTGATTTACCATGATTGGTGTACTCTTTTACAAGCACTTTAATTTGTATATAAGACATCCCTTCATGCAAGTACCGATCAAGCTCCTGCTATTCTAGAAAAAGAATGGAATCCCAAATTAACTCAAGATTCCTTGAGGAAAGATTTGGTTGAGATACATCCTACAGGTTCTGGCTTCAAAGGAATGCTAGACAAAACTACAAAGCATGCATTGAGGTGCATGGAAGACTCTTTTGCATATGCTAAGGACAAATGGGACAAATCACATGCCACTCCAGATTTCAAAGTTGGGGATTTAATACTTGTATCCACCACTAACTTCAATAACATCAGAGGATGTAAAAAGCTAAAATACTTCTTTTCAGGACCTTTTGTTATTAAGGCCCTCCATGGAGAAAATTCTGTTTAAGTAGAATTATCTTAAGAACTTGGCAATAAGCATCCTAAATTTCTAGTGAGCTTGGTAAAGCCATATAAATCTAGTGATGCTGAAAAATTTCCTTTGAGGAATAAAGTTCCCCAAGTTATACCTCCTATTTAATCATCTGGTATTAAGAAAACTACCAAAGTTCTCAAAGAAAGAAAGTTTAGAACCAATAAAGTAAGGCAATACCTGGTTAGGTACAGTGACCCAACTTGTGAAGATGAATGGTTAGCAGAAAAGGCTATACCTGGAGCTACTAAACTCCTCAGAAGGTTCAGACACACCAGAAATAACAATATTACAAAGTAATATTCTTTTTTTAGGGGGAGGGAATGTGAGCCTTAGAGGTATTTTCAGATACCCAATAGACCACAAATAATAAGACAAGATACAATTATAATTGAAACAAATTGATTTATATCATCAAAATCAAAATAAAATATAAATATAGCTCTCTATATGAATATAAAAATTTAACTATAATTTAACAATAAAATTAAATTAAATTTCAAAATTGAGAAAACACATTTTTCTTGAAAAAATTAAGTAAAAATGAATTTTCAACAAAAATATCAAAATTGACATATTTTTGGAAAAAAGTTAAATAATAATTCTCATAGCTTTTTATCCAAAAGATAAACATATGAAAATCATTTCACCATTTGTTTCCTCAAAAAAATAAGGTGGGGTCACCTCTGGGTATAGTTTTTGTAGCTCAACTCTAAATAAGCTTAAATTAAGTTTTTAGTATTTTCTGTACAAAAGTTGAAAATCCTCAAAGCCTCAATATATGTCACATCACATGTGGTTTTAACCATCAATTTTTGTGTTAAAATTGAGGTGTTGTGTGTAGTTTAGAAGCTATGAGGAATTGAAGTATTTTCAATTTAATTGTCAAAATATGTGTGTGTATCACATAAGTGCACTGTAATTTACATATGAGGTGTCAATTATTACAGTAAGTGTACTGTAAAACTCAATTGAATTACATATGTAAGTTACAAGTATAATACATGATGAGGAATTAAAGGAAAAATAAATTGGAAAGATTAATTTGGGGGAAAAGGAACTCTAGCTCTAAGGGGGAGCCAGACCCCCAAAGTCCTTGCTGAAATGTGTGAGATGTCAAAATTCATGCAAATGTTCATCACTTTTGGCCTGGACTTGAGTCACGGGGTCTGTGACTCAATTGATGATGAGGTTTTGATACCAACCAGGGTAGTTTAAACTGCTGCCAAGAGGGTAAAACTACCCTTAAGCTAAAGCAATATTGGTAAAAACAGTTTCAAATGGTTCCTACATCTCTTACACACATTTTGACTTGTTTTGAAGCCTTAAAATTGAATGTTACTTTAGCAATGGCTGATTTAAGGGTCCAAAATGGCTAAAGCCAGCCCCTTTTTGGTCTAAACCAGGGTTCAATGATGCCATAATTGACTTTTCTGCTTTCAGAGTGTTTTCCACGACTGACAATAGTAAGCTTTACTTTTGGAGTAAGAAAATTGATGGCTATAAAAGAATTTCTTCTTTTCCTCACTTTTCTCTTCATGTTAGAATCTTTTCCTTTTATTAGTAGTTTAAACACTGTTAAACCAATCAATAAAAGATTTCAAGCATCCTTTTCCATCATCTTAATCCTTTCAACAATGTGAAAAAATCATTATAATTACTTTTTGTAACTCTTGTAATAATTTTTACCCCTGAACCACCCCATAAGTGAATTAAATCATGTTTCATCACTGTAAACTTTGTCACTTTGTTTCCAAATTCACTCTGGTCACTTTTGGGCATGTTTTCTCTTCAATAATATTTTTAAGGACTTTGTTCTATAATTACTTTCTTGCAGTTCTTTTCTCAATTAATTCCAATTGAAATTTCTGGTGAAGAAAGTTCTTTGGTAGCGCTAAATATCTCTTGTAGAGTATTTTTGGATAAATTTTTATTGTTGGTAAAACAATAAGTCTTTATAATATTATTTTTTTATATTTGTAAAGTTTTAAACAATAAATTTGGCGTGTTTTCTCTTCAAAATACTATTTCATACTATTTTCAATCAAATTTTTACCTTCTACAAATTTGGAGGACAGGGAAAAGTACTTGATTTTCAATCATAGTTTCATATCCACACCTTACAGAATTGGTATTGAACTGTCTTATCTAATTATTAAGCTATTTTTAGAGTTATCACTATAAATCAAATTTAATGAAATCATACACTTGGCAAATGATTCAATTTCAGCTATTATGGTAGTCTTAGTCATAAAATACTAACAAACACCAGTTTTATCTTGTATTCAACTGTTCAAATTAAAATGATATTAGAGTTAATCATCATTTTTAAGTCTAAACTTTGATCCTTAATACCTTTGTGTTTATTCAAGCTAAATCAAATCAGAGGGTGAACTCTTATATCTTAGAATGTCCTTACTAAGCTTCTAAGAGTAATTCATCAAATCATCAAAACTCTATTTTGATGATTTTTCTTGCAACTCTACTGTATGTCAAGATTTACTATTTTGGACTTCAAACCATGATTTAATGTGGTTTTACCTTTGATGTCATGATAAAAATTACATAATTCTTCATGTATGAACTATTAGAATCTGAATATCAATTTTTTTAGGGTTGGACCCCTTTTGATTGTAAATGGTCAACAGCTATTGCTATTTTTACAAATATATTGTTCTAATTTTTAACCTTGTTTATACCTTCCCAAATAAAGCTCATATCTTTATTCTTACAGTTATTTTGTGGTTAATTTCTTCTTTTTAATAAACTCTTCATCATGTGTAATTCAGGAGATATGAGCTAAAACCATGAATATGTGCACCAATCATGAAAGTGCATATATCCAGGTTATCTTAGTAAGTTTTGCTTTTATATATATGACATAAAGATGTCATATATGTAGTTTTTTGATGGGGAATGAAATGGTGTAATTCATTTCAAATTTTATTCATTGGCTTCTCAGATAATGAAGAATTTATGCCTTTTTACGGCATTTTCACTTATTTCAATACTATAATTTCAATTCTTATTATTAAAAGTAATTTTGTAAAGTTGTTTTGTGACCTCTTTGGAGCTGTTTTTATACCTCAAAGGCTCACATTCCCTACCACAAAAAGATATTGTATCACAATCTGATATAGTTAACTAGGGTATCATCCACTTTTCTACCTCTTCAATGGGCTCTCTTAGCCTTTAACCTCAATAAAGCTTAATTTCCATATTCTTTAGGTCTTTTTTCCCGTCTGAACCTTCTTAGTAGTTTTTCATAACTAGTTATATCTTTCTTGGGGAGCCATTAATCTTCTTTAGCTGGGTTTCTATACCTCACAAGGTATTCTCTTTATTTCTTGTTTCTTGTCCTCCTTTCTTCAAGGAATTTCACAATTTTCTTTTCTTCTCCTTCTTCAAGAGGGGGAATATCAAGTGGTAGTTCATTTGTTAGAGGAAATATTTCCTCGTCACTTGGACTTTAAGGTTCTATTAGAATTACAGGGAAATTTGGGTGTTTTTTCATTAATTCACCTCTTGATTCCAGTTGTACAGAATTAGGGCCATTCACGGCTTTTATCATAAAAGGTCCAGCAAAGGAATATTTCAGTTTCTTTTATACTTTGAATTTGTTAAAGTTTAGAGTTGATACTAAGACTAAGTATCCTACTTTAAAATCAGGTGGCTTATGACTTTTGTCTCATATTTCTTTTGCATATTTGAAAGGATTTTGTATACATATATTTGAATGATATCTTGCTTTGTCAAGCATTATCTTAACACTACTTGCTGTTGGATGTATATAAACCAATTCCTTTTTGGGAGTGCCGTCAGGTAGTCTCATGTTCCAAAATTGCAGGTGTTTTACCAGTTGAATAATGGATTGATTTCTTGTATTCCAGCTCAAGATCTGGTATTAAGGTATACCAATTATGCGTAAATCCATCAGAGTCTTTTAATTATAGGCCATAAGAACAGAATCTTCTGATCATCTCATACAAAGTCCATATAATTCTTTCTTCTAAAGCATCAGTCTGATGGTGATAAGCTGTTGAGAAATACAATTTTTCTCCAAACAAGTTGTGGAGATTTGTCAATAAGGCTGAATTTAATTTGGGATCTCTATCACTTATGATGCCTTATGATAAGCCCATGTTTCTAATACCTTATTCCATATCATTATGGCTGTGTTTATAGCTGTATCATCTTTATGGAATGGTACAAAAACTGGGTTCTTGCTGTACCTTTCAAGAAATACCAGGCATGAATCAAAACTTCTATTTCCTCCTTGAGGTGAAGCTGCTACACAATCCATATGAAATATTTCCTATGGGGATTTTGGTTCCTGGATTCGGATAATCATTCCAAATTTCTTTCCCATTACTCTTTCTGCTTTTTGGCATCTTTTACATTTTTGGCAATATTCTGCAAAATCCGTCCTCCAGTTTGGCCACCAAGATCAGGTTTTTACACTTTCTAGTGTTCTATCTTCTGAGAGATGTCCAGATATAACACTATCATGACATTCATGTAGTATAGTTTCTATTAGAACTCTATCTGTCAATTTCATAACACATGTATGTTTGGTTCTATGATAAATAATTCCATAAAGAAGGTTGAATATTCCATCATCATATTCTTTTTTCATAATTCCTTTAGTTTGGAATATAGTGATGGGTATTTATAGCCTTTCATCAGTAGTTGAAATAAAATATTGCAATTGATTTCCATCTTATAGCTTTCTTCAGCTTTTTTGAAGAATTCTGTGCCAATGTCTGTGACACATATTCCTTCTATATTATTTTATTCCTGTGGTACCCATGCTGGGTTTTCTGGTGTATTTTCCCAAGCACATCTGCATTTTTATTAATATTTCCACATTTTTGTACTATAGTAATGTTTTATCTGTATTCTTGGATAGCAATCTGCCCTCTAAGCACATGTCTATCTAGTCTCTTCATGTTTAATAATTATCTTACAGCATTAGAGTCTGTAATAACATCAAAGACTCTTCCATCTCAGGAATATTGTAGCTTTCCTAAATCCCACACTCATCAAAGGCATTCCGTTTTTCTTTCTACATATATTGCTTCTGTTGGCTTAATTTTTCTTGAAATAAAGAAAATTTTCCCTTAAACAAGTTTATCATTGAAAATTGGTGTTTTGTGTAGTGCAGTTCCTAATCTTTCTCCACAAGCATCAATTTAGAGCTTGAAACTTTATTTCCAATATGGAATTAAAATCAAAGTGTCCTTTGTGAGTTCTCATGGACTGTTTTTTGGTCACAGAGTTTATACAAAGATTTTGCAATTTTTGCAAGGTCTTTTATATGCCGCCTGTAATATCTATCAAATACTAGAAATGATTGCATTTCTCTCTTATTCTGGGGCATTCCTTTTAGTATTGCTGATTCTCATTGATTTTTATCTATTCCCAAGCTTTTTCCAGACACTACATGTCCTAGTGTGCTTAGTTCACTATATTCAAAAGGACATTTATTTAATCATATGTTCATGTTTACTTGGACTATTTTCTGTAATACTCCTTCAAGTCTTTTCAGGTAGGTTTCCCAAGTTTCTGAAAAAACTATTATGTCATCAATATATATTTCTAGCCATCCCCCTGATAATTCCTTAGGTAATATAGTGGTCATCATTCTTTGGTAATGGGAAGGGGCATTTTTTATACCAAATGGCATTTTTAAGTATTCATATATTCCACAGTGGACTATTATCATAAGAAGTTTCTGGCATTATCTTTTAAAGAATTTTGGTGAAAACCTCCAACAACATCAATGGCTGTAATGAACTCATGCTGTGAGGGTTGCGTTTGTGTCTCATTGATCCTTGGTATTGTATATCTGTCAGGGATAGTATAGGTATTTAAAGCTCTAAAATCCCCTTCTATATTTGATTTACCATTGTTCTAAGCTATAATGACTGTTTTAGTTACTTCCACTTGTTCATTATGGCCTAATTTCTTTCAAACCCCTAGTTCCATTAATTCTTCAATGTGTACCTCTAAGGCCTCTCTAGATCTTGGGCTGGCTTGATAAGCAAGTTGTCTTAATTGGGGTGGGTAAGGTTTATCTACATTTATAATTATATTCCCCTTATGTCCAATTATGGCACCTAGTAGTTCTTTGTCAGTTTTAAAGGCACTTTTTCATTTTTATAAGAGGTAAATCAATTCTTCTTTCATTTTTTCTATCAATTCATTATTAAATTCTTCCTCTTCTAGTTTTTCACTTATGTATAAGTGCTTCTCTGGGTTTGTTTCCTCATTTTTTATTACATTAATTTGTTTCTCATTAATTAAGAAACTGATTCTTTTTCTTTTATTATCTCCTATTGTGAAATAATCATATTTTTTGGTTAGAGATATCATTGCCAAAGATTGATAAGTAATAATTTCCAATTATGAAATGGTTACTAGTACAATTTTCCATTACTACAAACTCTACTTTTACTCTTATGCATTGGGATGGAAGTGGGAAAATCATTGTAAGTCAATGATTCCAAGGGGTTTCATGCTTTCACTTGCACTACTACACTTGACTCCTTGTATTGTTATAATTTGATTTTCCCAATCTGGTATATGCTTTGGTAGCTAGTTTTTCCAACACATGTGCAGTACGCTTCTGTGTCCAGGTTCAATATTTCCTCTTGATGGCTTAACATAACAATACTTAAGCTTGATCTTCCAGAATTATAGCCCATTTCTTTTCATGTTTTGTTCTATGCGATTTGGCATCCTGTATATTTGAAAAGAATGTATCAGATGTTTTAACTTGTGGAAAATTTGATTTTACATCTATTACTTCATATATTATATCAATATTATTAATTTGGGCATTGTTTATATTTATTTCATCAATTTCAGATGTCTCTAATTATTCACTATGTTTTTCAGAATAAGATTCTTCCTCTTTGTCATTTTGTTCTTCTGCTTCAACAATTTCATTAATTTTTGCCTTTTGGAGACAATTATCAGCTAAGTGCCTAATACCACCACATTTATGGCATTTTCTGTGCTCATTAGTTTTCTTTGGTTTTGAAGGTTCTTTTTGTTTCTCTTTCTTTATAAATTCTTTTCTGGGCTTCTTATGTAAAATTATTTCCATTTTCTGCCAATTTTGGTTGTTGTCACAATTTCTTCCAGTGCATTGATGTAGTCTTAATTGGATCATGGTTATATAGATCTGCTTCTTAGGGAATGATCCACTTCTCCTCCACACATTTTTACTATTTTCATATGAACCATTTTTTGTGACATTTTTGGATATAGTTCATTTGTTCTTTCAACTTGTTTTAAGAACCAAGCTAAACTTTTGTCTTTCTATGGGTAAAAGAATGAGCTTTCAAATTCATTTTCTATCTTATACCTCCAGGCAGCATTTGCCCACTTGTTGATTATTTAATTTTTCCACCAGGACCAGGTATTTCTGCTATTTCTTTGTCTTATGCTATAATAACATCTTTTTCAAGATTTTTTGAATAATGAATGTAATCTTACAGTGATTAATTGAACTAGTATAGCATAGTCTTATTTAAACATGTCCATTTTCTTAATTAATGAAATATGGTCATATTCTCCTTCACATGCGAATGTTGGCCATTCATTAACTTAATGTGCCTCATTTATTGAGAATTTATTGTTTTCTTGAAGACTTAAGTCTTTTATGAAGGGATTTTTCATTTCTTCCTTTGGCTTAACAGGACTTCTTATGTGGGAAAATTGGGTTGATAACTTTGGCATATTTAAGATAGCCTCATTTATTTTATCCCTGTTTTCTGTAATAAGTCTTATTTTGCAATGATATCATCTTTGAGATTCCTTCTTTCTTCATCAATCCTCTCTCAATTTTCCAGAAGTAGTTTTTGGTGTGATGAAGTTCTTTCTTCAAATTTTAAACATAAATAGACACTTTATTTAATTTTTCTGTCTCATTGGAAATACTCAGGTCATCATTGATTGTAAAAGTTTTTTCTTTGATTTCTTTTATGTATTTTTACAACTCTTTTTGTCCTTGTATTAATTGTTGAGTATTGTCAATTAGAATGTTTGGTTTATTATTTTCAACCATAAATTTAATATCGTCTATTTATTTCTTGTTTTTTACAAGCAATTTGCTCAAATATAATATACTTTTTTTATTTCTTGTAGTGATTATAGACTTTCTTTAATGTCTTTTAAAGGTAATATATTATTTTTAATTTCTGTTAAAGGATTTGCAACATCTGGAGACAAATTTATCTCTTTGGTAAAGATGGTTGTCTCATTCTTTGTTCCTCTTTGTCTTTGAATCTTATCAAGGTTCTGGCTATGTTGAATACAATTTCCATGGCATATTCTTTGGATTCTTGGAATCCTGTAACTGTGTGAGCCTTAAGGTATATTTTACACACCCAAATAGGCAACAATTATTATAAAAATGAATTCTGAACTATGCATAACCCATAAGTCATGCATATATTAAAAATTCATCATTTTTGATTTCAGAAAAGATGAATACCTTTTTATTGAGTAAGTAAATTCATGGATTTAAGGCCAGATTTGAATTTACGCAAAATTTCACCTAGGGTAGCTCCATAGAGTGAATAAGCCCAAATCAACTCTTTGAGGTGGTAATATGGAAAATACCTCAATACCACATAAAAAATCCGTGAAAATTTTGTTTTTCTCAATTTCATGCCAAAATAATGGGAATGTGAGAAATCCCATGTTACATATACACTAAGAATAGTGTTATGCATGTTTGTGGCACTCAATATTATGGTATTATTACATACACTCTTGGTACACCCATATTAAATATCTCACTTTAAGCCTGAATTTCTATGTTGATGTGAAAATAGCTAGAGGGGACAAAAGACATCAAAGAGAGCCAGGGTAACCAACTTCTGAGGCCTCTGAGGTGTGAACAGCTCTCAAGCTTGGTTCCATGGCTGATCTTGGCCCACTTGGTAAGCTAAAACCTTTTGGGAACTTGGTTACCAAGTCAGTACTTCAGTATATCATAAGAAAATAGCAAATAAGCTGCTATTTTGACATTCCAAGGAGGTAAAGAGCAACTCAGACTCCTGTAACCATGTCAATTCTTAATGACTTTCCATAGATAAACCTCAAAAGAATAATTAAAACCCTTTTTGGACTATTATCCATTGATATACCTCATAGCAGCCAGCCATATACTGCTATTTGCAATTCTATGTAAAAATGAGGTAAAAACTTCAAAAATTCATTAAAAATACAATTCTTAATTTATCTTGCTGAAACTTTCAGTACCAGTTGAGAACTTTATAATCCATTTGAAAACAAAAATAATCATACTTTTAGATACAAAATTAAAGGTTTTACTTACAGTCCATTCTTGATGATTCCACATGAAACACACAAGCTTTAAAAATTTACAGAAAAAATATGCTGTGATTAAATTCCCAATAACATTGATAAATTTGAGAAATCAATGATTATTTTGGAATAAAAGAATCTTCACAGTTGTTACTCATTTTATTCTTAACCATAAATGGGTTGGTAGTCACATAAAAGGCTCAATCAAGTAATTATGATAATCTTACGTGACAACAGATGATGTAATCAATAATACAGAAAGTTTTATTGTTTTCCCACTGACTGGTTTTTCAGTTTTCTCCATGGCACACCTCTGTGAGCTGTGTTAGACTTAAAAGAGGCTTCCTCTTGCTTTTTTTTCCAAATCATCACATCATTGCATTATACCTTTATTACCAACAAGTAAGTATTAGTTAAAACTATTTCTTAAAGTGTGTTATTCTTTCAGAATCAATAAGAAAGACTTGAAACCATAGAACTAAACTATATATTGTTGTAATCTTGTTATAAATCAATTTGATGCTTTGAATCCACAATTATCCATCAAATTTCTCTACTCTTATCTTTAAATAAGTTCTTTGGAGTATTGGTGAGTGTTTTGATTTAATTCTTAAAGCTGTTCTCTGGTAATATTCTTCTTAAACGGTTTTTTTTGTAAATTATTCTTATAAAAGATAATTATATATGTTAAAAGAACTCTATTATTTTAATAAAGAAGATTTATTATTAAATTCCTCCTGTAATTGATTCTTGTAGACAATTACTGCTTACTGCTATAATCACTAGTAGTGTATAACAAGTAATATAAAAAATTATGTATTTATTTATTTATTCAATTGTGGTTAAAATAGTTTTTATTATTCTAGTTCATAAGAATAGTCATAGTACTGTTGATTAATAGTAATATTATCAACAAGCTTCATATACATGTATTCCATTTGCGGGCCTGGCCATGTTTTTTGAACCTTGTACCCTTAATTAATATATTAATTTAATAATTTTTTCTTTCAATTGGAAGTTAAATTTTTTAAAAAATCCTTTTTATTGAGGAATTTGGTTTAATTTTATATTGCTTTACATGTGGCTTTTCCACATCCAAAAACTTATAAAATTATTCTTTGAGTTACTCTGAATTAATTTTGAATTAAAATCTTGAATTTTAATTTTTTTTTCTTTGGCAAGAATACTCTTTTTAAAAAATAATAAAACTTATAAAAATCTTCAAAAATATTTTAAAAAGCATAAAAATAATGTTTCTCTTTTAAAAATATTTCTCTAGTGTCTTTAATAAAATACAGTGCAGCTGGGAATAATCTCAGTAAGAGACATATTACTAGTCCAAAATCTGAAGAGATCATTGAAGTGGGAATTGCTAAAAGAGGCACTTTATTCAAACAGAACAAGTAAATTACCCCCAAAAGGTGTGTGGTTCTGTCCTTTTATTTCACTTTTTCTCTTGAATTGACGTGAAAATGGTGCATAACCGAAATGGAATCAACTATTCAGTCCAGCCAGATGGATTTGGACAAGGAAGAGGCAAGACCAAATCCATAAGTGTCAAATATTCCTCAATAAAGACACATCTGGAGGATTCCAGAGTTGCCCCCATTCCCCAAAGTCTGTACCCACAAACTTTGACATTAATTCTCAATCTGTACTAATTCATGATAATATTTTAAGGGCTGAACCACTTTCAAGTGGCAGAAAGAGAAATCCATGAATGCCAATACAAAAATTGGTTCAGAGAAGCCAAAGAAGAGGAGTGGGAAATATGCCCAAGCCTCTGGTGGGGGCCATGAGCTCCTATTTACATATCAAGAGCTTTCTGGGTCAGGAGAAGACCAAAGAACTCTTGAGAGGTTTTAGCCCATTGTCTTGCAAAGACAAAGTCAAAAATATAAAGAATTTGTTTAAGAACCAAAGTCTTTTATCCATAGACCAGAAGAAGGAGTTGGAAATGACTCCAGCTTTGGAGACAGAAAGCCCAGTGGTGTTTACCAGCTCCAAACCAGCTCCAGAAGTGTCCAAAGACATACCCAAAGGACCTCAGAAGAAGCAGAAAGATCCCAAGAACCATCAAGGCAAGGGCAAAGGAAAAGCCAATCAGCAAAGACCTTACCCACAAGGGTACAGGATCCCCAAATTGGAGCCTTCAGCCATGGACAGTGTCTTCAATATGGCCAGGACTCTTATGGAATTCACAGCCAAGAAGCAAGAAAAGATTAACAGAACCATTCCATGGAAATAATACAAGAAATACATTTTGTTAAAACTAGTATCATTGTAGAAATTGGTAAAATTGCTGAAAAGCTAACCAAAATAACTTTGAACATCAATGACTTGAAAAAGAATTACAAACATTCTTCTTAAATGCATAAATCTCTAATTGCCAAACTCAAATTACTTACCAATACATATGACAGAATTGAGAGTAGATATCATGTCCAAGATGATGAAATGCAAGATTTTTCCACAAGAAACATCAATGATCAACTTAGAGTTCTGAAAGACTATGTTATGGAAGTGGCTGAAAATACAAGTCAATTTGTCACACATTTGGCAAGAAGTGACAGTGAAAGGAAGAAAGTAAAAGAAGAAATACTTGCACAAGTGGAGCAAGTTCATAACAATTATTAATCAAATCCACATATGCCAAGAAATTCCACACCTTTTACTGAAGAAAAGCTTACTGTAATAGAAAGTCTTACCCCTTTGCTAGTAGAAAATGTTATCTTTGCAAAAGATATTCCCAAATTGGAAGAAAGGCCAACATTCTCTGGTGAAGGAGAATACAGCCATATTGAGTTCATCTGAACTATTGATATGTTACAAGAAGATTTTCATATACCTGATGAAATTATAGTGGGCAAATTACACTCTCTGTTTACCATAACTGCAAAGAAATGGTATTAAAAGATGAGACAAGATCATGGAAAACATGATTGGTCTTGGTGGAAATCTGAAGTGATTACCAAATGGGCCAATAATTCTTGGAGGTTTAAAATGGAAAATGTTTTTGAAAGTGCCATTTTTAACTCAGAAAAAGATAAACCACTTACTTGGTTCTTCAAGAAAAAAGACAGATTATCTGCTTTACACCCAGATATGTCTGACACTATGATCAATATGAAAATATTAAGGAAATGTGGAGGAGAACTGGAAAATGCTATCAAGTGCATATTTGTAGAACCCTGTTCAACAGAGGACTACATTAATGCAATGGAAGATATTATTACTAGAACATGAATTGGTAAAACTTGGACTAAAATCCCTATGGAGTCAAAAATGGTCTCAAATATTTCCAGAGAGGACAAAAGACCTGAGAAACCTGTCTTGAAGTGTCATAACTGTGGAAGCATTTCACATTTGGCCAACACTTGCACCAAGAATACAAAGATTAATGAAGTTCAAGTATTTGAAGAAGTTCAGTATACTGAAGAGAAAGAGGAATCTGACCTAGAATCTGCAGTCTCTGAATACACACTAGTAGGAGACTATCCCATTGAGAACATTACAGGTTTCTTTGAAGTCACAGAATTTCATACCCACTTGCCACAGTACAATGAGGATTATCATAACCTGATCAATATCCAGGATGCCAGAATGTGTAAAACCAAACCTGCTAGAGGTAAAGGATACACTTTTGTAGCACCTTGTATCACATCAATCCTAATGAATTATATTGAAGCCAAAGTAAATTTAGATACGGGGGCATTTTTTACATGTGTAGGCAAAGATTATCTTCAAGAAATACTCCCTTGTTGGAAAAACCATCTATTACCAATAGAGTGTGTACAATTTTGTAGTGTAAGTAATAATATGTACCATTTGGGTATATTGGACACTAATCTTGTATTTCCACACCCATCAGGAAGTATAAGAATGAAAACTGAGATTGTGGTAATGGATAATTGCACATCTCAGTACATCATTCTTGGAAATTATTACTTGAATATTTATGGTATTGACATCAATAACCAGAGATACAGATACTTCACAATTGGAGAAAATAGAAGACAAAAACTTGCTTTTTCCAATATGCCAAAACAAATATCAATAGAATCTTCTAAAAAAGATACTTATAAGGAAGAATTTGTGGCTAATCAACTTTTTGAAGCACAAATCAATCCATCATTGTCACCAAAGATGAGGCATGAACTTATTGATGTGTTATACATATATAATAAAGCATTTGCCTGGGATAATGCACCATGAGGCACTTTAAAAGGACATGAAGTTGATATTACGCTTAATATTGACAGACCATACCCTCCAGCACTTAAAAGACAAGCCTATCCAGCCAGTCCCAGAGCTAGAGAAGCCTTGGAAAAACATATTCAAGAGTTGATCCAACTTGGTGTACTAAGGAAGATAGGCCATAATGAGGAAGTTTAAGTGACAACACCTGTTATTATTGCTTGGAATATTGATAAATTAAGAATGGTTGGATATTTTAGAGCATTGAATACCTACACAGCTCCAGATAGGTATCCAATTCCTAGTATCCAAGAGACCTTGACCCAATTTTCTAAAGCCAAGTATATCACATTAATGGATGGATTGAAAGGCTTTCACCAAAATGTTATGATGCCTAAAGCTAAGAAATTACTTAGAATTATCACTCACTGTGGTATTTATGAGTATCTTAGAATACCATTTGGTATTAGGAATGCTCCATCTCATTATCAAAGAATGATGAATACCATCTTACCCACAGTATTACCTGAAGGATGGCTTATCATTTATATTGATTATATCATCATATGTTCTGAATCATGGTCTTTGCACCTTTAAATACTTGAAAGAGTGCTTCACAAAGTTTCAGAAGTGAATATGAAAATTTCATTCAAGAAATTCAATTTTGGTTTTGAAGAACTCAAAGCATTAGGACATATTTTTTCTGGTTTAAGCTTGGGTATTGACAAAAAGAAAGTTGAAGCAGTTTTACTTAATCCAATACCCCAGAATAAGAATAAAATTATGGCTTTTCTGGGATTTGCCAGTTATTATACACATCACTTGAAAGACTTTGAAATTATAGCCAAATCACTCTATAGAATCTGTGATCAACAGACAGTATTTGAGATGACACAGGAGAGAATTGAAGCTTTTGAGAAGATAAGGAAATCTCTTACAGAAGCACTTTTACTCCTCATTCCTTACTGGGATATACCTTTGGAATTGCACATTGATGCATGTGGAGATGGATTAGGGGCAGACCTACATCAAGTCCAAATTATTGATTACAAACCTACAGAGGGACCAGTTTGTTACATCTCAAGACAATGAAAACCAACAGAAGCCATATATGGTGCAAGCCAGATGGAGTGCTTATGTTTGGTGTGGGCACTTCAGAAATTAAACTATTATCTTGATGGCTGTGTTTTTGAAGTGATCACTGACTGTAATTCCGTGAAATCACTTCTTAACATGAAAGCTTCCAACAGGCATATGTTGAGATGGCAAATAGCCATTCAGGAATATAGGGGTAACATGACTATAGTTCATAAGGCAGGAAACATTCACAAGAATTCTGATGGACTAAGAAGGTGGGCATTAGCCAATACTCCTGATAACCCAGCTTATGTACCTTTTGAAGCAGAACGACAGATTCCAATTGAAGGAATTAACATAACTGATATTGAGACTGAATTCTTTGAAGAAGTCAGAGAATCTTATAAGCAAGACACAAATTTCCATATCTTGACTTCCTTATTAGATAAAGACTGCAAAGATACATCTTTAGTCAATTAACTGGATGAAGTTTGGAAGAATTCCTATTCTGAAAGAAGATTTCACTTGTTTGATGGGATAATTTACCACAGAACCAAACATTCTTGTGTAATGACATTGTGCAGCAGATTGCTTATCAATACCATTCTTCATGAAAGCCATGATAGCATCTACTCTGGACACCTTTCAGAAGACAGAAAACTTGAAAAAGTGAAGAACTCTGCATGGTGGCCATCTTGGAGAAAAGATACCATTGAATATTTCAATACCTGTGATAGATTGTAAGAAGAAAACATGAGTACAGGCAAGAAATATGGACTGATTATTCATATTCAAGGACCAAAATCCCCTTGGAAAGTTGTTCGCATAGATTGGGTCACAGAACTTCCTCCAAGTGGTCACAAAGGTTAAAATGCTTGTTTAGTCAATGTAGACAGATTTAGAAAGACTCCCATATTCTTACCATTTCATAAAAATGACACTGCTATGGATACATCTCTTCTCCTATTGAGTAGAGTCATTACCCATACAGGATTATTTAAGAATATCATAAGTGACAGAGATCCCAAGTGCACATCTGCACTTTGGACCAATCTTCACAGATTGTTTGGGCCCAAGTTATCATTCTCAACAGCATATCATCCTCAAAAAGATGAGCTTGCAGAGAGACTGATTCAAATTTTAGAAGACATGATCAGGAGATTCTTTTCTTATGGATTAGAATTCAAACACTCAGATGGCTTTACCCATGAATGGTTCACTCTGATACCTGCATTAGACTTGGCATATAAGACATCAGTCCATTCTTCTACAGGTCAAACTCCTGCTATTTTAGAAAGAGGATGGAATCCAAGACTCCCAGCAGAGACACTGAGGAAGGACTTGATTGACATTCATCCTACAGCTTCCAGCATCAATATAATGTTTGATAAAGTGAAACATCATGAAAAACAGAGTATGAATGATGCTTTTGACTATGCAAAACAGAAGTGGGACAACAGTCACAAAGTACCAGACTTCAAATTAGGGGACTTAGTTCTATTTTCAATGTTGAATTTTAATGATATCAAATACCCAAAGAAACTTAAAGATTCTTATGTAGGACCTTTTGTTATTGTTGCCTTACATGGAACCAATGCAGTTCAAGTGGAATTTATTGGTTAATTGTAAAATAAACACCCCACCTTTCCAGTCAGCTTGATAAAACCTTATCAACCAGCTGACAAACAATTGTTTCCTTTAAGGAACCAAACTCCTTTGACTATACCACCAGTGGAACAGAGTGAAGACAAAAAGATAAAGAAAGTCATTAAAGAAAGGAGACTTAAGGGTAAAAATCAAAGAAAATATCTTTCCAGATATAGAAATCCAGTACATGAAGATGAATGGCTGGCAGAATCAGAAATACCTGACTCAGATAAACTTGTATGGAGATTTAGACATTAAAGAAGGCCACAAGCCTGAATATGTCTAGAAATGTGTGTCTTAAATTACTTGATCTGAGTAATGTCAAGAGGTTTTAAAGTGGAAATTAACCACCTTTGGTGTCTTTTTCTTCTTTATACCATTGATAAAATTGTAGTACAATTTTATTTTTTGGCGGGAGGGAATGCAAGCCTTGAGGTATATTTTACATACCCAAATAGGCCACAATTATCTTAAAATTAAATTCTGAACTATGCAGAACCCATAGGTCATGCATATATTCTAAATTCAACATTTTTGATTTCAGAAAAGATGAATAATGTTTTGTTGAGTAAGTAAATCCGTGGATTTAAGGCCAGATTTGGATTCTACACAAAATTTCATCCAGGGTAGTCCCATAGAGTGAATAACCTCAAATAAACTCTTTGAGGTGGTAATATGGAAATTACTTCAATACCACATAAAAGATCCATGAAAATATTTGTTTTTCTCAATTTCATGCCAAAAGAATGGGGATGTGAGGAATCCCATGTTACATATACACTAATAATAGTGTTATGCATGTTTTGGGATATTATGGTATTTTTATATGAACCTTTGGTACACCCATAGTGGATATCAGTATTTAAGCCTGAGTCTCTATTTTTGACGTGAAAATAGCTAGAGAGGACAAAAGACATCAAAGAGAGCCAGGGTACCCAACTTCTGAGGCCTTTGAGGCGTGAAAAGATCTAAGGCTTGTATCTATGGCTTATTTTGAAACAATTAGTAAACTAAAACCTTTTGGGAACTTGGTTACCAAGTCTTGTATCTATGGCTTATTTTGAAACAATTAGTAAACTAAAACCTTTTGGGAACTTGGTTACCAAGTCAGAACTTCAGTATATCACAAGAAATTAGCAAGTAAGCTGCTATTTTGATGTGCCAAGGAGGTAAAGAGCAACTCAGACTCTTGTAACCATGTCAATTATTAATGCCCTTCAATGGATAAACCCAACAAGAGTAATAAAAACCCTTTTTGGACTAGTATCCATTGATTTACCTCATACCAACCAGCCATATACTGCTATTTGCAATTCTACGTAGAAATGAGGTAAAAACTTCAAAAATTCATTAAAAATACAATTCTTAATTAATCTTTTTAAACCCTTCAGGACCAATTAAGAACTTTATAATCCATATTAAAACCAAAAGGACTTATACCTTTATAGGTAAAATTAAAAGTTTTACTGCCAGTCCAATTTTGATGATTCCACATGAAACACAGGATCTTTAAAAATTTACAGAAAAACATTCTGGGATGAAATTTCCAATAATATTGATAACTTTGAGAAATTAATGATTATCTTTGAATAGAAGAAGATTTACAGTTGTTACTCCTTTTATTCTTAACCATAACGTGGTAGGTAGTCACGTAAAAGCCTCAACCAAGTAATTATGATAATCTTACATGACAACAGATGATGCAATCAATAACCCAAAAAGGTTTA